>JADLZL010002327.1:0-322156 GCA_015844335.1 Chrysopogon serrulatus | reverse complement strand
AATTTAATATGTTGCAATAAGTTATTGCGACTCAATTTTGACTTGTTGCAATACTGACATTTGCAACGAGCGTAAAAAGCAAATGCCACACACGATATGGTTGCAATAGTAGATATGACAACCAATGGCATCGTTGCATTAGTATTTGTCGCCACAACATATGTTGTGGCAATAGAAAATATCGCCACCAAACATTTTTGTTGCAAAATCAAGCTAATATTGCAACACAACTGCTTCGTCGGAATAGAACTAATTGCCACGTACTATATTCCGTTGCAACAAGATCTTTTGCAACAAAAATCATTTGGTGGCCATTTTTGTAATTGCTACACACAATCTGTCATTGCAATAAATTATTTTGTTGCAACATAAATTTTTTCGTTGCATTTAAGTGGTGTTACAACGAACATTGTTTGTGGTGACTAAGTCTTATGGCATCACACAGCCTACGTGCCAATAATATTTATATTGCAACAAATAACTTATGCATTACTATTTATTGCCATAAGGAGATTTTTGTCATGTATGTCTATTTTGTAAAATATTTGTAAATTATTTTATTGTTGCAACAAAGATATAAAAGAATAAAGAAAAATTCAATCATCAACACTCATAAATGAAGTCAATCCTTCAATAACTAAAAACTTAGGTCCAAGCCAGAATAAATATGTTTGCAAATAAAAATATCTTCTCAAATTACAAGTCTTAAACTATGTTTGCCATAAATAATAAATTGTCCTTCATTCACTCAAAGTATTGCTTCACTATGTTCCATCAGCACAAGCACGCTCGCAGGCATGTTCCACAGTACTTCAATTATTTTGGCTATCCATGCTTTCCTGCATTTTATAAGTAGGAACATAATTATTTTGGCAATGAAATCAAGTCAATAGTAATGCTTGCAGCATAGCATAAATCACTTGTCCACTATTTCCAATATGCGGCACATAATTTGATTGAATAAACAAACAAAATGCATATATAGGCATTCATACCTGTAGCCTTTTCTTTTGAGAACGAGTTTTGGCAGAAGGCCTTATCGGTTCCTTTGAAGCAACAGAACCTGCTGGTGGGTCGCTCTTGTTTGTTGGAAAAAGATTTCTTGTTATAGTAGCATTTTCTGTGGTGCAAGTAGGTGGATTAACTTCTTTTTCTGTGGTCACCACGCTAGCTGGTTGAATCTGCCAGCAAACAAAATAGCAATACTATGCATGAGTACACACATTTGTAAAAATGGAATTTCTATGTCAACGTGCTCTGTTTTTCTTACTTCGTGTTCTTCATCTTCTATACGTGGTGGTGTGGTGTCATTCATGCCTACAATTGCCCTATTTGGAGGCTGTGAACAGGTGGTGGTTCCTGGGTTGGCCTACACCACATACAAGGCAAGCAACATTAGGGGAATAAAAACAAAAAATAAGCACATAATATATTTACTACCTGCAGCTGAGCAACTTGCAAACGAAGTTCTTCTCTAAGTTCCTGCATTTGTCGGATACTGTCTTCCTTATCTCTTTCCCTTGCAGCAACTTCATCTGCAAGTTTTTGTTTTAAATCTTCAACCTCTTGTTGGTGCTGTAGAGCTGCAGCTGACCTACGGGCTAAATTCTCTTCTCTCTCATTCAATAGAGCCAGTCGTGTTGGATATTTCGCCATATATCCACGACCGTGACATCTGTAAGCTTTGGTTCCTGTGGTTTCTTTGTAGTATTTCTGGAAAAGTGCATTTTCTTCTTCAACTGGAAGACATTGTTTACCTTTTGATACTTCTACCTCAGCAATTTTGGCACAAGCATTATCCTAGGTGATACATAATTAACACATTAGAACGATTTAACTTTAGAAGTGCTAAAAAATTTTATAAAGCATGAACTAACTATGAAGTTAGAACAATATATATATATAGCACTCACGTATATGTCCATTGTATCTGGGTTTGACCATTTTCCATCCTTGGTGTGAGTAACCATCCAAAGATCCAAATCAGTAGGCTGCTCACCAGTTGTTGGGTCTCTCTGAAATGGCAACACATGTAGTATGAGGTACTGACTGTTGTAAAAAAATAACTAGGACAGTAAACCTTGTCATTACCTGATCATAACTTATTTGGGAAAATGGTTTGGATCCCATAAGATGCTGTGTCTTTTGCTTCTTACGATTATCAGTGTTCTTGGTGCTCTTCTCCTATAAATGGTTTGCAAATGATGCGTGATTAAAACATTGAATTGATCATTTATAAAAAAAAAAAAAAAAGAAAAAGGATGTTTAAATCTTTACAAACCTGGAACCTCTCAGTTCCAAAGTACTGGATCAAGTAATACCACTCAACATTATCTAAATCTTCAGGCTTATGTTTCATTCTTTCAGCATCAGTGCAGTAAGCCTTGTATGTAGCACTAAATGCAGCACGCCATCCTTTGTACCTCTGCTTCGCAATGGCCCATATCTTTTCTTTAGGTTCTTCAACATTCTGTAAATCCTACTTAAGCTGTTCCAATGCAAAGTCAAATAGAATACAAAATTTCAGCTAGTGTGGCAATAATACATTAGACCAAAAAAAATAGTGTCATACCAGTATGTCATCTGCTATTGACATTTTCACACTTGGATGCACACCCTTCCAGGTTTTCACTCCTATAACTGGAACCAATTTTCTTGTTGATATTACCACCTCATCAACGAACGATCGTCGGTTCTCACCAATGGGGCCACCCATCCTAGGATCAGGATTAAAATCGATTTTTAATCTCTGAGTCCGATTCCTAATTCTCTTGTTGGCTACTGTCAGACCTTTGAGACATCCTCTTCCACGTTTTTTAGAATTTTCTCCTATTTGAAATTAAGAAATAAAAGAACATCCATGATCAGCAAAGAGTTTGTAATATAAAATATAAAATGGAAGGACCAGCACATACCATCTCCTAGATTTTTTGGTTTCCTAGCATGACTTGGCCTATCATTTTCCCTCCCTTCAGTTATGTCATCATCATTTGTATTTTCTTCTAATAATGATACTGCAAAAAGAACAGAATCAACACATGTTAACAATTATTCTATCATTTGCAGAGCAGTAAACAAGTTTAAATCAGTAAAAAATTTACTTACACATGTGTCGACGACGCCCTGTATGCCTTAGCCATTCCTTATATGTTTCGATTGTTTCATCCCTGAAGTCATCCCTCAAATCTGCAAGTGATGATGAAAATACAATACCACTTATTAGAGTAACAGTTTGTTATAACAATTTGCATGAGTGAATCATCGAACAATCTTACCAGTGTCTGGATCCTTAGATTTTAGTTTTTTTAGCCACAACTTGTAGGCATCAATATCTTCAAGCATACTTGGGTCATCACTGTTTCCGGTCTCCCTTGGTCGCTTAATCGGAGTTATGGCCACATCCACCTCATGTTCCTGCTCCTTTGACAGTACCAACCTAATTTCCCTCTCACCCTCATTTATACGTAGCACTGTATCTGCATCTCGTGTATAACCCATGGCTTCAAGTTTTGCTACATCCCTGCCACAGCGCATCTTGTAGTACATGAAGTCCCTAGGTCCATACCCAAGCTGCTCTTTAAAAGATGCCAAGTTAAAATATGTGACATCAGCTTTATCTAAATGTACATCGACAAATTCATTTTCTGGATCTTTCCCCTTGCATTGGAAATATATTGTCCAAACCTCTCCTGTCTTTGGTGCACTGCATATGTATGTACATGTAGTTAGAAATCAATAAATCTGATATATCATAGTAATAAAAGACTCATATTTGCCATGTTGCCTCATATAACAAGAACAACGTCAAAATTATAACATAATATAATAATTTGATAAAAGTTAGGGATAAGAAATAAAGCAACAAAGCATCTTAATCTCGCATAAAAATAATCTTATTAGGCAATAAATTAATAGCCTTCAAATTCCTAGATATCGACTCCATTTCTTGAGCTGACTGCAATTTGTGTCCGGAATCCATGAGGTTGGGATCATTAAGATGCAAAAAGAAATGCACAATCTCTCTTAATAATTTGCTTCCAGCAGATGAACCGTGAAAGGCCAAAAAGAATATTGGGGTGTGTGTGGCAGCTGGGCACATGAAGCAAGCACGTTATCTAGCGCCGGCAACATGCAAAGCAAATGAACACAGTAATTGGCATCTGTTATCTGTGTGCCCATGGTGTGTGCTTGCCCTAATACGTAAAGCATATCTCTAAACAACTATGCTACTCATAAGTCATAAGCCCTAGCGGACGAGCTGTACTGCAACATCGTCTTCATACCTGGACTCACGAAACCGTAGTGTGCCGGTGTGTTCCTCTTCATTTTCTTCCTCGACGACGGCTTGAATATGAGGCTGAGGCCGACGTTGGATTGATCTTGCAGCGCCATCGCGTTCTGAAGCAGACGGTGGCGTCGGCTTCCTGGATGGAGGCGCCGTCATTGCACTCTTGCTGAGATGCCTTGTCCCAGTCTCCGGCGGCGCGGCGACGCGAGCGGACTTAGGTAGGGAAAAAATGAAGAGATCCCTCCGATCCTCTCCCTCACGGGTTTTGGAATAGAGAATAGATGGCACCTAGGGGAAATATGGGATGTACGCGTGCGTGGGGGTGCTGATTAAAACTAATCCTCCGACGAGGCCGCTGCCGATGATTTAGCTAATCCAACCGTGGTGGCGCGGGATTTTTCGCGGCCTTTTAGTTTTTGTCCATGAAAAGATGTGTTTGGAGGGAAATTTTATTTTGGAAAGACTATGTACGGAGACGAATTTGATGAAGGAATTTTCCAAATCAAAATAGTTGGTCCAATCAAAATGAAATTCCGTAAAAGAAATACATGATGAAATTATGATATATTAGATGGTTTCTCGTGGCACATGATATATAAACCTAGAGTTTAATTTATTTTATAATATGGTTAACATATTAACTAATACTTTATTTTATTTTATTTATATACTTTTCAAATTTATTTCAATTTATTTTATTTAGTAATTAATATATATTATTTTTAGTTTTCTTATATTCTATATATTTAATTATTGATAGTACAACAACAATAATGGTCCACAATATATGAATTTGTATCCGTCCGAATTCGAGTTGAATATGTCCTTAGGATGGCCCACCCAACTACTAATAGTACACGCAGTCTTGCGTAGCTAGTACAAGATGTTGGGGCATAACAAGGTAGTGGGCATGAATGACCGACAAGTGGGATATGACGTGGCACTGAGGCAAAGATGATGTGGTAACTTAGTAGGACATGTGCGCCACTCCTACACTATAAGGACACAGCCACTCAGGGTCTCGAGTGAGCGGGGAGCGACGACCAAGTGGCCTGGCAACGCCAGACGCGGCTAGTGATTAGTGAGCGGGCAACTAGGCAGGTGGGCGGGCGAGCGAGCGGGGCGAGCAAGCGGGCGCTGGCAGTTGGTGTGGCAGACACACCCGGCTAGCGATTAGTGAGCAGGCAACTAGGTGTGGTGGGCCGGCGAGCGAGCGGGTGCTAGCAGTCGGTGCCTGGCAGGCACACCCGGCTAGCGAGTAGTGAGCGGGCAACTAGGAACGGTGGACGGGCAAGCGAGTGGGGCGAGCGAGCAGGCGCTGGCAGTCGGTGCCTGGCAGGCACACCCGGCTAGCGAGTAGTGAGCAAGCAACTAGGCGTGGTGGGCGAGCGAGCGAGCGGGCGCTGGTAGTCGGTGCCTGGTAGGCACACCCGGCTAACGAGTAGTGAGCGGGCAACTAGGCGCGGTGGGCGGGCGAGTGAGCGGGCGCTGGAAGTTGGTGCCTGGCAGGCACACCCGGCTAGCGAGTAGTGAGCAGGGAACTAGGCGCGGTGGGCTAGCGAGCGAGTGGGCGCTGGCAGTCGGTGCCTGGCAGGCACACCCAGCTAGCGAGTAGTGAGCGGGCAACTAGGTGCGATGGGCGGGCAAGCGGGCGGGCGCTGGGAGTCGGTAATTATTATGCAAAAAGTTACTTAAAAAGATTGGGAAAATAAGGTTTATACGTTACTAATGAGAGATTGTAAAAAATAATAATTTTTCCTTACAAAAACCAATGCTCAAGCTTATGCCAATTTCGAAGAAAATCAATAGTCTAGCTCCTACTCATCAAACCGTGAGACTTGAGTTAGGGAGGTGGTACTAAAATCATGCACGCATCCGTCAAGAGATCGCAAAACAAAAAAACACACGCTCGTGACACTTCCCATCGGCCCATTGGCCCAAAGTATGAATACACGTACACGGAGCAGAGTCCGTGACTCCTGGGTCCTGCCTCATCCGCCGCATCCTGTCGCCGTAGCAAGGCGCGGCGTTCTCTACGGCTGCCGTCCACCGCCGACGACTTTTCCATCTCCTTCTCGCCTCCCACCGGTAGTTTCTTGCTTGCTGCTTAATAGTTTATTTAATTGATGTAGGAAGTAGTAAGGCGCAGGATCTATCATTCAATTGGCTCTGGATTATTTGTTCTTTCGGGCTCCCCTATAGGCAGGAATTGTTTGTGAATCTAGCATGCTGCATGTTTTTATCTGAGCAAGTAACTGAAACTTGGCACTAATGAGGGGTTACAGATTATTGCGACCTTGAAAATAAAGATGGATCTAAAAGGGCTGTTGCTAATGCCAAATAGTACATATTGAATATGCAACTTTTGCAGATTGCACAAGATTATTTGATGTGTGTCTTCTTATATGCTTCGTGAACCAATGGGGATGGTTCAGTTACAATAAACTGATAGCAGGCAACTTGGTCTTTGTTCCTCATCATGATTTTGGCTCATGATGAGCTTGGTTCTTAATTAACAAGCAGATCGGTCTGTACTCCTGTTCCTATTTTTCAGTCTTCTTTCTCTGTATAAATTTGTCTTTGTTTCTCTGTAATTTTTTACTATTCCCTCTACTGAAATGAAAAGGCAGAGTGTCTGATGTTTATGATAAAAATTACAGAAATTCCTTGTTTGTAGTTATTTTTTATTTGCTTCTGAATTTCCAATATCTAAATATCGAATCGATTAGGATGTTGTATTATATTAGATAAATTATGACTTGTATGGACTTCTGTGACAATTTTAATGCAGGTGTCAAGCTCAACCAGGCAGGGGAGGTGTTGTTGGGAAGGCTGGGTCTGTGCTAGAGTGGGTGGGCTGTTTTCCAAGAGGCAAGGCAGCAACATGTCGATCGAAGATAGAAACTGGATGCGCATGGCGAAGTATACTGTTGAATGGCAGAAAGGATTTAAGGACTTCATTCAGAAAACCTTTGGAGGCAGATCTAAAGAAGAAACAGCTCCATGTCCATGTGCTCGTTGCCGTTGCATGTCCTACAGAAATCAAAAAGATGTTCGAAGTCATTTGGTACTTAGAGGGTTTGATGAAAGTTTCATCCAACAAGGAGAAGGTACTGCTCAAGATTTAGTTGCATCTCCTCAGGATGATAACCCTGTTGAAAAAGAATACGATGATGGTGAAACAGGTGATGTGCCTGCTAGCAAAGAACTGATTTCTGCACTAATCAGAGGGGCTATACATGGTGAACTTACAGGAAGTGGAGATGAAGAGCCAAATGAGAGTGCAAAGAAGTTTTTTAAGTTATTATCCGAGGCACAAAAGGAACTGTTTCCAGGCTGCAAGGAGGCTACAAAGGTTTCTTTCATTGTCAGGATCTTTCAGATGAAGTGTATGCATGGTTTTAGTAACAGTGGAATACAGTCGATCCTTGATCTATTTGCATTGTTCCATCCTGGTATCCCTGACACCTTGGACAAAGTGCGTAAGGTTGTTCGAGATCTTGGACTTGACTATGAAAAGATTCATGCATGTGTGAACGATTGTGTGCTATTTCGTGGGGATTATGCTGACCTAGATACATGTCCAACCTGTGGTCAGTCTAGGTGGAAAGGGACTGAATCTTCTGAAGATGCTGAGTCCTCTAGCACTTGTGGTGGACAAAAGCGTTTCCCACGTAAGATCCTGCGCTATTTCCCACTTACTCCTCGGCTGCAAAGGTTGTTTATGAGGGAGTCGACATCAACACTTATGCGTTGGCATAAGGATGAACGGGTGCAGGATGGGAAAATGCGTCACCCTGCAGACTCGTTAGCATGGAAGCATTTGGATACCCTAGACGAGCAATTTGCATCTGACCCTCGCAATGTAAGGCTTGGACTTGCATCTGATGGCTTCAATCCATTTGGGATGTTGAATGTTGCATACACGACTTGGCCTGTCATCATAATCCCTTATAACTTGCCTCCTTGGTTGTGTTTAAAACAATCATATTGGATGATGTCAATGCTGATACCAGGGCCCAAATCTCCTGGAATGAACATTGATGTCTATTTGCAACCATTGATTGATGAGCTAAAGGATCTTTGGGAAAAGGGTGCTCTCACATGGGATGCAAAGGTTAGGAAAAATTTTACTTTACGTGCAGTCCTACTATGGACCATAAATGATTTCCCTGCATATGCCATGCTATCTGGTTGGAGTACTAAAGGCAAGTTTGCATGTCCTTACTGTCATAAGTTTACAGAATACTTATGGTTGAAATTTGGGGGCAAGCATTGCTATCTGGGTCATCGTCGTTTTCTACCACAGAACCATAGATGGCGCAGGAATAAAAGTAGCTTCAACAACAAGGTAGAAACAAGGGAGGCTCCAGTGCCACTTACTGGTGAAGAGGTTTTGCAGGAGTATGACAGTTTTGAGCAACCAAAATTTGGGCAAGGCACAAGAAAAAGGAAGCAGCATGAAGAAGAAACTAGGTGGCACAATTGGAGGAAGAAGAGTGTTTTCTTCCAATTACCGTACTGGAAAAAATTGCTTATTAGGCATAATTTGGATGTCATGCACATCGAGAAGAACATTGGTGAGAGCATATTGGGGACATTGCTTGGCATTGATGGTAAATGTAAGGATGGTGAAAAGGCTCGGCTTGACTTGCGAAATCTTGGAATTAGGAAGGATCAGCATCCTATGGTGGAGAATGGCAAGTATACTTTGCCACCAGCATTGTACAGCTTAGGCAAAGATGAGAAGGAAATATTATGTAAATTTCTACAAGGTGTGAGGATGCCTGATGGTTTTGCAGCAAATATAAAGAGATGCGTGGACATCAAGGGATGTAAGGTTTCTGGACTAAAGACTCATGACTACCATGTTATATTACAGAAACTATTACCATTAGTAGTACGTGAAATATTGCCTCAAGATGTTGCTACCCCATTGATTCAATTAAGTAGGTTTTTCAGTTCATTATGTTCAAAGGAATTGGTGGAAAGTGACCTTGAAAATCTGACCTCTTTGGTTGGAGAGACTTTATGTCGGCTAGAGATGTTATTCCCACCAGCATTTTTTGATATTATGATGCATTTGCCAGTTCATTTAGCTGAGGAGGCTAGAATTGGAGGACCTGTGTGTTATAGATGGATGTATCCAGTCGAGAGGTACCTACGAACACTAAAAGGATATGTAAGGAACAAAGCACAACCTGAAGGTTCTATAGCAGAGGGATATATCGCTGAGGAGTGCATGATATTTTGTTCTAGGTTCCTAGAAGATATTGATACAAAGCTAAACCGCCCAGAGCGGCATGAAAGTAGTGCAGTGAATGAACAACCATCTGGGCTTAGTGTATTCCAGACCATTGACTACAGTAAGAAAGGTTGCAAAGTTGAGCTTATTCCTAGCTTAGAGTTGAAGCAGATGCGGCACTATATAATAACAAACTGTGATGAGGCTATTCCATGGATTGAGTAAGTTGAAATTACAACTAGTCTGTGTTTAATGTTCTACGTAATTAATGTTTTTCTAATTGACTACCTTTGTTTTGATCATATGTAGTTTGCATAAGGAGGAACTCAAAAAGATTAATATACGCGGCGTTGAGAGACGTCACAGGGAGCAATTTGTTGGTTGGTTTGAACGCAAGGTGAGTAACATTGTTAACTGCATGCTTACACAAAAAAAGCTATTGTCTTTATTTATATTGCTGTTTTCAAATCCATTGCAGATGAACAAACTTTATGCAGAAAGGGGGATTAGTGATGCACTATATGCTCTTTCTCGAGGACCAGATCACCGGGTTCGTGTTTTCAATAGGAGTCTCATCAATGGTTTCTATTTTCGAACGACTTCTATTGAGAGTGCCTTGAATACACAAAATTCAAGGGTTGCAGTTAAGGGTGCTGATAGTTCTGCAAATATGGAGTGGTATGGTGTCATTAAAAAGATATTGACACTTGATTTCCCTGGACAAAAAGAAGTTGTGCTATTTCAGTGTGATTGGTATGACGTGCCTGCTCCTAGTAAGAACAAGAGCAGAGGGTACCGTAGGGATCAATATGGGATTATAGATGTCGATACAACTCGTTTTCGATATCTGAATGATCCTTACATCTTAGGGACTCAAGCTGAGCAGGTTTTTTATGTGAAAGGTGCAAAAAAAATAGAGTGGAGCACTGTTGTAAGAATGAAGCCTAGAAATTTATTTTCCATGCCTGAGCCACTAGACACTGAAAATGAGGGGCAGCTTGATATTGACTCACTAGAGGTGGGAGTAGAAGATGTGATTATTTCAACCCAGAATGAAGATTTGTTAGCTTGGAGGAGAACTGGCCTAGAAGGGGTGACAGGAGATGCAACGGTCATTGAAAATGCACTGCCAATGCCTGAACCATGTGATGAAGACTTGGTTGATGAAGATGATGATACTGATGACACCTACATTGATGATGGACATGTAGCACCTGTCAACTCTTTAGGCACTAGTCTTGATGATGAATTCTTTGTATAAATATGAATTTAGGAAGCACCACCTTATTTTCTAATAGGATTTAATTTATTTGCAAGATAAATAGCTATGTGTGCCGAACAAAATTTTATTTTTGATTGAAGTAGCGTCCAGCCTTGTGTGCTTTGTAGCTGTATATATGCTACTGGTTTTTCTGATTCTTGGCTGCTCTTGCTGCATGCACAGCGACTGCTACCTAATATGCAACCTGTTGTTATGTGCTAATTAGTCTGATCATATAAAAAGAATCATGGTAGCAAAATTTTGATGTTTCAGTCAATCAAGTTTCGCTCCATGGACTGGGTGCTGAACTGCAGATTGCCAACATGTCTTTGCCTGCAGCCGCTTCTTATCTGAATAAGTAGGGCTTGTGTCCACCCTAGGAAATTAATAATATTTTTCTGATGGCTGTAGTCTAATGCTATAAAAAATATATTAAATTAACATGTTTAATTTTTAAATTGTAATGGAATGGTGCCTGACATGTATTCAGGCTGAGATGTTGCAGGCTCCCACCACCAATGGGTACGGTGCTCCTTCTTCTAAATGTAAAAGGATATTTACGTTATACAAATAGCAGTGTATGCTTAACATTAGGATTATTTACATGAGGAACATTAATTTGAATAAAATTCGTAGACATCTGAAGGTTTGCTTCTGTAAACAGCACGCCATAAGCTGAGGATCAATATTGCTTGGTGGCTAACCCTATAGAATGGATGTGATTTAATCAAACATGCTTTATTATTACCAACCTAGCAGATCAATCTAACTTAATATGCCATGGTGAATGCTGGCCCCATGCCTTGCTTCCTGCACATCCCCTAGAACTCTGACTTCACGTCATCCTCGAGTGGCCAGCCCCCAAAGACTTCGATGAAGCAGCAGCACCATAGCGGGATGGCACCACCTTCCTGGGTGCGGCGAACTGGCCTGCGCATTGTGCAGCTGAAGGTGCGAGTTGTGGATGCGCTCGCCCTCCTGCCATCTCGACGTTATCGCCATCGCCTCTAGGGAATCTAGAGTGTCACGAGTGTGCTTTTTACGGGCAACTTGGCTCGTTTGGACCATGTCGAGGACTACTTTGGGCCTCCATCAAATTTGTGTGGCAATAGGACCAATAATTTGCAACCAAATGTACTAAACTATTGCAACATAAGTTATGAGTAGCAATAGAACAATATGCATGCAATAAACAATTTTTTCGATGCAATATGGTGCAACCTTTTGCGACGCATGCCAATACTAAGGCAACATAGTTACTTCATCGCAATATTCAAAACTACTTGCATCCATCATTTAAATGGTGGCAACAACAATGGGTTATCGCAACACAAATTTATTCTTGACACAACACAACATAATTTGTTGCAATATTTAGACATAATTGCAACCATAGTTTAATCGTGGTCATAACACTAACCTATTGCAATGAAGGTTGGGACTAACACAACCCAATTATTTAGATGCATGAAGTGTCAAATATGAATTTAGGAAGCACCACCTTATTTTCTAATAGGATTTAATTTGTTTGCAAGATAAATAGCTATGTGTGCCGAACAAAATTTTATTTTTGATTGAAGTAGCGTCCAAATTTGTGTGCTTTGTAGCTGTATATATGCTACTTGGTTTTTCTCGATTCTTGGCTGCTCTTGCTGCATGCACAGCGACTGCTACCTAATATGCAACCTGCTGTTATGTGCTAATTAGTCTGATCATATAAAAAGAATCATGGTAGCAAATTTTTGATGTTTCAGTCAATCAAGTTTCGCTCCATGGACTGGGTGCTGAACCTGCAGATTGCCAACATGTCTTTACTGCAGCCGCTTCTTATCTGAATAAGTAGGGCTTGTGTCCACCCTAGGAAATTAATAATATTTTTCTGATGGCTGTAGTCTAATGCTATAAAAAATATATTAAATTAACATGTTTAATTTTTAAATTGTAATGGAATGGTGCCTGACATGTATTCAGGCTGAGATGTTGCAGGCTCCCACCACCAATGGGTACGGTGCTCCTTCTTCTAAATGTAAAAGGATATTTACGTTATACAAATAGCAGTGTATGCTTAACATTAGGATTATTTACATGAGGAACATTAATTTGAATAAAATTCGTAGACATCTGAAGGTTTGCTTCTGTAAACAAAGACGCCATAAGTGAGGATCAATATTGCTTGGTGGCTAACCCTATAGAATGGATGTGATTTAATCAAACATGCTTTATTATTACCAACCTAGTAGATCAATCTAACTTAATATGCCATGGTGAATGCTGGCCCCATGCCTTGCTTCCTGCACATCCCCTAGAACTCGACTTCACGTCATCCTCCTCGAGTGGCCAGCCCCCAAAGACTTCGATGAAGCAGCAGCACCATAGCGGGATGGCACCACCTTCCCGGGTGCGGCGAACTGGCCTGCGCATTGTGCAGCTGAAGGTGCGAGTTGTGGATGCGCTCGCCCTCCCGCCATCTCGACGTTATCGCCATCGCCTCTAGGGAATCTAGAGTGTCACGAGTGTGCTTTTTTACGGGCAACTTGGCTCGTTTGGACCATGTCGAGGACTACTTTGGGCCTCCATCAAATTTGTGTGGCAATAGGACCAATAATTTGCAACCAAATGTACTAAACTATTGCAACATAAGTTATGAGTAGCAATAGAACAATATGCATGCAATAAACAATTTTTTCGATGCAATATGGTGCAACCTTTTGCGACGCATGCCAATACTAAGGCAACATAGTTACTTCATCGCAATATTCAAAACTACTTGCATCCATCATTTAAATGGTGGCAACAACAATGGGTTATCGCAACACAAATTTATTCTTGACACAACACAACATAATTTGTTGCAATATTTAGACATAATTGCAACCATAGTTTAATCGTGGTCATAACACTAACCTATTGCAATGAAGGTTGGGACTAACACAACCCAATTATTTAGATGCATGAAGTGTCACATATCACAACTAATTATAGTCCACGTTGCAATAGAGCCACCTATTGCGACTAAATTTGTGCTGTTGCAAATACAAGTGGTTGGATTAGGGTAAAAACCTTGTAGTGGTAGACAAAGATATAGAATCCGGTGCACACCTTTTCAAAGACTGCAGGTTTTACCAAGCGTTTGTGGAGTGAAATCGCTGGGCGGACAAAGAAATCTAATTTGCACCCGAATGCGTGGCCACCTAGTGAGACACTGGAAGAGTGGTTGTTGGTATAAATTAACTGCACCCTAAATAATGATTATAATCAGATTACCCGCAAGCGCACAGATATATCTTGATCAAGACTTCACCAAGATCAACCCGGTTTTAATATCAAACCCAAAGGAACAGTAGGTGAATTATGATCTAGCCTAATACTCTTAATCTAAGGGGGGTACAAACAATCTAGAAAACTATCGAGAATGAGGAAATAGCTAATGTACTCTAGTTCTAACTACCGGTAAACTTTGTATAATATCGTCTTATCGGACAAGTGACCTGAATAGGAGAAGAAACAGAGTAATCTACCTACCAGACACCTATAAGCCTATCAGTCCTATCAACGGAAGTGGACTACGAGGATTCAACGTAGCTATAAAGTCACCTACGCGAGCTACCACTATCCGGGGTGATCGGGGGATATTCGCAAGCAATCATAACCCGCACACCACGCTTCACGCTACGAGAACTACTCGACCTAGGAGCTACCCAAATCAAAGTACTCAATATGAGTTGCAAACCAAAGAACGAATATAAACAACTGCTTACTTGAATCAGAATGATAAATACAAAAGTACCTCAGAATGCAGCTCCGGGCGAGGGAGCCGAATCCAGACGAATACAGACTCCCGAGGATGCTCCGACGGTAGGGGCTCCTCCGAATCTCTACTCTTCTACTCTATCTCTCTAATCTCTATCTTGATTGCTAGCGTAGATCTAGTGGATCTCTATCTAAAGCTCTGACTCTTCATCTCTTGATCTGGCTCTCTCCCAGGGGGTATGGCCCTCCTTTTATAGCCCGGTGGGAATGATATGCGCTATTGGATCAAACCGATGTAGCAAGCGGCCGGGATGACTCCTCGGGGCGGTGGAAGAAGGTTCCAGAAGGGGGCGGCTAACCCTAACCCTAGGGGCCGGCCGGGCGGGTGGGGCCGGGCCGGCCCCACTGGCGGCCGCTGGCCCCCCGTTGCTTCGGTGCCTTCGGAGTATTCCCCTCAACCCTCCTAAGTGATATCCTTTAAGGCCGCAGATAAGTTTCGTGGTAAATTAGCACTTAAATCCCTCTTTTAGGCTTTTCCGGAAAATTCCCCGAAAAAATGCACAAATCACCAAAACTCGTGGAAATTGTCGGTGGTAACCCTATTCTTGTTATATATCCATGTCTCGGGTAGTGGTAATTGCTAATAAATTTTGGACGATAACAGTGTCAACAATTACCCCCACACTTAGGCTTTTGCTCGTCCCGAAAAAAAGTTGGTTTTGATAAAATGGGTACTCATTCAATGCATAACTTGGGACTTAAATTGTATAGCACTAGTCTAGTAATCATGTATTATGAAAATTTAAAGTGTCTATCATGAGTCCTCAAGTGATTGTGGAGTAAGAGAGCTTAAGATTGATCACCCTTTCCTTAATTATGCCTTTTGGAGTGGAGATGTATTTTGTAAAAACATAGCTTCGACCCCCTCATTTGTAGTGGCACATGAATTGAATATATATTTCTTTAGCGAGGAGAGAGATATCATATTCTGGATCGAGAAAAAATTCTCACTTCTTGGCATATTATGTTGGAGGAACCATGAGCCTTTCTTTTTGTTGAGCACCTGCCCATATTTATTTTCTTCTTAAATCGAGGTTCCGGACACTTGCCCCTTTTTATTTCCTCGTGATCTATCTTTTTTGAGGTTTCGGACACTTGTCCCTTTTTATTTCCTCGAATTTTTTTCAAATAGCTCATGCCTCCTTCATAATATTGCTCAAGACAGTGTAATTATATTTATTATTCAATTTTTATTGTATGATACTGGGAATATGATAAACCTCTCAATCAAAACCATAATTAAAGTAGATTGATATGATTATTATTGGATTCCATTACAAAGAGGAGTGAAGCTACGTGTTTTTAAATTTTTGAAATAAAATCTCCAAAGACAAATTATCGAGATTGGATAATCATTATCTTTGCTATCTTACTTCCCACAATAACTTAGTCAATCATGAAGCACTATAAATTTCATAATAATCATAACTCTAGAAGGGTGTCATATAATTTATTATTCTCAAGTCATGGATTGAATGGGTTTATTGTTTCTTAAAGCATTTAATATGAAGATTTATAATTCAGCTCGAAATTCAGAGTATAATATATGCTTAAACTGTAATTAACTCAAAACCGACCGTGACTGAAACGATGAGGCGAGAGGAGGTAGGGGGGCGCCGCCCGGCCCTACAAGGGCGCCGGCCGGCCCCACCTTTGGGGTCCTGCGGGTCTCGCTTCGCGTGTGCGGTGTTGGTTCGATGTCGTCCTGAATTGCGTTGTTTCTCCAATCGTATTTTTGCTTCGTGATTGATTGTGCTTCCCCCACACTTGTTTTTCTGCATATTCTCTGTGCAATGTGTGGAGACAAAATATTCCGAAAAATAGAGAGTAGAGTAGATAACAAACATTAATATAAAATAAGGCACTTTATTCATTTATGGCGGTGGTATAAAATAATTCAACAGACGCTTTAATGACTGAGCTAACGACTGCCCTACCTTATTAGGCTTTGTCCTAAAAAATGACTCGACTTGACTGACTTCATTAACTAGCGGAAGTGTGCCTTATTGGATAACTAGGCAGTTATTACTGCCCTTCATTATTGAGGCCCTAAATTGTGGCCCTGAGAGCCGCAACCTCTTCTTCAAGCTTATCTTTATCGCGCTTGAGGCTGCGGATTAACTTAAGATTCACCCTAACCTTCTCTTCTATGTCATCTATGAGTTTGTCTCTCAGCTTGTTGGATGTTTCCATCTCCTTGACAAGGTTGGAGAGGCCTTCAAGCTTCTCGTTGAGAGTGCGTAGGGTTGGTGCTGGTGGCTTGAGAACTTTCTCCAGTGCTAATGCTGATGCTGCTCTCTTCCTCTTAGGCTTCGGCTTAGGTGCGATGGGCTCGGTATAGTATACTTCATCAGGGTTTGCACGAATTCCTTGAACAGAAGGACGAGTAGCGTTGGTGTACTTAGCGCATAGAAGCTTGCCCTTCTTGTCGGTCTCGACCGCCACGAGTCGCTCATTAGCTCTAGGTGCAAGAAGTCGAGTACCCTTTGGGGATAGCAATCTTTTTCCTTTATCTCTTCCTTCAAGCGGCCAGCTTCTTTGCCGGTGGTGGAGGAAGAGCAAATGATCTTGCACGTAGTAGACTTGCTCATGATGCTTTGGGGGATCGTTGCAACTTGCTTCGGCGGCACGACGGCGAGAGGCTTCGGCGCTTGCGAGGGATCGGGCCTTCGAGTCATCGGGCCGGGATCTTGTCGAAGTCCGCGCCGTAGGAGATGATCGCCTTGTTTGCCATTGCTAATAGATCTAGATTGGAGAGCTCCTTTTGAGAAGGGAGAGGTGGCTGGTTATAGAATAAAGTTGAGGAGGTCTAGGTATGTATTTATATGGGTTTTCAGGAGACAGGATGGGGACAAATCTAGGTTCTACGGGATCCGTACGAAAGAATATCCGATCGTGCGTGGATAATACGCGAATATACGTAGGAAGAGTGTAGAAGGACAGGGGGACGAAAAGTCGGAACGAGAGCGCGGGGGGCCGCCCGCCCTATAGGGGCGCCGGCCGGCCCCACCCAGGCCCACCTCGGGTGCCCTTCCGCGGGGTGCTTCAGACTCCTCCTATGTTTCTGTTAGAAATATTTTCGGATAAAAATTCGTACCGGAGTAAAATAGAACTTAATAAGTTGGTAATTGGATGAACTCAATTTCATCCACCACTCCTGAATCATATGGCTCTAAATAAAGTTTAAGTCGATGCCCATTTACCTTGAATAACGTACCTTCGTTTGATTGTAGAGTTATTGCTCCGTGTGGTGACGAATTCACGACGGTAAAGGGTCCTTCCCATTTACTTCTCAATTTCTCAAGTCCGAACAACTTGTACCGAATTAAAAAGTAATACCTTATCTCCTGGTGTAAACTCCTTCTTCTTGATCCTCTTATCATGCCGATCTTTGAATTGTGATACGCCTTTTCTCTCCATTCTTCTAATTCGGATAATTGCATCTTTCTTTTCTCTCCAGTAGCTTTCAAATCAATGTTCCATCTTTTGATAGCCCAGTGAGCTTTATGTTCTAATTCAACTGGTAAGTGGCAGGTCTTACCATATACCAATTGATATGGTGACATACCTAAAGGTATTTTATAAGCTGTCCGATATGCCCATAGTGCATCGGGTAACCGATCCTTCCATAAAGTTCCCATCTCGTTTACTGTTTTCTGGAGAATATTCTTGATTTGTTTATTGGACGTTTCTGCTTGGCCACTTGTCTGAGGGTGATATGGAGTAGCGACATTGTGTCGTATTCCATGAGCTTGTAGGTATAAGTGAAACTTCTTATCAGTGAAATGTGTTCCTCCATCACTTATAACCATTCTAGGTGTTCCAAACCTTGGAAATATAACTTCTTCAAACATCTTCTTTGAGTGTTTTGAGTTAGCATTTTTGCATGGCATAGCTTCTACCCACTTGAATACATAGTCAACTGCCACCAAAATATACTCATAATTCTTTGACTTCACAAAGGGTCCCATGTAATCAATTTCCCAGACATCAAAGAGCTCTATCTGAAGGTTGTTGGTGAGTGGCATAGCATCTCTTGTATTGATATTTCCGTGCCTCTGACACGCTCCACATTTTCAGATGAAATCTTTGGTGTCTTCATACATGGTTAGCCAAAAGAAACCACTCTGCCAGATTTTTGCATGAGTGCGGAATGCCCCATAATGACCTCCATATGGTGATGAGTGACATTTCTGAATGATCTGCATGCCTTCCTCTACTGGTACACACCTTCTGAGTAATCCATCAGCACATACCCGAAAGAGGTATGGTGGATCCCACATGTGAAGACGACTTTCATAAATGAGTCTTTTCTTATTTTTCCCTAGTGGTACGTAACCTGCAACCATAAAGTTGACAATATTCGCATACCAAGGATCTGTCTTGGTCACTTTAAACAGCATGTCATCTCTCAATGAGTCATTAATAGGTAGTTCCTGAGGTTCTTTAAAATACATTCTAGACAAATGATCAGCAACAGGATTTTCTATTCCTTTCCTATCTTTAATTTCTAAATCAAATTCTTGCAACAATAGGGTCCATCTTATTAATCGTGGTTTAGTATCTTTCTTAGTGAGCAAATATTTAAGAGCAAAGATGATCGGAATAAACAATTATTTTAGCTCCAACTAAGTAAGATCTAAATTTATCAATAGCAAAAACAACAGCCAAAAGTTCTTTTTCAGTGGTTGCATAATTTAATTGTGCTTCTGTCATTGTCTTGCTAGCATAGGCAATTGCATGATGTGTCTTATCTTTTGTTTGTCCTAAGACTGCGCCTACAGCATAATCACTAGCATCACACATAATTTCAAAAGGTAAAGACCAATCAGGGGGTTGAATGATTGGTGCTGATGTAAGTGCTTTCTTAAGAATATTAAATGATTCCAAGCATTCTTCATTAAAATCAAAAGGTACATCCTTAGCTAACAATCTTGTCATTGGTCTAGCGATTTACGAAAAATTCTTTATAAATCTACGATAAAAACCACAATGACCAAGAAAACTTCGGACTCCTTTTACATTAACAGGGGGAGGTAGTTGTTCAATTACTTCAATTTTAGCTTTATCTACCTCTATACCTCTTTCTGACACTAAGTGTCCTAACACTATTCCTTCTCTAACCATAAAATGACATTTCTCCCAATTGAGGACTAAGTGTTTTTCTTCACATCTTTGCAAAACCTTATCTAAATTCTCTAGACAATCATCGAAAGTTTTTCCATAAACTGAAAAATCATCCATAAAAACTTTCATGATTTCTTCTATCATATCGAGAAAATATAGACATCATGCATCTTTGAAAAGAAGCGGGTGCATTACATAACCCAAACGACATTCTTCTATAAGCATAAGTTCCATAAGGACATGTAAAAGTGGTTTTGCTTTGATCATCAGGGTGGATAGGGATTTGGTGATATCCTGAATAACCATCAAGGAAACAAAAGAAAGAATGATTTGCTAAACGCTCTAACATCTCATCAATGAAAGGTAGAGGAAAGTGGTCTTTCTTTGTTGCTTTGTTAAGTTTTCGATAATCTATGCACATTCGCCATCCAGTGACAGTTCTTTTAGGTATTAATTCATTTTTATCATTTTGGGCAACCGTCATTCCTCCCTTTTTAGGTACAACTTGCACAGGACTTACCCACTCGCTATGCGGCACAGGGTATATAATCCCTGCATGTAAAAGTTTTAGAACTTCTTTCTTTACTACATCTCGCATCGCATTTTGGAGTCTCCGTTGAGGCTCTCTTGAAGGTGTGATTTCTGGATTAGTTGGTATGCGATGGGTGCACGTAATGGGCTAATCCCTTTTAGGTCTTGGAGTGAACATCCAAAAGCGGCTCTATGTTTTTCTAAAACAGTTATTAATTTATAAGTCTCTTCATCAGAGAGTTTATCGCTTATAATCACAGGGTATTCTTGATCATTATTTAGAAAAATATATTTTAGACCAGATGGTAATGGTTTGAGCTCAATAGGAGGTTTAGGTGGTTCTAGTAGTTCATCAAGAGGTTCAGGATCAATAAGGTCCTCCTCCTCTTCATCGATGAAGAACTGGGTATCATCTTCTAAATCGGGTTGAATAAAATTATTGCATTCAATTGCCTTGACCTCTTCTATTGGATCTAATTCGGGAAAGGACTCTGCCTTAAAGTTTACTGCATGAGTTATAGGTATCGAAAAATTAAATCCTTTCCCAAGCTTGACATTTAATTTACCATTACGACCTTCTTGAAGAAGTTTGATTATAGGTACTCCAATCATTACATCAAAATCCCACACATCAAAGATATAGAAATTTAGCGAAATACGAAAATCATTAATAACAATAGGAAGTGCACTCAAAACTCCTATACTAGGAATAATGTGTCCTGAATAATTTTTAAATAATTTATTTGTAAGAATTAATGGTATGTCTTTTAAGAATTTTCTAGCAAAGGAGTATAACATAATGTTGACTCCTACAACTGGGTTATATAAAGCTTCAAAAGGATATGAATCTACTTGTAACTTTATACTAATAGAGGGCAAATTAAGACGAATTACGTCAGAGGATTGCTCGAATTCTATCAACCAATCATCACCCAAAATAAAAATCAATTTTCTTATTATTTCTCTAAGGAATTTTAAATCATCGATGTGAAAAACTAGAATTGAAATCTCTAGATTGCGGGGGGTTGCATAATTTTACGATAAAGTGTAGTATTCCCAAAATCATTAAAGAAATCATCCTCTATTTCAAACATCCGATCGAATTTGGAATTATCGCATTAACTAGCTCGGGTTTTAATTCGACTACATTGAGATGAATCGTAAAACTTCATTTTTAGCTAATTGAGAATTTTCTTCTAGCAACTCTTCTTTTTTTCTTCGGGAGATCATTCAAAATATTAGTAAGAATAGTTTTAGCATGTTCAACAGTAATATACATAAATGCTCCACCCGAGGCTAAATTAAGATATTCTTTATTTTAATCATCAAGGCCCAAAAAGAAATGTTGTAGAAGCATGGGTTCTGGAAAAGCAAGATTAGGTCCAGAATTTACAAAACCATCAAAACGATCCCAAGCCTTGCCTAGCGATTCATTGTCTAATTGCTTGAATCCTATGATTTCAAATCGAAGTTTAGCGACCTTTTCTCTTTGGGAAGAATTTAAGACAAAAGTATTTTCGTAATATTTCCCAATCTCCTTGACTACTCCCAATATGGCGATTATACCATTTCTTAGCTCTGCCCGTTAATGAAAACGGAAAGAGTTTCCATCTTAAAGTTTCATCGGCCATGCCCTTAATGCTCGATTATGAACATGTCATTTCAAAATCGCTTAAATGGGAATAGGGATTTTCGCTAGTATTACCGAGAAAAGATATGTTCCCCGAACTAGTTTGATTAATCCCGGGCGTAGCTCATAGCCAAACGATGTGATAGGTTTAGAAGATTCCTTTGGTCGGAGGTGCGATCCCGATGGTGCTCCATATTGATATAAATGTTGAGATTCGTTTTCCATATATATATATTTTTTATTTTTAATATAAAAAGATAACTATAGACTAAGATAGGCTAAATCAAAATCAGCAAACCGTTCCCAAACGCGCCGAAATGCTTGTTGGTATAAATTAATCGCACCTAAATAATAATTATAATCGATTATCCATGCAGCGCTTGCATATATATATCTTGATCAAGCACTTCACCAAGATCAACCCGGTTTTAATATCGAACCCAAAGAAACAAAGAGGTGAATTATGATCTAACCTAATACTCTTAATCTAAGGGGGGTACAAATAATCTAGAAAACTATCGAGAATGAGGAAATAGCTAATGTACTCTAGTTCTAACTACCGGTAAACTTTGTATAATATCGTCTTATCGGACAAGTGACCTGAATAGGAGAAGAAACAGAGTAATCTACCTACCGGACACCTATAAGCCTATCAGTCCTATCAACGGAAGAAGTGGACTACGGAGGATTCAACGTAGCTATAAAGTCACCTACACGCGAGCTACCACTATCCTACCGATCGGGGGATATTCGCAAGCAATCATAACCCGCACACCACGTCTCACGCTACGAGAACTACTCTGACCTAGGAGCTACCCAAATCAAAGTACTCAATATGAGCTGCAAACTAAAGAACGAATATAAACAACCGCTTACTTGAATCGAATGGTAAATACAAAAGTACCTCGGGAATGCGGCTCGGGGAGGGAGTTTAATCCGCACGAATACAGCTCCCGAGGATGCTCCGACAGCCGGGGCTCCTCCGAATCTCTACTCTTCTACTCTATCTCTCTAATCTCTATCTTGATTGCTAGCCTAGATCTAGTGGATCTCTATCTAAAGCTCTGACTCTTCATCTCTTGATCTGGCTCTCTCCCGGGGGGGTATGGCCCTCCTTTTATGGCCTGGTGGGAATGATATGCGCCATTGGATCAAACCGACGTAGCAAGCGGCCAGGATGACTCCTCAGAGGCGGTGGAGGAAGGTTCCAGAAGGGGGCGGCTAACCCCTAACCCTAGGGGCCGGCCGGGCGGGGGGGGGGGCCGGGCCGGCCCCACCGGCGGCTGCCCCCCCCCGTTGCTTCGGGTGCCTTCTGGAGTATTCCTGAACCCTCCGGTGATATCCTTGCGTCACAGATAAGTTTCGTGGTAAATTAGCACTTAAATCCCTCTTTTAGGCTTTTCTAGAAAATTCCCTGAAAAATGCACAAATCACCAAAACTCGTGGAAATTGTCAGTGGTAACCCTATTCTTGTTATATATCCATGTCTCGGGTAGTGATAATTGCTAATAAATTTTGGACGATAACAGGTGTCAACAGTGGTGGACATCCTTATCAGCTATGCCAAGTGCAAGTAGGAGAGGCCTTCGTTCGATCATCATCCTAATTTGTTGGGAAATTTGGAAGGAAAGAAACGTAAGAGTTTTCCAACGTGCCGAGTCCGCAAACTCCGTGGTCCTTCGGAAAATCAAGGAAGAAGCGTCTATGTGGATCCTGGCGGGAGCAAAGCACCTCGCTAATTTAGTGAACCATCATCGTCGGCTGTTTTGATTACACCCTCCTCTAGTGGTGGACCTCTTCCTCTTTCTTTGTGTTTGTTGTTTTTTTTTTTTGATAGTTGAGATGTATTTGTACAGTGCCCGTCTGGGCGTCTCTTCTTTTTAATATAGCAGGCAGCTCTCCTGCCGGTTCGTTTCAAAAAAAAAAAAAAATAGTACCAGTGTGTTCTGTCTTTTCCGCCTTCTTCTTCTTTATCTTTTTTTTTTTTTTTTTTTTTTTTTTTTGCCCGAAACAAAGGAGAACATACAAGTAGTAATGCAGCTAAACTAATTCACTTCTGCACGTTTTCTTGGACGATGGGTAATTAGGGATAATTAACATCCGTTCCGTGCATGTGACTAGTGAATAATTACAATTGTACATGACTTGCTCTTCCAGGCAGCATCCGAAGAGAGATCCACCCACCTTCTTGTCGATCGTCGCCTGATCAGGATGGAGATTGTTGCCGTCAAGGCTGCCGGTTGGGTGGTGGGAAAAGCGCTGGGCGCCGTCACGGGCACCCTGCTGGAGGCGTGGGCGGCCAGCAAAGGCCTCGGCGCCAAGGTCGACGCCCTCAAGGTGGAGCTGCTGTACGCGCAGGCCATGCTGGACAACACGCAGGGGAGGGAGATCCACAGCCCTGCGCTCAAGGAGTTGCTTCTTAGGCTGCAGCAGCTGGCGTACGGCGCCGACGACGTGCTGGACGAGCTCGAGTACTTCCGCATCCAGGACGAGCTCGACGGCACCTACCATGCTGCCGATGCGCACGCCGGCGGTTGCGTCCAGGACCTCGTCCTAAACGCTCGCCATGTTGCCGGAGCTGTCGCTGCTAAGCCCAAGCCATCCTGCGGTTCGCGTCACGGTCACACGATCGGCGAACATGACGAGCATGATAGTGATCCAAAACATGGATGCCTTTCTAGCGTCGTCCGCTGGTCGTGTGGCGGGGGCACGGTCAGCTCCTCACCGCCATCTCCCACCAACCAGGATGACCAGAATAAGGTCCATGGCGGATGCATGCAGAAGTTGGCTTCCAACGCCAGCACCGCTGCATGTCCCGGTAAGTGCTTTTTATTTCTTCTCGTGCCGGCTCCCTGTATCTGTTGATAACTGTATGCACACTCTGATATATCCGAGATTTAATTTCCAACACAATAGGAAATGGACGAGGATTCTTCTCCTGTGCTGCGGCCTTGCCTTCAAAGTTAAAGGGATGCCTGTGTGGCAAGCGCGAGATGATGACCACACCACCGGCATCACCCACTAACAAGTGCGAGAAGAACTCTCGCTGTGGATGCCTGCTAAACGTCACACCTACTGCTTGTGACACTGCCAAGTCTGTCGGTAAATGCCTTCCATGCTTCTCTTTTCAATCTGTTGATGGAAATGCTCACACCAGCATGTCGGACAATATTCCAGACATGCTAGGAAAAGAAAAGCGATTTCTCTTTGGTGCCTGGACGTCCAAGGCACAAGAGAGAAAACACACTGATGAAAAAGCACCGAAACTGAAGTTTAATAGGGTGGGGGTCTCTGCAAAGATGGAGGAGATAACAGAGCACCTCAAGTATGTATGTGCTAAGGTCTCCAACGTTCTTAACTTAGAATTCATGGGCACGAGTCGTATCACTAGAAAAGACCTTGCTAACAAACGACCTATAACCACTTCGGACATTATCGAGACTGAATTATATGGGAGGGACAACCAAAGAAAAATAGTTGTAGACGGAATTATCCATGGGAAATATTTTTCTAATAATGATGAGCTTGTTGTGCTTCCAATTGTTGGTCCTGGGGGGATTGGGAAGACAACTTTCACACAGCACATCTATGCAGAATTGAAGAGCCATTTCGAGGTCACAATCTGGATATGTGTCTCCCTCAATTTTACTGCTAGTAGGTTGGCACAAGAAGCTGTCAAACAAATTCCTAGAGTTACCGATGAAAAGGAAAACAGTAGTGTTCAAGAGCTAATCGAACAGAGATTGAAAACTAAACGTGTTTTGCTTGTACTAGATGATATGTGGGCGTGCCTTGAGGATGAATGGAATAAATTATTAGCACCATTTAGAAGAGGGGGAGAAAAAGGTAGTGTGGCAATAGTGACCACTCGGATTCAAGAGGTGGCACAAATGGTTAAAATAGGACGTTGTCCAATAATAGAAATGAAGCGCTTAGAAGATGAAGGTTTCATGCGTTTTTTTGAAGCTTGCATATTTGGTGGTAAGCAGGCATGGGAAGGTCACATAGAATTACGCGATGTTGGGAAACAAATAGTGAAGAAATTAAAAGGTTTCCCTCTTGCGGCAAAAACTGTAGGAAGATTACTAAGAAACCAGCTAACTTTGGAACACTGGAATAAAGTTCTAGAAAGCAAAGAATGGGAACAACAAACCAATGATAATGATATTATGCCTGCATTAAAACTTAGCTATGATTATCTTCCTTTCCATCTACAACAATGCTTTTACTATTGTGCTTTGTTTCCTGAAGACTACGAATTTGATAATAAAGAGTTAGTCCACTTGTGGGTAGGACTAGATATTATACAACCATGTGACCAGCAGACAAGAAGAATTGAAGATGTTGGATTGTGCTATTTAGAGGACTTGGTTAATCATGGGTTTTTAAAAAAGAACAAAAGAAATGATGGTTCGCCTTATTATGTTGTCCATGACCAACTACATGATTTGGCAGTGAATATTTCGTCATTTGAATGTCTCAGCATATGTAGTTCTAACATAAAGTCAATACATATTCGTCAAGATATACGTCACTTGTCTATCATCATTGATAACAAGGATGTAGAGGACATAAACACTTTCAAGTACTATAAAAATGACTTGAGTGCACTTGATAAAAGATTAAATGTTGAAAACCTATGTACTTTGATGGTGTTCGGAGGACACCATGAAAGCTTTGCCAAGACTTTTTGTGATTTATTTGAGAAATCTAGATCCCTTCGTTCTGTTTGTTTATTTGGAGCATCGCCATATACTGTGGTGGATATGTTGCACAAGTTTCTAGTGCATATTCATCTTCGCTACATAAGGATCAAATCGGTTGGTTTCTACACACAAGACATAGACTTTGATCTTAGTTCTCTAACTAGATTTTATCATTTAGAGATCATAGATATGAAGGAGTGCAGCGGTCGCTATGGTTTCACAAGGCATATGAGTAACCTTTCAAAATTGCGTAACTTTCTGGTGCCACAGGATGAGCTTCAACCTCACTCTAACACAGTTGAGGTGGGAGAACTAAAATTGTTGCAAGAGTTAAGGTGCTTTGAAGTTGGAAGAGAAACTCAGGGTTTTGAACTAAGTCAGCTTGGTCAGTTATCACAACTTGGAGGTTCACTTTCCATTTGTAGTCTTGAAAGGGTACAAGCGATGGAGGATGCACATGATGCTAGATTGGCACAAATAAAACATTTGCATAAGCTAACACTAGAATGGGATACCAATCGATCTAAAAAAGATACCACATATGAAGAAAATGTATTGGAGATTCTTATACCATGTAGCAATCTTAAATGCCTTTGCATCAGAGGCCATGGAGGCACCAAATGCCCAAAATGGCTAGGTGAGGACCTCTTCGTAAAAAAATTGGAATCCCTTAGTCTAGATGGCGTAGATTGGAATATATTTCCACCCATAGGAGAGTTGTGGCTAGTTAATGGACCTAACAAAGAAATTTTGAGTAATATCCACCATGAAAAGTTTCAGAATTTAAGGAGATTGGAGCTAGTTATGTTAGGTTGATCTCCCACCAGACTGACCCAACGGACAGGCTGGGCCTTGACCTCGCGTCCTGATCGGGGACGTCCAGCCCAATACCTGGCTGGTGGGCCCCCGTCGCACAGTGCCTATAAGAAGAAGTGGGGGCTACAGGCTCAAGGATGAGGTTCACTATAGCCGCCACTCCCCACACTGAAACCCTACCGATCAGGAAGGCGCTGCCAGCGGCGGGAAGCCCACTGCCGCCACTGCAGGAGCTCCATCGCCGTCATCATCGTCACCGTCGGCTACTGCATCATCACCGGAGCCGCCATGGACGGCTCTAGGACTTCTCTAACCTGCTGATCTACTGCTAAATGATCTGTAAGTTCCATCAAGTTAAGCTACTAAGGTTGAAAGACTGGGTTGTCAATGCAACTTGTCATTTGTTTGCTCACCTGAAAGCGCTTACCATTAGGGATTGCTCTGAACTAACATCCATCTCATTTTCACATTCGAATTGCTGTCAACGAGAGAAAGAGGAAGAGGCCAATAGGAATTGGTTTCCTAGTAGTCTACGAGAGCTTGAAGTTGCAAGCTGTCCAAAACTGCTGTCCTTTCCTCCTGTTCCTTGGACTAGTACTTTTTGCTCTACTAAGATAACGGGAGGTGGGGGCTTCGAGACATTAGTTTGTGGAAAATGTAAATATGTGGGATATAGCTTGGACATTAAGGCAACTGTTGCTTTAGATGATGGCACATTCTGGAATGTGTTGGTCTTTGATAATCTAACTAAACAAAAAGAGTTGATAATGGATGCATGCCCTCCTCTCCCACAATACCATTTTCAAATGCTATCATCCCTAGAGACCCTCTGGCTACTTCGTGGTTCAAATATTGTCTTCTCGACGGTCGAAGGTGAGAGCCATGCCAAATATCAATCTCTAGTTGAGAGCATAACCGTTGATAGTTGGAATGCTAGTACGAAGGAATTGACAAAGCTCCTGACTTATTTTCCCAAGCTCTCTCATTTGAGCTTGCGGTTCTGTGAGAAGATTATGGGGCTAGCTGTAGTGGAGAATCAGGCAACAGAAACACCTATGCTAACATCTTCAGTTAACAAAATGGATGATAATGCAGAAATCGAACAACACCAGCAGCAGCGGGATGGCACAAGAAGAGAGGAGGAAATAGCTACGTCATCAGCAGAAGTGCTGTTGTCCTTGCCTTCCCAACTACAGGTGCTGTTTATCATGAGATGCCCAGAGTTGAGCCTCAGCTCCAATTTAGTCGAAGCAGGACAAATAGGTAGAGGTCAAGGGCTCCAAGGTCTCCACTCCCTCCGATCGTTGACTATAAGTAATTGCCCTAGGTTTCTCACCTCCTATTCGTCATCCTCCTCTTCTTCGTGTTCCCCCTTCCCAACCTCCCTGAAATCACTTGGTCTTGGTGGCGCGGTGGGCACGGCGACGCGGCTGCCTCTCTCAAACCTCGCCTCTCTCATACGTTTATCCATATGGGAATGTGGGGATATAAGATACGAGGGGCTGCGACATCTCCTTGCTCAAGGTCGTCTCACCGAATTAGATGTCAGCAGAACCCCCAATTTCTTCGCTGGTCCCGAGCCCCCGCTGCCCCACGAACAAGAGTTTCCATCTTCTTCCTCCAAACTACAAAAGCTTGAGACAGATGATGTCACGGGCGTCCTTGCTCCGCCCATCTGTACCTTGCTCTCTTCCTCCCTCACCGAATTGAGAGTTTGTGGGGACAAAGAGGTGGAGCGCTTCACAAAGGGGCAAGAGGACGCCCTTCAGCTCCTCACCTCCCTCAAGAAGATTACATTTTCGGATTGCGACAAGATGCAGTGCCTCCCTGCAGGGCTTCATGGACTTCCCAACCTCAAGATATTAAACATCTGGAGTTGTAAAGCCATCTGGTGGCTGCCCAAGGATGGCCTCCCAAATTCACTGCAAGAGTTGGTGATAGCCGATTGTCCAGCCATCCGGTCTCTGCCCAAGGACTGCCTCCCAAGTTCACTGCAAAAATTAGATATCAGCTGGTGCCCAGCCATTCGATCACTGCCCAAGGTGAATGACCTACCAAGTTCTCTCCTAGTATTGGATGTCCGGAATAGCAAAAGCCAGGAGCTAAGAAGGCAGTGCTGCAAGTTGATTGGAATCATTCCAGTTGTCTACGCCTGACTCAGCCAAGGTAACAAAGAGGTGCAACTTCCTACCCACCAATTTCACTTGCATTTGTTAAGCCCATAAAAGTCATTCTCCTTTTGTTCATTTGACCGCAATCATGGTTTCCATCAAAATAACCCACTTGTTTTCACCTCCTGTGCAGGGCTCTTTCTCAAATTGTACATTCTTCTAACCTCCGAGATTCTCACTGTATCTATACGATTTTGAGTTGTCAAGCATTAGCATCTCAGGATGTGCCTAACCCTGTACACGAAACTG
Organism: Chrysopogon serrulatus; assembly: GCA_015844335.1. Classification (NCBI taxonomy): domain Eukaryota; kingdom Viridiplantae; phylum Streptophyta; class Magnoliopsida; order Poales; family Poaceae; genus Chrysopogon; species Chrysopogon serrulatus. Next base: position 292,322 of record JADLZL010002327.1, on the reverse strand, counting down.
GTTAGTATCCTATATGCAAAATCACCCAATGGTCCCATAAAATAAAAAATATTTACCAAGTTTGATCCACATTTTTGTCAACCCGCTGACAGTTGTTTTTGTTATTTGGAAACTACTAATAGAGAGAATTTTCTCACATACAGGAAACTCGAATTGCAAACTGGAATTGCCAGTTCAGCGGTTTTTGAAAATCTCACAACCTGCAATAAATTCTCCAGATACTTTCAAGTTGTCTTGGTGCACTTCTACACAAATAAGATGCATCCCATCTACAGTATATTACTTCTGGATTTATTGGGATTTATTTATTGGTTCTGTAAAAATAAGATGCCTTCTAACTATTATAATGGAACAACTCTGAGATCAGCTTATACTAGTGCATGGCAATTTTTCTTTGCTTTTACCTAATCATGTGAATGTTAAGTAATTTTTGCACATGCCATGTTCCTCATACTGGCCCTTGACATGAACACTGCAATGTTATAATCTGCACTGCACAAGGGAACATCAAGTCTGTAGATCCCTCTTGTATTCTTGAATTTTCTTGAAAATACACTTTTTCAGTAGGCAATTTGGCTTCCTTCAGAAATGGTAAGTGTACTATATTTGTTATCTTTTATGTTATATGCATGGAAAAAAAATAATGATGTTATCTATATTTTTTTTTGTGTTCTTTTGAACATTCAGAATTATGATTGTAGAGAACCACCTTTGAGGCTCTACCAGTTATATAACAGAAGAAGATTTTTACTTTAACGGTATATCTTTAGAAGGACTGGCTGAAAGGTGCGAAGTTTTTTTTTTTCCTTCTTGGAAACGCAAGGTTGTTCCTTCAGTTTCGATTAAAATGTCTATTTCATGCTTTTATAGACTAACATAAACAATAAGGATAACAATAAGGATACATATACGCTGTGTTGGCGGAAGATTACTAAAAAGTAAACATTTGCCGATATTGGTAGTTGTGCTGGAATTGTAAGTGCTTTTATCACTGTTACTTATCTTTTGTATGTCAGGTAAACACTATTGGCAGCTGCCCCACATCAGTTGCTTTTGTAGATTATCTCAATTTGAAGCTTCATGCGCGCAGGCATAGACTATGTTGGAAAAACTTCTTGTGATTCAGGACAATTTTGCTACTGCAACACCTACCGACTAAAGTATTGTTCAGTACATGCGACTTGTTTCCTGAGCTTCCCATTATCAACAGACCCTAATGTCTTGGTCCTTAATCAACAGCTCTGTACACACAAAAACTTCCTCCAAGTTTCAACTTGTGGGATTGGATTGCGCCAGCTAATTTATATGAAAAAATCAACCTAGAAAACCTTCTCATGTCAATGCTAAATTTTGCTTAGTTCCTTTTTATTTGGTAGAGTACCATGAGGTTTCTTCAACGAAGTGGTGAATATTTACAAGTTTTCTTTTGATGTGAAAAGGAATATGTTTGATATTTTCATATGATGTTTAATCAATTCATATTCTGAGATGCAGTTGGATTTGTTTCATGTCAGGCCACCTCAAACTGCTCTTAACAGGTCATAATACATTTCATCACCTTTATTTTTCCTAATTGTTTGCAGTCTCTTTCCATACTAAATCTGGCTATTTTGGTGAAACAAATGAAATGTTACTATTGGACATGTTTTTTAATGTAATCACATGCTTTCTTTTAAATTATAAAGTAGATGCATGTGTTTCATGTGTGGACATACTCCCTCCGTCCCTAAAAAGAAAGTCATTTTGGGTGTTCGTGCCACAAGTTTAACTCAATTTATATAAAATACGTGCAATATTTATATCTCCAAATAAATTTATTAAAAAACTAGATCTAAAGATCTTTTGGATGATGCTAATTTTGATACTAATCAATGATATTTACTATTTATTAAAATTGCCGACAAATTGTTTTTCTCGAAAAGCGATTTCTTTTAGGGACGGAGAGAGTACTTGACTATTCCCTGTTCTTCAACATGATTTGTATTTCCACATAATGAACTGTTTCTCTATTGATTAGGTTGCAGCTAAAGGAAGATTTTAAACTGTTTGGGACTTCCATGGCACATGTCATTTAGATTTTCGTTTTTGAGCTATAATAGTATGTGTTTCCATATATTTTGTTTTTCCCTTTTTATAGTGACATGGGAGTTTCCAATTTCCTCTATGAGTTTGTTATTTTCTTCTTCAGTGCAGTGAACATTGATGCAGAGTTTTTCTGACTTTTACAGTGAATTGCTGTTTTGACTTGTTAAGTTTTCCATATCACAGGAACACGATTTCATTTTTCATTTTTGGATAAGCTATCATGAACCCTAAGCTTCTAAACTGCGCAACTGAAAGATTTGTCCAACTGTTGCTAGAGACAACCAACAAAAAGTAAGGGCTTCTCCATAGTCAATGTTCCAAATTCAATTACAAATATTGAAGGCTGCTAATGTAAAAGTCTGCTAATAAACATTTGGTTCTCCAGATAATCTCCTTGGAATCATGGCAACAGCAGAGGATATGTTGCCACTTGGCACAATGATTTGGTTTATTCATGAAATTTTCTAGCATTGCAGTAGCTGACATGAAACTAAACTACTGCTACATTCCCTGGAGCAACTTCAGATGCTCCAAAGTGGGTCCTCTCTCTATGATTAACTGGCAGGTCCGGTGAGTGCCATATCAAGCAGCTGTCGACAAAGTGCTCCTTCAATTGCTCTCATCTAATTCAAGAGAGAAGCTGCATGTATAATGTATTAGATGGTGCTCTCACAGGCCCTTGTAGACACTCATCCTGGTTGCTCATAAGGTGAATTTTGTGCTTTTGCTCAAGTCCTCTTTTGTGATGCAGTTGTACACTGCAAATTCTATTCTTCCCTGCAGAAATATTTATCAAGCTCTTTTTTGTTGGTAAAAATTATAACAGGAATTAAGCCCAGAAGTTTTGCCAAGACCACAATCATCTTTAGAAGATATTGTTTCCGAAAGGTTTTGGCTGGATGGCAGGCTGAAACTACATTGGAGCGTCCAGGGAAACTTGGAGACAATAATATTCAAATTGTGTTCATCCTCGAAAATTCGAGCATGATGTAGAGTTACGGAAGGGGGGCATCTCCTGATCTACTGCCGTTTGAGATAAATTGCCTCTCTACTTTTCTTTCAGACGTCATATATCAAATCTGCTAGACAACAATATGAAGAACTTATTATTTCATTGATTTCATGCTGATATGTTGAATGCATTTTTGCAATTCTTCAGTAATAAATCTGTACTATTCATGTTCCATGTTGCTGATTTTGGTGAAAGGAAGGCTAGAAACTACAACTATCTAATATTCTCAAACTGTTTATCTATCTTAAAATATGTTTGAACGATGCAGTTTCTTGCGCTTCCATTTAATATCAACCAAAGCAAACACACATGTTGGGTATCTTTGAAAACCGGTGGTTAGTTTTGACAAAGTTTTCTCGGACCAGTTTGAGGTTTTTTAAACTATATACTTTTTTAATTATTCCCTCATTTTTCAAAAAAAAATGGAAGGGAAAAATATCTTAATTCGTAGAAAATAAAACAAAAAACAAAAGGAAAAAAAAAGAATGTATGGACTGCAAGGACCTATATGGGCCGTGTGCTCTGGGCCGGAAAGGAGGCCTGTCTTCTCTGATCCAAACCATCAAGCAACTCGACGGCGACGGCTATGGAGCTTGGCGGCAGCCGGCAGTGCGCGGGCGATGGCTGCTACGATTTCCATCTCCACTCGTTATCCGCGGCCTCACGGAACTCCGCTGCAGAAGACGAGTTTACAAGTTTCCTCGGCAGTGGACTACTATGCAGTGGAGTTTGGCTGTCCCTGCCATGGTGTGGTATGGCAACTCCTGACCGGCCTGGGAGATGGAAGGCAAAGCTGCTCTGCTGCAGCCTACAGGGCCATGAATGAATCTGGAACGGGACGGGAGAGAAGCACGCGCATGCGCGTCCATGCGGACGCAGCGCCAAACGTGATGAAGGTGTGACGAGTTGTGGGCCGAAACACGTAACACGTAAAGTGTGGGCCGGATTGTTATGTTCTGGTCCTTCTGGATGGACCACCTGCGAATGGCGTTCGTTAACATGATGATATCGCGGATACCTTCTTATCAACACAAACACTCCCATCAGCTTTTGTGATATCTCCATGATCACACCAAGCGTAGAACACATGCACGCTGCGACATCGCGAATCCGGCGACCCGTGTATATGTGGATCGCACTAGCACAACATTATTGTTGGTCTTGGTCATTGGGCGGGGCAGCGGGCCCGGACATTGCAAAAAGAAAGATGATATGATGCTCACCTATCACACGCACCCTTTGAGGTGGAACAAATGCGCTACTGTAGTACTGTATCACTATAGCATGCATCACGCCATGCATGCATCTCTAACTGTATTTTCTATACGCTCCTGTGAAGGCGAGTTCAATTCCTTCTTTTTTTTTTATTGAATTCCTGTGTTACTTGTGCAGAGCAGATCCGTGTGATAGTTTCGTCAGAAAATCGAAGACCATCTACCACAGCACAGGTTCAGTACCATTCTAGCGTTTTGTCTGCAGAATTTTATTTGTTTGTTTGTTTGTTTGAATAATCGACAACACGACATGTCTTTCCTTGCTAGCTAGTTTAGGAGGAGGAATGCAGGACACATCAGATGAGTGAAGAAACATATCACGGGCCAGTTGTTCTCTCCAAGACTTGCTGGGGGAAGGCCGAAACTGATGATCTCCGAATGTGAGGTGGTGCCTGTGATGTGGTCATTTAGCACGAGACAACTTGCATCACATAACAGTAAGGCCAGCCAGGCAAAGCAAAAGATGCTGCTAGCTTGGTGTTGGTGCGCACGGTATGTATCTCATTCTCATCCGGTGCTGACGTGCACCGCAATGAGCAATGGGGATAGGATCATAATAGGGTGATGCTCTGTACTGTACAGTACTGTAAAAGAAAGCAAAGGACGATGCTTATGCTTTGGTTGGTGACCCGTCAGCATTAGCTCACTGTTGCCCGATTCCTTCTCTGATGATCGCGCTCTAGCATACTCCAGTATATAAGCTGCGCTTCCTTGATGCCTGCTGACTGCAAGCAAGCAGTTGCCCCCCTCTTTCCTCATTCGGTGCTCATTCTGCGAACGCGTGCGTCCTCCTTTCCATCAGGTAAGTAAATTCGCATGCTAATCTCGGTTGTTTCGAGACTGAAACTAACAAGAAGCAATTTCAAGACTGAGCAGAGAGCACGACGCTGCCTCGTCAGCCAGACATGGATATGGAGGTCAGCATCGGGGCCGCGCGCTGCATGATCACCTGATGAGTGAGCAAGCAGCAGCGATTATTGGATGAGTGAGCAGGCAGCAACGATTATTGCGTTCGCCTAACAAGTTTGGGGAATCAATTTCATCTCGTTTCCAACTTTCCATTTGGGTGAGTACTGAGTAGTCATCCTTCTGCTGTACGTCTGGCAACAGCAGTGTTGTCGATCAGTACCTTGACAATGGTTCCTCTTCCTGAATACCTTGACAATGGTTCATCTTCCTGAATCCAGAAAGCTCAAAGATCCATCGTGTTCGGCCGCAGAGGCGAGGATGGAGGTCGGCATCGAGGCGGCGGGCTGGGTGGTCAGCAAGGCGCTAGGCCCTGCCGCCGGCGGGGTGCTGGAGGCGTGGACGGCAAGCTCCGAGCTCGGCATCAACATCCGCGCCCTTAGGATGGAGCTGCTGTACGCGCAGGGCATGCTCAACAACGCCCGCGGCCGCAGCGGGGAGGACTGTTAGGAACTAGCCATTGTTGGGCCGTCGTATGGGCCATGGACCATGAGCTCAGTCCAGACATTGGATGGGAGACTACAAATGCCAAAGGCCAGCAACAGGAAGAGGCATCGAATCATTTTATCAGAAACAGAATCCCCCTTTCCCCTCTGACTACTGTTCTTCTTCTCCAAGCCTTCCTTCTCTAAACCACGTTTCCCTTTCTTCTCTACTCCGATCTCCCTTTCCCTGAGATCTTGTATCTGCTACTTGCTGTGAATCAAGTTATCTGTTAGTCGATCCATTGGGGTTGCTAACAAGTGGTATCAGAGACAGTAGATTCTCGGTCTATCTCTATGGATTCCCCCTACCGTGCTCTCTCTTCCCTACCAGTTACTTCTCGACGAAATCCACAGGGAAGTTCGACGAGTTCGACCTTCGAATGGGCGGCGCTTCTCGCGGCTACCCGACCGCTGCTGGAGCAGCGAGGCGCCGCTGCCGAGCTTTGCATCGGCGGCAACGAGCAGTTCGGGCGCGAACCAGCTCATCGCGGCTGACAACTGGGGCGGTCTCTTCGATGGAACCGGCGACTCCATCGCTGCGGCTACCGACGCCCGGTGGTTGCCGACAATCGGGGCGGTCTCTTCGATGAGATCCACGCCGCCCGTCCCTGCGCCCGGCGTCACCTCCACCGACCGACACGCACGCGCTGCGTCAAGCTCGCGCCCTCCGCTTCCGCCGCCCCGCGGAGGATGAGGCGGACCAGCTGCAGCAGCTCCCGGAGAGGGAGTACAACAACGAGCTCGTCGCGGAGCCCGTCGTCCCCCGCTCCATCGACTTCGCCGCATCCCCGCGCGTCTCCACCGACGAGCCCAGCCACGACCCCACGACAACCTGCGCCAAGCCCGACGACACCTCCAGGTCCATGCCGTACCTCGGCGAACCCGTCATCAGCTCCACACGCGTCTTCCCTGGTGATCCGGACCCGCGCGATTGCGTCGAGTTGGCGACGGAGGAGACCCACTGGTCCCTGCACGTCCCCGAGTTCGCACCGCAGACCAGTGTCCGCATCCACCGCGGGGGGCATGGAGGTCGCCGACCTTTCCCAGCTTCGGCCTCATCGGGCGCGTTCAACTGCTTCCATACGGGCGTCTGCCGCGGCGCGTTTCTCGCCACAGTCCGCAGGGGCACCTGCTCTACCGTGCACCCGGACCCTCCGGACACCGTCGTGCACAGCACCATCAGTGTCCGCGACGACATGCTGCTGGCCGCCTCGGAGGCGCTGGCGGAGCAGGTCGCCGAGGAGCACTTCGCCAAGGGGCTCACCGTCCCCAACATCCGCGCCATCCCGGTGTGTATCGTGGCCAGGGTGGCTGCCAAGGCCAACGAGCTCACCCTCGACAACCACCTGCCCTGCTCCGACGACCTCGTCAAGCACACTGCGAGACACCCACCAAACTGCTCGACAAAATGTTTGGGTGGTGCCGTCGACGTGGAGGCTCCTGTTGCTGCGTCTGCTGTGGCCATGGTGCCTGTCATCATCTTTTCCCGTCCCGCTGATACGTTCACTCCCATTGATGTTCTTCTAGTCTGCATGGAGGTTTTGGATGTGGAGCTGCTCAAATGTGGAGATTGGGTTGAGCAGCAACCCTGGCCACCACCACATGTGCAGGTTGGGTTCAGATGTGGCAATGCTGCTGTACGACTAAGCCCATGGCCATCCTTCACCATAGTCAGTCATGAGCTTGCTATTGGGAAGTGTTACAGTCTGCCCAGGAAGCCTCCATGGCCACTACATGCTATGGCTGAGTTCCTAAATGATGGACAACCAGATGGATCATTGGTTCAATGTCTAGTGCTGTTCCAGCAACAATCATGGCGTCCACCTACAGAACTCAGGTTACTGAGTTGTGATGCTGAGTTACGGCCTACACCATGGCCGTCGTTCATCATGGCTGCGAGGTTCTCTGTCAGGAGTTCCTGCAGTCGCCTTTGGAAGCCCCCATGGCCTATACAAATTCACCAACAAATCAGGTTCGTGCTCACTGACTTTGCAGTGCCCGGGAAATGCAGTATGCTACAAGTGCTTGGTGCTATTGTGATGTGTGATAGTGTTGATCTTCGACCCATACCATGTCCATCCTTCAGTGCATTCCATGAATTGACTGTGCAGTCGTGCTTCAGTTTGATCATGCTGCCTTTAGCTTGGTGGAATTCTAGGTGCTCCTGCGACGTGCTTGTGAGTGATCATTCCATTTCTTGTATCTCCTACTGTGTGTTTGACTGTGGGGATCTGCATACATTTTTGGAGCAATATTACATAGCTTTCAGAGCATCTACATGCCATGATCAGTGGTTGGCATCCCCTTCTCTGTTACTGCTGAATGGAAGTGCCGGAGTTGCTGCCTTGTTGACTGTTGGTACTGCAAGATGGATGGCTAATAGTTTGTTGCTGCATAAGAGGGAAATTATTGAAGTCACACAGATTGTTATGGAGGCTTTGTTGGAGTACAGCTTGTCCTCAATACCTGTGTTGGACATGCTTTTGGCAACTACTTGTTTATTCAAGTTTGGAGTGAATGAGTACACGACTTGCTGCATTGGGTTTCAGATATGGCCATCTCCTGCAGTACTTCATACTATTACCAGTGAGCTTGTGGTGACAATATCAGTTGGCAGCAAGCTGAGTGTTCTCAATCTTGTGATATTAGCTGCTTCTGACCTTGCAGAGTTGGGTTATGATGATTTCCACATATACTTTGTCACCAATCTTGTTTCCACAGCCATGGACTGGCATGACAAAGAGAAAGGGATGGCATCAGTACTTCTGTCATATCTTTATGGCAACGTGGTCAGTTCAACTCAAATCAGAGTGGGCTTTGTACTGCTATTAGAGGCCATGGACGACCTGGCTGTTGACATACTTGGTGTGGTTGATGTGTTCACACTTTCCATTGCGCGTACAGTTGCTGATGACATTCTGCCACCTGCCTTTCTCTACAAGGCAAAAGCGAGTTTCTCCGAATCTTCCTCGGCTTGCAGTGTTCAGGCGTTTCAGTTGCAGTCACTCAGGGTTGATACATATGGACACACATATTGTTCTAGAACATTGCTGCTGATTGAGCGCAAAAATATTGATATCAGATATACTGATCTGAAGACTTGGTTGGACTGCAAACCGACTTCACTGCCTTTCTGTGTTAGGCATCTGGCATCTTGCTTCGTGGTGTCTCCATGTCTAACTCATACAGGAACATACCACATGATGGTTACAGCAAGCATCAGTCCAATGGACTGGAAGATCCAGAAAGGGCTGACAGATACCCAGGTCTGGTGTGATGGTGGATTACTATTCGGCATTCATGACTTGCAAGTGCCATGGGATCCTGGAGGTTCCATCCTTCTCCATCGGCTTGGGGGCAAGCCGAATTTTAAGGAGGGGGGAATGTTAGGAACTAGCCATTGTTGGGCCGTCATATGGGCCATGGACCATGAGCTCAGTCCAGACATTGGATGGGAGACTACAAATGCCAAAGGCCAGCAACAGGAAGAGGCATCGAATCATTTTATCAGAAACAGAATCCCCCTTTCCCCTCTGACTACTGTTCTTCTCCTCCAAGCCTTCCTTCTCTAAACCACGTTTCCCTTTCTTCTCTACTCCGATCTCCCTTCCCCTGAGATCTTGTATCTGCTACTTGCTGTGAATCAAGTTATCTGTTAGTCGATCCATTGGGGTTGCTAACAAGGACATCCAGAACCCAGCCCTGGCGGAGCTGCTGCGGGAGCTCTGGGACCTGGCGTACAGCGCCGACGACGCGCTGGACGAGGTGGATTACTTCCGCATCTAGGACGAGCTCGACGGCACATACCATGCCGCCGACGAGCATGCAGGGGGCTGCCTCCGTAACCACGCCCTCAATGCTCGTCATGCCGCCAAAGGTATAGCTAAGATTCTTGGGCTGTCCTCATCGTCAGGCTCTGCTAGCTACAGCCACAGTGACGAGCGAAGTGAAGCTACGAGGGGAGTCTCGTGTGGAGCATGGCCATGCCGTGGCCACAGATCTCCTGATGATGAGGACGAACAAGAATACAAGGCAAGCCGTTGCATGCCATGTGTGGCGGCTTCAAGGCCGCAGCCCACGCAGCGGTCGCAGCCGCGGCTGCTGCCGGCCAACCAGGAGGAGGAGGTTCATAAAGGATGCACACAAAGACTTGGTTCCGCAACTCGCAACACCATCAGCATCCTTGGTAAACACCTTCCTTGCAACTTTGTTCCTTCTCCTGCCCAAGATGATGCCAACTCCAACATGGCATCAAATGGACGGCGGTTCCTCTGTTGTAGCCATCCTAACAGGGCACCACAGAGAGAACATGCCGTAGAAATACCAAAGCTCAAGTTTGATAGGGTTGAGATGTCCCAAAAAATAAAAGAGATCACAGAACAGTTAAAGGCTATGTGTGCCAAGGTATCCACAATTCTTAATCTAGAGTTATTGGACTCCAACCGTAGCATTACCCAGTATATTGCTACAAGCCTTGATACAATGCTTTCTAAGAACCAAGGTCGGATACCTGTGCCCACACATAGTGCTGCTAAGAGTCGGCCCATGACCAAAGCAGAGCTGATAGAGCCTAAAATTTATGGCCGAGAGGATGAGAAAAGTGAGATTATAAGCAACATTACTAAGGGTGATTATTGTGATGATAAGGGCCTCACGGTGCTTCCAATTGTTGGTCCAGGAGGCATTGGAAAGACAACTCTAGCACAAGCCATATATAAAGAACTTTCCCTCCACTTTGAGGAAAAGAGTTGGGTTTGTGTGTCTACCACATTTAGTGCGTACAAACTCACACAAGAGATTGTGGATAATATGAATCTAGGAAAAAATGATAGTCCAAAGAAGCTCGGAAAAAATGATAGTCCAGAGAAGCTCATTGAAGAAAAGTTTAAATCCAAGAAGTTTTTGCTTGTATTGGATGATATGTGGAGCTGTAGTGATTACGAGTGGAGAAGGTTTCTAGTCCCCTTCACAAAAGGCCAAATAAAAGGGAGCATAATTCTAGTCACAAGTAGGTTTCCCTTGGTAGCACAGATTGTTCAAACTACGAAGCATTGGATAGACCTAAGAGGTTTAAAAATTGAACCATTTGAGAAATTATTCATAGACTCTATCTTTGGTGGCAAACCAAGCAATGATTATGATGAATTACTTGATATTGGAGATAAGACAATGAAAAAACTAAAGGGCTCCCCTCTTGCAGCAAAAACTGTTGGAAGATTATTGAGAAAACACCTTGAACCGGATCATTGGAATAGAGTCCTTGAAAGTAAGGAATGGGAATCGGCAAATGGTGAACATGATATTATGCCAGCCTTGAAGCTTAGCTATGATTATCTCCCCTTCCATCTCCAATGTTGTTTCAGTTATTGTGCTCTATTTCCTGAGGATTACAAATTTCAGGAAGAAGAGCTAATTCACCTATGGATAGGTCTCGATGTTTTGCATTCACAAGGGGGGGAATAGAAGAATTGAAGATATTGGGCTAAACTATTTGATAGAATTGGTTAGTTCTGGATTTTTAAAGAAGAAAAAGATGGTGAATGCACTTATTATGTTATTCATGATCTACTACATGAATTAGCGCTAAAGGTCTCATCACATGAATGCCTTAGCATAAACAGTGCTAATATGGGATCCACACAAATTCCACCATCGATTCGTTACTTATCTATCAACATAGATGATACAAGTGTTAAGGATAAAATAACTTTTGATACATGTCAGAAGGATCTTAGTGCTCTAGTTAAAAGATTGAAAGTTGGAAGCCTACGATCTTTTATGTTATTTGGTCAATATCAAGGTAGCTTTGTGAAGACTGTTAATTGTTTGCTCAAGGAGGCAAAAGCACTTCGTGTTATTTTTCTATCCAAAGCAAGATATGATTTTGAATATTTATTGCACAAATTTCCATATTGTGTCCACCTTCGCTACCTTCGAATCCAGAGTAGTTATTATTATCGAACAATAATAATGCCCGACATTATCTCAAGATTTTATCACCTAAAGGTCCTAGATCTACAAAAACTCTATTTTAAACCGCCTAAAGATATGTGCAACCTTGTAAAGCTGCGTCACTTTCTTGTTCCATCGAGTCAAACACACTCTAGTATTCGTGAGGTGGGAAAATTAACATCACTACAAGAGTTAACAGGATTTGTTGTAAAAAAGGAAAGTCAAGGTTTTGAATTGAACCAGATAGGACATTTGAAAGAGCTTTGTGGATCACTGGACATTAGTGGTCTTGAAAAGATTGAACTAATGGAAGAGGCAGATGAAGCAAAACTGATTCAGAAGACACACTTACGTGAGTTAAGCTTACATTGGAATAGTGGTCTTTCCAGCCAGGACCCTTCACGAGAAGAAAGTGTTCTTGAAATTTTGAAACCACATAGCAATATCCGTGGCATACGCATTAGTGGACATGGCGGTACTAACTGTCCAAAATGGTTAGGTGAGGATCTCTCTGTTAAAAATCTAAAATATCTTCATCTTAATTATTTATCCTGGGTAAATCTTCCACCCTTTGGAGGACTTTGGCTACTCAATGAGCATGGCGAGGAGCATTTGGGTTGCACAGCACATAATAGCTTCCGAAATTTGAGAAGGCTAGAACTGAAAGGGCTGCCAAGATTGAAAAAATGGGTTGAATGTGACCCTTGTCATATGTTCTCTCACCTGGAAATTCTTATCATCACATCTTGCTCTGAACTCACAGAGTTGTCATTTTCCCATTCGACTTGCTGTCAGCAACGAAGAGAGGCAAAGATATATTGGTTTCCTAGACTACGGGAGCTCAACATTGAATACTGTCCAAAACTGCTGTCCTTTCCTCCTGTTCCTTGGACTAGGGCGCCATGCTCAGCTAGAATAAATGGAGTTGGTTCAAGCATTAAGGAACTTGTTTGTGAAGTGGATTTCATATCTGGATATAGATTGCAAATTGAGATGAAGGATGCTCTGGTCAATGAGTTATGCAATGTGCTGGCCTTTGATAATCTAACTGAACTAAAAGACCTGAGGCTGGACACATGCCCTCCTCTTTCAATGCATCATTTCCAAATGCTATCTTTCCTAAAGACACTCGAGCTATTTCGTGGTTCAAGTATTCTCCTCCCATCGGTGGAAGGTGAGAGCCATGCCGAATATCAGCCTCTAGTCGAATGGATAGTCATTAATGGGTGGGATGCTAATGCAAAGGAATTGACACAGCTCCTCACTTTTTTCCCCGAACTCACTAAATTGTATCTGTGGTTTTGTGAGAAGATTACAGGACTAGCAGTAGCGGCGGAGGAGATAACAGAAACACCTAAGCCAGCATCTTCATCAGATAATAATAAAGTGGACAACAATGCGGAAATGGAGCAGCAGGAAGAGGAGGAAATAGCCGCATCAGCGGAAGGGCTGCTGCTCTTGCCTTCCAAACTACAAAAAGTCGAGATCTGGAACTGCTCACAGCTGAGTCTCTGCTCCACTCCAAACAACCACAACAGAGCAAGACAAACTGGTGGAGGTCAAGGACTCCAAGGTCTGTGCTCCCTCCAATCGTTGGAGATAATCAATTGCCCCAGATTTCTCTCCTCCTATTCCTCTTCTTCGTGTTTCCACTTCCCAGCCTCGTTGGGACACCTCTCTCTTTTCGACGCGGTGGGCATGGCGACGTTGTTGCCTCTCTCAAACCTCACCTCTCTTTGTGTTTCCAAACGACGGCATCAAGGCAGAGATGATGCCGCCGCCACGGAATAATTTTCTCCGGTCCCTTCTTCGTTTTGTTGTGGTTGGATCTGGCCACGATGAAGGACCAGGGAGAATAATTTTTAGATCAGTCTTCCTCGTTCTTCGGTGGCAGAAAGAAGAAAAAGGAAGACACAAGGAAGAAGAAGAAGTTTCTCAACTCCGCCTGCAGGAATGTTGGCCGTCCGTTGGGCATCTACTGTCTGGCCGAAAACAATTGTTGCCGAGTATTTGCCTGTGCAGTCATCCATATAAAGCGTCAAACAGGTTTAGTTTTGAGATCTGGAGCTATTCACAGCGTGTGTACAATTTAGATGAATTTCTGGATATTTGTGTAGTCCAGAGGAATTGTAATGTGTTGATGTACCCAGCTATTATTTAATATAATTCTTCTTTCGCCGAAAAAAAAAAGATTTAGGCATATGGGGATGTCGGGATTTAGGCTGTCCGCAGCGCGTCCGGGAGCGGCGTCCGGAACGGCGCCATGTCACGATATGGAGGAAAAAAGTTGTGCAGCGGGGTACTGAAAATGATACGCAATCGACAAAGGTCCTGGAAATTCAGCGCGGTACCGTTCGTCCTGCACGAAACCCCATGCGCTCTTGGCAGAGGTGAACGCGCGAGGCACGAGTGGAACAGAGCACATGCAGATGCTTTAGTAGTAGCCCCCACTATTTTAACTGATTAAAAAATGCTTTAACTCCCAAACTAAAAATCTAAATTAAATTCTGATTGCACCATTAAATTTGTTGCAATTAATTCTTCAAAACTAGATCCCACATGAATATATTTAGATAAAGTGATTAGTGGGCCCCATAGTGGATAGAGGATGAGATGGAGTATGGATGGGTGCGGGAGAAAGTGGTATAGAGTGCTGATCAGGACGGAATATTCCTTTTGGAGTATGAATTTAGAGGACGATGAGTGCGGATAGTCTTAAGAGGGGAGGGACTGTGGCATCTCCTCGCTCAAGGTCGTCTCACCAAATTAACCGTCAGCAGAACCCCCAATTTCTGGGCTAGTCCCGAGCCGCCGCTGCCCCATGAACAAGAGTCCCCATCCTCTTCTTCCAAACTGCAGGAGCTTGAGACAGATGATGTCGCGGGCGTCCTTGCTCCGCCCATCTGTACCTTGATCTCTCCCTCGCTCACCTATTTGGAATTTTGTGGGGATAAAGTGGTGGAGCGCTTCACAGAGGAGCAAGAGGAGGCCCTTCAGCTCCTCACCTCCCTCGAGGCGATTACATTTATGGACTGCGACAAGCTGCAGGGCTTCATGGACTACTCAACATCAAGAGATTAAGCATCTTCAGTTGCGCAAACATCAAGTCACTGCACAAGGACACCCTTCCAATTTCACTGCAAGAGTTGACGATATACAGCTGCAAATGCCTATCCACCTTGTCTCTTACCAAAAACTCCCTCCCAAGTTCACTGCAAAAATTAGAGATCAAGATGTGCCCACTCGTCCGCTTGCTGCCTGAGCTGAATGGCCTACCAAGTTCCCTGCGAGTATTGGATGTTCAGGATAGCGAAAGCAAGGTGCTAAGAAGGCAGTGCCGCAAGTTGATTGGAACCATTCCAGTAGTCTACACCTGATCGGCCCAAGTTAACAGAGAGGTAGAACTTCCAATCCATCAATTTTGCTTGCTTTTGTCAAACCCATAAAAGTCGTCCTTCTCCTTTACTTTTTGTACTACTATTACGATTTCCTTCTGAATAACCCACTTGTTTTCACCAATCACTATTGTGCAGGGCTCTTGTTCAAATTGTACATTCTTCTAACTTCCGTGTTCTCACTTTGTATCTATGCATGGTTCAACTTCTGAGTTGTCAAGCATTAATATCTCAGGGATGTGTCTAACTCTTAACACCCTGCACATAAAAATGGTTAGTATCCTATATGCAGAATACCTTTAGTCCCATACAATATTTACAAGTTTGATCCATGTTTTGTTAATCTACTGCCTGTTGCTTTTATTATAAATAAAGATTTGTGTATAATCATCATGTAGTTCAAAGACATATGTATTATAGTTGATAAATAAAACTATTAATAGAGAGAATTTTCTCACTCACATAATACTGAAGTGTGAGTTTAGCTGTTTTAGAATGCCTCACAGCTTGCAAAATATCCTCCATCTAATTTCGAGTTGTCTTGGGGAGCTCTGCTACATAAATAAGTAGTTGTTAGTTTATTTGTTCATTCTCGATTTAATTATTTGTTTTGCCACTATAGAAGAATAGTACTTCTTAGATTGTAGAACCTTGTTTGACTACTTGCCTTCTGCATCCTTATGATTTTTTAACCACAAGAGTACTTATTACTTCTGAACTCTGATGTCCTAATTTTGTTGCGCAACATTGAGCTGATTTGTTGTACCATCACAATAATTTACAGTGTGCTTTGTTGTATTCCAAGTTAGCTTAACAATTGGGGTTTGATGACCTTCATGTTGTAAGGACCTTGATGTCGCTAAGGAGGCCTAGAGGGGGGGTGAATAGGCCTGCAAAAATTTCAGCTCAAACACAAAGTGAATTAAGGGTGGTGCTGCCCCCTTTTGTGGACAGTGCTTCCTCCCTACAATTTTGAGTCCAATGCAGCCCAGACTTGGAGATGAGATACTATAGATATTCAGTCACAACCCTGCAAAATCTCAACTCGAAGCTCAATCAGGTTGGAGGGCGGCACTGACGCCCTATGAGGGCGGCACTGACGCCCTGCGCAGAAAGAACTTAGCACAATTCAAAATGTAACCAACGAAACTCAGATCAGGTAAAGTTCTAAGGTTTCTGCAGCTATATATATCACAGATCGATAGCTAAACAGGGTATATCAAGTATGGCAAAGTAGATCGATCACAAATCCTAATATCACCTCAACAACAATATGAAATGCAAGAATGTAAATCAGCACACGGTATTTATCCCGTGGTTCGGCGTCGCCACCAAGGCTGGCCTACTCCACGTTGTTGAGGTATCCACACAAGGATTGGCTCGCCACCAAGGCTTGCCCTTCCCTCGGTCTCAAGTCAAGAGAGTTAACTCTTGAGATGAGAGGTTTCCACTAAATCACAGGGGTAATACAAACTGTCCCGTGGCTCACCACAAGCACGGGAGCTCACCGGGCGACGCCTAGCCGTCTAGGAGGCTTCACCTCCAAGAGTAATAGATGCACGACGAAGATCGACGAAGCCCAGAAAGTGCTCAAGGTTAGGAGTGCTCTAATCTGCTCTCAAACTCTTAATCACACAGCCCCAACTCTTAATCACACACTAAGTGGATCACTCTCACAAAGAGAGGGTTGGGAGAGGCTTTGGAATGGGTTTGCAATATCTAGAGCATCAGCAGCACGACCAGGAGACGTGGGATGGGTATATATACCCACCCCACTCAAACTAGCCGTTTGGGTTTGAAAACTAGCCGTTATGTCTGTACAAGGGCGGCACTGCCGCCCTGGAAGTGCGGCACTGCCGCCCTCCCAGAAACAGCACAGGTTAGCTCACGGAAACAGCCATAACTTTTTACTCCGAACTCCGTTTTCAGTGATCTTGGACATTCCGGAAAGCTTGTTTCGAGGGCTATCCAGCCCAGTAGAGAACAAGCCCAAGATCATCAAGTGCAGGTGCAGTGCTAAGCGTTTTCTCTCATGTTAGCACTCGGGTTCGGTTAGTTTGAGCACTTGAGACTTGTCTATGATTCGTGTTGCATCCCTCTTGATAGTACGGCATACCTATACTCAAGATAAAGAGAATATAACTATTTTAACCACTTGAGACTTTAATGTCTTCATATGCCATTTCTTCTCAATGTCACTATATAAGGGGGGTTGCAAACATCTTTGTCTCTTCACTTTGAGCAAACACACCTTGAGCATGTGACTTGAACCATTTCAACACATCTGAATTCAATCCATGGCTTCAAGTCACTTTCATTAATAATTTGATCCTCAACATGATATGACTCCTCATAGCTTGATTAGTTCCTCGACTCAATGCAAGTACTTTCTTCTTCACCTTAGCCATGGTACCTCGGTCCTCAAGCCGTCGCTTGACCTTCACCTTCGCTTAGTCCCTTGAAGTCTTTTCCTTGCTATCTTCACCTTATCAAGCCATACTCAAGTCACACCATATTAAGTATGCATTGAAAACCATTTCTTCAATATTGTGATCCTTGCTTGAATATCTTGTTGATAAGAATCTTTGAGATCAGTCAAGCTTTAGTTTGACTCACATAGAGACATATATGGATCAACATTAATATGGTCAAGCCAATTCACGATTCCTCATATCTTCTTCATTTTGGCTTGACGCTCCTATCATTCACTTCATTTTCAAACTCTTCTTGTTCATGCAAAGTAAGCCATCATTGAGACCAATCCAAAGTCATCAACTCATGTCTCATTGTCATGTGCCAAATATGCTTGCTTTCACATGATGCTACTATATCCCACAACATATAAGCCATTTCATCAATTCCATTTGGGTTGTATTTTGCTTGGACAATGTTGTTTCTATGATCTTCCAATACAACAATACACAACTTTGGCCTTCAATTCAACACTATGTGGAATACCATCATGTTTGCCTTAGTTGAACTTTTTGATATACATCTTTCTATATAATATTTATGCATATGTAACATTGCTGATTTCCTGCTCAACACTTAGCAAACTTGTTAGACCTTTAATTGAGTTGTCATTCAATTCACCAAAACCCACTAAGGGCTAGATGCACTTACAATCTCCCCCCTTTTGGTGATTGATGACAACACAATTAAAAAGCTTACAAGAGATTGATAAATAATAAGATTTTGAATCCTAAGATATAGTGAGCTCTATCTAAATGTGTGCATGGAATGAAATTCAGATTTTGGCCTCAAATGCCAAATGCACATATTTCAGATGAAGTGTGGGATCTCTCCTATGTCTTAGCATTCGTGGGGTGCAAGGTGTCAACATGATAAACGTGATGCTCATGACAATTATGCAGATCAGAGATAAATGCTACAGCTGCATAGAGCGGTATTGCCGCTCCGAGTGCTGCGGCTTGCCCCGCTCCCCGAGACCGACAAAGACAAATGCGGAAGTCATGCACCATTCAACACATGAATGTCATACACTAGCATAAATTGTCCTAATCAAGAGCATCAATTTAAACTATCCTTGCACATACCACACAACTTTTTGAAAAATCATATCAATCTCTTCCTACCCCCTTTCTTTTTCATATTTCTCCCCTTCCCCCAAAATTTCTCCCCCTTTGGCATCAATCTCCAAAAAAGGATCTCTCCAGGTAGGTAAAGGTTCAGCATATAAAATTTCTCTTTTAGGTTCTCTGCCAAACAAAGTATGCAACAATTTAAGTCAAGATTCTTGATAAATTAGCATATTTAGCTCATACCTCACTTAGATGACACTTTTAACATGAGACAAACTCACTCTATCACCACAAGAGATATCAACCAAATATCTAACTCATTCTCTAATCGTCACCACAAGAACAAACTTATAGTGTGACTCAAAATATTGCATACACATGCACACACTAGCATGTAAGGGCCTAGATGCACAAAAGGTAGTACAAGAGTTCATGGAGCGATATACCTTTGCTCTAAGCCCCACAATCTCCATCATGATCATGAATTTTTGAATTTAGTGCTTTGATGGGCTCACTTCTTTACATTCTGTAGAATGGTTCTAGTTATGCCCATCCTTCTTCATCATGACCTTCATGAAGATATCATAAACTTGTGCTTGATCTCAGCCGAAAGTCCATAGCTAGCTCTTGTTGTCATGTTGAGATACCAATTGAAGACATATTTCTTGATATGCCACAATGAAGGATTATCCACCAATACCAATTGAAATATGATCTTCACAATTTTGACATTAATTGAAGGAGTCCTCACAAGTTGATGCCAATTGAAATAAATGCTTGTATCTCATCATGTCACCTAGGAAATGCTCACAAAGACAAGAGATAGCATTAAATTGCACAAGCTAGAGTCTCACAATTAGTGACCATTTTGGATGTGGAAGACATATTGATCACTAACTGCAAAACCTCATAACATAGACTAAATTCCCCCTTTTGATAGTGCATACATATATATGTGGAAGGCGAGAACATATGCACATTTGGTCAATTAAGTCCAAATAAGGGAATTTAAACTATATTATGGAGAGTAGCTACGTAGAGATAAAATTGCAATCCAAATGAATATGAGAGACCACTTTACCGATTTGGATTGATTTAATGTAGCATACCTATGAGAAACTCATTCTCACTAAGAGACTACATACATTCACTAGAAGAAAAAGTTAGTCTCAAAAGACACAAGACATAGAATGGGCTCCCCCTTAATATGTGCGTCCAGTACATGCAACACTTGTGAAATGCACTTGAATCGGTTTAAGAGTCTAGAGGAGTTCATCCTATATCTTGGTCAAGGCATGATAAATTTGCATCAATTGAAATTATGCCAAGAAAACATACCATGATGGTATTAGAGTTCTTATAGTGGTGGTATGTTTCAATGACCATCATAAGTGAGATTTTAGTGATTTGAATGGCTATAGTCCTCACTTGATGACTCATGGTGAATTAGAGCTCTTATGATCATCCAAGCTCCATACTAGGTTCCTAGTTCTCTCTTTACCGAAGCAACCACATAGAGAGCAAAAGGTAAAATTCATAAAATTTGCATATTATAAACTAGGAGTTACCACTCTTCTTTGACACGATCCTGGGTAAGCAATGAGATGGACCATTTGCACTTGATAAGCTCTAGAGTGGAGAACTTAACAATGAGAGTCCTAACTTCAATTAGTTTCTCCAACTCATTCAAATCCGGTTCCACTGAAGGATTGGGGCATTCATCAGTAAACCGAGAGCACTTGGTTTATAAAGACCAAGAATGCCCTAGAGTAATGGTGAAGCACCAAGAAAATCCAAAGGAACCATCCATCCTCTTTCTCTAAATGTGAGACAATAGAATCATATATTCAAGAGAAACCATTTGTCCCACAAAGCATAGACTAAACTCCCCCTCAATTTATGCACACAAGAGCACAAAAGTACACTCATGCACATTGATAATGTGAGATCATGAGGGAAGTTTTCACTAGAGACCAACTGCTTTTAAACTCCTTCAAACTGCTTGCAATCCATTAGTTTCAGGCGGTTATAATTTCTCCAAACTGATTTCAGCAAGCTCTAACTAGTTCTGCCCCTTGTTTCTACTGAATAGATGGATTCCAACTAGCTGCAACTTCCTGTAAATTTGCATTGCTGATCTCTAAGTTTGTTGCAACTAATTTCATTCACTAGCAATTGCTTTCAGCTGGTTCCAGTTGGTTGCAACTACTTGCTGCAGCTTGTAACCTTGACTGCCACTGATTTTAGCTCTGTTGGATGCCATCTCTTGAATTTGTTGAAACCTGATTTTGATCTTCATCTCAAGCATGAGAATAAGTCTAGTACCAAACTGATGCTTCTCATCTTTATTTATTGTTCATGACCAACTTGAGAGCCAAAATAATCTTGTTGTTATAATGCAATCCCATTATATTCAGTCAGTTTTCAGATTCTATCCACCTCAGAGAAAAATTCATATCTCTCAGACCACTAGTCCAATATACATGAAATTTGGTAGAGATGTGCATCTATGAGTCCTTTAACTTCTATAAAAATTTCAGCCCATTTAGACTCCATTTGATAAGTCAAATCAATTATCTACCAAAACAACTCAGGTCTAAAACTGCACTGCTGAAATTGATAGAATTTATCTCAAAACTGATGTTCTTCTAAACCAATCTTCATGCCAATTGCACAACAACAAGTATTATATATATACAGCATGCTCACAAAGTTTTAGGTCAACTCATCAGTATTTGAACATCTAAATCCATGCTTGAAAACAGTCGATTCAGAATTCTAATTTTCTGGACAGATTTGATGATTCTCAATTCTTTGCTCTTTTTGTCCAATCTTGAGGTGAATTTGGTTCAGAATTCTCACAAGATGTAAATCCTATTCAGTCCTCTTATCTATGCCTGTAGTCTTGTGAGTTTATCCAATATAGCTTTTCAAACTCAATCTCAATATTGATTTTACCAATTCAAACTCAGATTTTGATCTTCTTAGTCTCTAGCAACCTCATCTTACTTTAGGTGAAGAGTAACCTTCTAGCTTGGGATTATTCAGGTAGACACACATACCCTCTTTTAACTGATTTTCTACAAACAAGCTCAGCACAAGAGGGCATTAGTAACACAAGCACTAGTTTCTCATTTAGTAGCCCTTTATGTGTGGATGGCAAGTGGGCTACCAAAATGGAGAAACCTCATAATATGGACTAAATCTGCCTCGATGACTCATCCACATTCTTTTAAGTGGAATGGAAATGTGAATGTGCATGATTGGCCACTTAAGTCCAAAGGACAGATTTAAGCCATATTATGGTGAGTGGCTAACATAGATAAATCAAATCCAAATTAGCTAGAGAGAATACATCACATTGTTTTGGATCGGTGACCTTCGTATGATAGCACACTCCATTTGAGAAACACATTCTCAATTAGTGAGACTACACAAATCACTTAGAGAGAAGGGGTTAGTCTCACAACACTAGCCATAGAGTAAAGTCCCCTTAATAAGTGCTCTAATTATTTAAATTTCTCACATAGCACTTTATTCAATTAAGAACTTGAGATTTCACTCTATGTCTAGGTCATGGCAGCAAAATGATAATCAAATTGAACTATGCCAAGAGATACTCACAACCATTTAAGCATGTAGATGGCCATAAGATAAGAATGAAAATTTGGCAATCTACCATATGATAAGATTCCATCAAGTAGAGAGTTCTTGAACTATCAGTGATGAGTGCCTCTACTTGAGCTTGACTCTTTGTTCACTCCTTTTGGTGAGCTCATGGTTGTGGCAGTAGAGATTGGTCTTGAATTGACTTTTCATTCTCATTACACGTAAAATGAATCACTTCCATCAAGAGTTTTATTTTCTTGCTCAAATATAGGCTGTAGGTATTATCCTCGAGCCATCGCCTACTTGCTCCCTTCCATCATCTCCTCCTTCCATCTTGCTTTGCCACGTTGGAGTGAGGGAAAGGGTTAATTCAATCCTGCTCTTGTGAGCAAGGCGGCAGTGCCGCCCATCGGGGCCGGCGGTGCCGCCCTTCCTGCCGGACATCCGATCCAACAAATGGCACCGACGCCGTTGAGAGCGTCCACCGCCGCTTGTTGCTTCAGCGAAGGGGCTGGACTATGGCTTGAGCTTGAGAATTTTCCACTTCTAGCACCTTTTGTGGCCTTACATCACCAGTTCCATTTGCTTGATGACTTTAAAATATGTCTCCTCATTCCTGTAACATGAAGAAGATCTTGCTCTACTAGAGAGCCATTAAAAGCATCATATGGCAAATGATTCATTTAGACTTGAAAGCTCTAGCCACTTCTAATAATTCACAAACACACATATTTATGAACTACTAGAGACTACACAAGTCAAGTAGTTAGCTAGCAAGGGTGAGATACTTGTTACTTGAGGTGAGTATGGAGTTAGAAATATATCCATCAATCTGTCCTTGGGTCAATCATGAGAGAATAGATAGTATAAATAAGATTGATAGCCCGAGATGATATTTTCAGTTAACTTGCTCAAGCACCCCAAAGGCTTCATATCACCTTCAAGTACCTACAACACTCATCAAGCACAATTTGGTACCCAAACTATGTTGGGTCCATTAAAGTTAGTCACAAGAGACTTAGGCACCCAAATGGCCTTTGTGCTAGCACATGGTGAACCAATCACTTTTCTAGCACAAGTGTCAATTTTGGGCCTCCTAAGCAAATTTGAATCAATTGATGAGTTGAGTTTAAGAGTGTTACCCATGGGACAATCCATACTTAGATGTCCCTTTCTTACGCAAGTGTAGCATAGGCGGTTCTTATTCTTTTTGGCCTTCTCTTCTTGCCTTTTGTTTGCTACCTTGTTAATGAGCCTCTTTCTTGATGACACATGGCCTTCACTTTTCTTGTTTGGACATGAACCAATTTCATGTCCCTTCTCGTTCTGGCATAACACTTCCTCTTGACGCTTCTCGTCTTCTTCTTTGGAAGTGTGGCTTGGTCATCGACCTTGCTTGGAACACATAGAGGCATTGTGTCCCATGTTGGAGCACTTGACATGAGTCTTCTTATTCTTCTCTTGGATCTTGCTCATGCCTTTGTCCTCTTTCTTCAAGCTGCAATCTCTTACATGGTGACCCTCCTTCTTGCACCAACAACAAGGGATGAGAGTCTTCTTTGGTTGATGTTGCACCTTGATTATCTTGGGGGCTTTGTTTGTTACGCTTCAAAGTGCGGCCTTTGCCAAGATTTTAAAGCGGCACTTGCCGCACTTTGAAACCTCTCGCGACCTTTGCTACATTCTGGATAGGTTGCACTTCTTTTGATTTCCCTTGACTTTGCCATTGGACTTGTGACTTTGTTGAAGGGGTTTGGTGCATGCATCGGTTGATCCCTTCTCAAGCTTCTTCACCATGTCTTCACGGTTATCTTGAGAAGGTTGAGCATTGCACTTGCCCTTCAACCGAATCAAGTCCCTTCTTAGCCTCTCAACTTCTTCCTTGAGCTGTTCATTTTCTCTTGCAATGGAATCATCATAAGTTTCTACAAGTACATGCTCAACGGAAGGTTGGTTTGCTTGAGAGCAACAACTGTTAGCACATGATAAAATAGATGGAACTTGTGTACATGTGCACTTGTGTGTGTGAGGTTGATAAGTTTGTACCGCAGTTATCACAACCTCATGAGCAATTTCTAGCGAAGATGAGAATCCATAAGCTTCTCATGAGAGCACAAGAGCCCATCATGATTTTCTTTGCAGTCTCATTTTTTGCTAGTGAGCCTTTTTACTTTCTCCTTGAGCATATAATTCTGATCTTCTAATTGAGCAACACAAGATAGAGAATTAATAGTATTAGTTTGCTCAATTGACAAGTTTTCATACCTTTGGACCAAATCAGCATGAGAGCACTTAAGCTTTTCATGCTTATTGGTCAACTTCTCCAAGCATTTGATCTTTTCAACAACAAAATCATTATGTTGGTGAAGTTCTTCTTCTTGCTCATCAATTTTCTCTATGAGCTTGAGCACCATCATCATGTCTTTCTTGCTTTCGGCCGTGCAAGGAGTTGATTGATCTCATCATCTCCACTTTCATCATCACTCTCACTTTCAGTTTCACTCTCACTTGAACTCTCACTCTCACTTGCCACATTCTTCTCTTTCTTTGCCATAAGGCCTAGATGAGAAGTGGCATAGAGAGCTGAGCTTCTTGGTGAGGTGGACTCGTTATTTGGCCTCCACCGATCACAAGTTTCTTCTTCCTTTAAAATGTTAGTCTCACAAGAACAATAGGAAGTAGAAGCATCACAACTAAATGCATTGTTCTCACCAACCATTTGATGACCTGCCATATATGTTGGTGAGGGAGTGAATGTGGTATGATCAGCTGGACCTTTTGAGAGAATCACTTGAGGCTCATCATTTGTCGGTGAAGTTGAGCACTCCCCAAGTGATTCCTCCAATGAGAGCATCTTCTTATCACATTTGGACTTGCCATATCTTTCTTTGAGTGCGGTCCAAATGAGATGAGCATCACCAAGCGGTTCCCCATCTCCAAATATGACAGCATCTAATACATCTTCACTCAAAGCACTAAATAAAATATTAGTAGCTTGAGCATTGAGTTGTAAGCATTTTACTTCCTCTCTAGATAAATAGTCAAAATCATCATGAGGAGGTGAAATGCTTACATCTACAATCTGCTCGATTTGAGGATCTATATCCTTAAAAACATTAAGTACAGCAGCAGACCAAGATGCATAATTAGAGCCATCAAAAAGTAAAAGTTCTAGAGATACCTCCTCACTTGTCGACATCGTCTCTCAAGGCGGTTAAGCCTAAAATTGAGAGCCTAGCTCTGATACCAATTGTAAGGACCTTGATGTCGCTAAGGAGGCCTAGAGGGGGGGGTGAATAGGCCTGCAAAAATTTCAGCTCAAACACAAAGTGAATTAAGGGTGGTGCTGCCCCCTTTTGTGGACAGTGCTTCCTCCCTACAATTTTGAGTCCAATGCAGCCCAGACTTGGAGATGAGATACTATAGATATTCAGTCACAACCCTGCAAAATCTCAACTCGAAGCTCAATCAGGTTGGAGGGCGGCACTGACGCCCTATGAGGGCGGCACTGACGCCCTGCGCAGAAAGAACTTAGCACAATTCAAAATGTAACCAACGAAACTCAGATCAGGTAAAGTTCTAAGGTTTCTGCAGCTATATATATCACAGATCGATAGCTAAACAGGGTATATCAAGTATGGCAAAGTAGATCGATCACAAATCCTAATATCACCTCAACAACAATATGAAATGCAAGAATGTAAATCAGCACACGGTATTTATCCCGTGGTTCGGCGTCGCCACCAAGGCTGGCCTACTCCACGTTGTTGAGGTATCCACACAAGGATTGGCTCGCCACCAAGGCTTGCCCTTCCCTCGGTCTCAAGTCAAGAGAGTTAACTCTTGAGATGAGAGGTTTCCACTAAATCACAGGGGGTAATACAAACTGTCCCGTGGCTCACCACAAGCACGGGAGCTCACCGGGCGACGCCTAGCCGTCTAGGAGGCTTCACCTCCAAGAGTAATAGATGCACGACGAAGATCGACGAAGCCCAGAAAGTGCTCAAGGTTAGGAGTGCTCTAATCTGCTCTCAAACTCTTAATCACACAGCCCCAACTCTTAATCACACACTAAGTGGATCACTCTCACAAAGAGAGGGTTGGGAGAGGCTTTGGAATGGGTTTGCAATATCTAGAGCATCAGCAGCACGACCAGGAGACGTGGGATGGGTATATATACCCACCCCACTCAAACTAGCCGTTTGGGTTTGAAAACTAGCCGTTATGTCTGTACAAGGGCGGCACTGCCGCCCTGGAAGTGCGGCACTGCCGCCCTCCCAGAAACAGCACAGGTTAGCTCACGGAAACAGCCATAACTTTTTTACTCCGAACTCCGTTTTCAGTGATCTTGGACATTCCGGAAAGCTTGTTTCGAGGGCTATCCAGCCCAGTAGAGAACAAGCCCAAGATCATCAAGTGCAGGTGCAGTGCTAAGCGTTTTCTCTCATGTTAGCACTCGGGTTCGGTTAGTTTGAGCACTTGAGACTTGTCTATGATTCGTGTTGCATCCCTCTTGATAGTACGGCATACCTATACTCAAGATAAAGAGAATATAACTATTT
This sequence comes from Chrysopogon serrulatus, assembly GCA_015844335.1. Lineage (NCBI taxonomy): Eukaryota > Viridiplantae > Streptophyta > Magnoliopsida > Poales > Poaceae > Chrysopogon > Chrysopogon serrulatus. The sequence continues at coordinate 265,440 of JADLZL010002327.1, read as the reverse complement.
TAACCACTTGAGACTTTAATGTCTTCATATGCCATTTCTTCTCAATGTCACTATATAAGGGGTTGCAAACATCTTTGTCTCTTCACTTTGAGCAAACACACCTTGAGCATGTGACTTGAACCATTTCAACACATCTGAATTCAATCCATGGCTTCAAGTCACTTTCATTAATAATTTGATCCTCAACATGATATGACTCCTCATAGCTTGATTAGTTCCTCGACTCAATGCAAGTACTTTCTTCTTCACCTTAGCCATGGTACCTCGGTCCTCAAGCCGTAAACGACCTTCACCTTCGCTTAGTCCCTTGAAGTCTTTTCCTTGCTATCTTCACCTTATCAAGCCATACTCAAGTCACACCATATTAAGTATGCATTGAAAACCATTTCTTCAAGTATTGTGATCCTTGCTTGAATATCTTGTTGATAAGAATCTTGAGATCAGTCAAGCTTTAGTTTGACTCACATAGAGACATATATGGATCAACATTAATATGGTCAAGCCAATTCACGATTCCTCATATCTTCTTCATTTTGGCTTGACGCTCCTATCATTCACTTCATTTTCAAACTCTTCTTGTTCATGCAAAGTAAGCCATCATTGAGACCAATCCAAAGTCATCAACTCATGTCTCATTGTCATGTGCCAAATATGCTTGCTTTCACATGATGCTACTATATCCCACAACATATAAGCCATTTCATCAATTCCATTTGGGTTGTATTTTGCTTGGACAATGTTGTTTCTATGATCTTCCAATACAACAATACACAACTTTGGCCTTCAATTCAACACTATGTGGAATACCATCATGTTTGCCTTAGTTGAACTTTTGATATACATCTTTCTATATAATATTTATGCATATGTAACATTGCTGATTTCCTGCTCAACACTTAGCAAACTTGTTAGACCTTTAATTGAGTTGTCATTCAATTCACCAAAACCCACTAAGGGCTAGATGCACTTACACATGTCCGTATGTACGCTCACTTTCTCAGTATCCACAGGATTCCCATTCTGACTACATAACAGTGAATGGTGTTAACCTGAAGTACTATCATACTGCCACTACTTTTTGTAGATCATCTACATTGGATCCTCATAAGTCCTAACTAATGTAATAGAACAACTCTGAGATCAGATTATAGTAGTGCAAGGTAATTGCTCTTTGTTTTTTTTCTAATCATGTGAGCATTAAACCATTTTTACAAATACTATGTGTCTATGTTCTACAAGTGCTCCTTGACACTAACTCTGCTTATTTTAACCTGCAGTGCACAAGGGTTCATCAAGTCTTTGAGCTGTACATCATTATAGTCATGTTGGATCTTTCCGAAACACACTTTGTTGCACCCTACGGAATCGAGTGTGTATTCTTATCATTAGAAAGTCATTTTTCCAAAGGTAATTATACTATATTTTCTAGCTTTTAATGTAACCCGGCGGGGCGGTTGGGGTAGGGGGCAGTGGGGTGGGGTTAGGTAGGGGGTAGTGAGGTTAGATTTGTTTGTGTTTTTGGCTATTCAGAATTAAGATTGTTGTGTGCCCACGTTTGAGGCTAGAAATGATGCAGCATAGAAGATATTTATTTTGAAAGCATTGAATAAAGATGTTGAACTGAGTTTTTTCTTATGGAAAAACTGAATGTTCTTCCATCTGTTTTAAAAGAAACCATTGTTTCATACTTCTATAAATCTGCAGCGGCAATAACAAGGGTACATATGCACTGTGTCCTGGTAATATCTATGTTGCTCAACTGCACATGTGCAAATATGGGTATCTTGTAATATAACCATAAATGTTTGGTTAGTGGTTACTTTATAAGTCATTATTTGCATCAGTTTTGTAGAGTATATCATTTGGAGGTTGAACCACAATGTGGCCATGGAAGACATATGTTGCTAAAGATGTGGTGATGAAGGCAATATTTTGCTACTGCAACAGCCAAAATGATTATGCTAAGTACATGCAGCTTTGTCTGCTAAGTCCTCAAGTATAGTTTTCAACTACATGTTGCATATTATTTCCTAGAAGCCTGCTGTCAACAGACCTAATGTTCTGGAATCTTGCTTACAGCCTTGTACATGGATGATCTAAAATAAAAACACCTCAAAGTTCAGCTTGTTGAACTTGTGGGGCCTTCAAATGAAAAAAACAAATTTGGTAAGTCCCTCAGAGTATACTAAATTTTTTCAAGTATACTAAATTTTTCTTTAGTTTCTTCTTTTTTTTTCTGCAATGGATTACTCTGAAATGTTTACTTTTATGAAGTGGTGAACACTTACATCTTTATTGATATTTTTGCCACAAGATGTAATAAGGAAAGTACTGGCAGAAATATGCAGTGTTTGGTATTCTGAAAACGTGCTAAATCAGTTCAAGATGTTGAGACACAATCCAATTATAAATGTTTTCATGTCAGGCCATCTGAAATGATGCAGATATCATTCAACTCATGTTGTTGCTTACTAAATTTCCGAGTTTGCTCTGAACTGTCCATGATAATAGCGTGCATCACTTCAGTATTTTGTAATTGTGTGTAATGCTCCCTTTAGTAAATTTGGCTATCCTGGTGAAAAATGAAATGCTACCTTTGGACACTCTTTTTTAAATTATAAAGGATATGCACATATCTGATATGATCTGATTTGCAGATAATAAACTGCTACTCTGTTAATTGGTAAGTAATATTTTGAACTGGCTGGGACTCTCTAGTGCAACTGTAATTTAAACTCTCATTGTTATGCTATAAGAACTTGTTTCCTTATACTCTGTTTCACTTATTATAATGTAATGGAAATTTTCTTCACAAATTTCTTCTTTTCTTTCTTCATGCAGCGAACATTGATGGAAAAGATAAATAAGAAAATCTACAAGTGCCATTGTTTTATGAATAAATACAAGCGCCATTCTCAATCATCTTATGTAGCATTACAGATAGTTAGATATCATAGTTATGTTTTTCATTTTACCATGAATTATGTTTTTACTTGTTATGCTTTCCATGTCTCAGGAGCACTTCTTTTTTCTGCTAGAGCACAAGCTATCCTGCTCAAGTGTGGAGGTGCAAGCTTGCCTAACTATTGCTGACAACAGTAAGAGCTTCACTTTTGTCGATCTTCATAATTCAGTTACAAAAGGCAGCTACTGTGAAAAGTCTCCTAATGTTCCTTTGGTTTCTAGATAAAACATTGCATGGCAGTGGTGTTGGCATGAAGGTTTGGTTGAATCAAGGAGGTTTCTGGCACTTCAGCAACCAACATGAAACTACTACTCTATTCACTGGAGCTACTTCAGATATTCCTACTTGGGTCCAACTCTTCTATGATCTGCCTGTTGATTGGCAGGTCCGGCCAGTACCGTCTTAGGCAGCTGTGAACCAAGTGCTCATTCACAATGCACTCATCTAGTTCAACAGAATAGCTGCTTGAAATCGATGGTGCTCACACTTGTAAGCACTCGTCCTAACTTGCATATGAGGTGAGTGATACACACACTTTTTCTCAGGCCCTTTTCGTGATGTCAGTAGACACTATAAATGCCATGTTTTTTTCTGGGGAGAAATATTGATCAAGCTTTTTTAACTTGCTGGTCTTTTTGCAGGAATTATGTCCCAAGTCTTGCCAAGATTACAGTTATCTTCAGAATCAATCACTCCTGTACATCATTTGGCTTGATGTTGACCAAGGTTTTGCAGCATTGGCCAGGTTCTTGCCAACGCAAGGATGGCAGGACGAAGCTAAGTTGAAGCTTCAGGCAAACTCAGTGAGGGCATTGTTGTACTTGTGGCCATCCGCCATCTGCAAAAACTCATGCTGTAGAGTGATGGGGTCTAATCTAAACTGTCTAACGGTCCACTGCTATTTGAGACCTCTAATGTTATTAGCTGGATCATTTTTAGTAATACTTATGTCTTATGGTTAATTGCTTATGGTTGTGCACTGATATGTTGCCGAGTGTATTTTGGCAATCGTTCTGGAAAAATGTAAAGACCACCGTTTATGTACCTTATGTTGATTTTGGCAAAAAGGCAAAAAAAAAAAAAAAACAATTGTTTTACCGATGTTGTTTCTTGCAGTACATTTTAAAAATTAACATTAGGTGAAATATATCATCCAATCAAATTGCACATGTTGGATATTTATTTAAATTATTGGGTTGGTTTTGACAAGTTTTTGCCCATCTCTTTGCTAATAAATTTGGATGCGGTTTAAAAATTTCGAGCTATAATATTTTTTGAAAATTTTGTTTTAGAAACTTTATCGAGTGCATATAAATAGGGGGAAAGTCTTCCCACGATAACAAAAAGAAAAATAGTGAAGAAAAACAAAAAAGTTAGGAGTACATGGCCGCACGAACCAGAGAAAGGAGGCCTTCTTCGTCGAAAAAAAAAGAAAAAAAAAGAGGCCTTCTTCCTTAACCCAAACCGTCAAGTCGTCTTGTGGGCCTCATTTTTTACTATTTAGCCCTTTTTTCAAAATAAATTCTCATTTGGACCCCTGACGAACTTAAAACCATTTTTGGACCCTGAACTCGGCGCCGTGACGCACGACGCCGAAGTAACACGTCTCGGCGCCATAGGTCACGGCGCCGATGTACCCGGTCAGAAATGACATGGCTTGCAATGTGGCGCTGACGTGGCCATAGCTCGGCGCCGTGATTCATGGCGCCGAGATGCCGACCCTGCTGTAACCTGTGTGCTACAGAGAGAAAAAGCGACAGCACCCGAGACCGAGAGAGCAGTGCATGCATCGGTCTTACAGGCGGCAGGCTCATCAAGTCACTGGTTGGAGAGAGAGGCACGCATTTGGCAATGCATGCAGCAGCAGCTCAGCTTGACCATGAAATCGGAGACACGCGCGTGTATTAATTGTTGGGGTCATAATAGCACCGTGTTCCGGCTATGAAATCATTTTTTAATCTACTTTTAGCCACAAACGTGAGAGTACTAGCTCAAGCTAGTGCATGCAGCAGCCGATTCAGCTCTAGCTTGTGCATGCGTCGCTTCGATAATGACGCCATAATTAATTAGCCCTCAGTGCGACCAGATAAACTGGCCAGATAAAAAAAAAGAGAGTGCACCAGATACTAGGCCTCGTTGTGTGAAAAGCTGAAAAATTTTAATTTTACAACTGTAGCACGTTTTGTTTGTACTACTCCATACTCATATTAGTTGACGTTTTGGATAAGATTGGATCAAACATTGGGAACATAAACTAGCAATAACTTTTAAAATATTTAGTTTAAAAATGTGAAACTTATATGTATAGATTCACCTTGAAGCCTACTTTTATAAAAGTAATTTTATTTTTAATTTTTCTTATATATTTTAATAAAAAATGATGGATAAAGTTAGGTCTTGGAGACCATGTCCTTGTCCAAAACGTCAACTAATATGAGTATGGAGGGAGTATATGGTAAATATTATTCAATTATAAATCAACTAGGCTCAAAAGATTAGCCTCGTAATGTACAACTAAACTATGTTATTAGTTATTTTTTACCTACATTTAATGCTCCATGCATGTGGGTAGAAACTTGATATGATAGAGATGTGATGAAGAGAGAGTAAAAAAGTTAGAATCTAAACAAGGCCGATCCAAGAAGTAATAAAATAAATAAATTATAACAAAATACTCTCTATCCCAAATAATATTTATACAAAAAGTTTGAATTCTTAAAAAATGAGATAAGCATTTATTTTGAGATGGTGGAAGCAATAATATTTATACAAAAATTTATTTAGACATACAAATTTATATCTCTTATAAAGATAATTTCCACTAAATGGTCTATTTAATACTACAATGAGCCACGTCAGCTGCCGATCTAAATCATCCACATTCATTTTAAGTCTTTACTCTTCTTTTATATATATCACCAAAACAATGTTACCTATGCAACTCATTTGAATATTTTATTCAGTTATACTTCAATCTCCACTTTCACTTAAATAATCTATGTGACACATATATAACAACAGGTATGTTATTATTAGCATAAATCAATATTACATCACCTAAATATGTGAGTTGTTCTTTTATTGTTTGGCGTACAATGCAATTCAAATTACTTTTTGATGTGCACAACAACGCGGGAATTCTCCTAGTATAATTGATATTTGTTTTACGTAATACTTGATCAAAATTAAAACATTTGACTCTCCGGTAAATGAGATACTCCCTTCGTCCCCTATCCCTAAATAATCGTAAACTTTGTTTCCGAGAATCAAATACCGATAATTTTAATAAATATTAAATACCATCGATTAGTATTATAATTAGTATCATCGGAAAGATCTTTAGATCTAGTTTTTTTAACAAAATTATTTGGACATATATATAGATATTGTATATACTACCTCCGTCCATAAATAAATGCACCTCTCGTTTTTTTCGAGGAGTCAAACTTTTAAAATTTGACTAGAAATATATCAAATAATATCAACATATATATCTATAAATAAGTATATTATGAAAGTATATTCTATGCTCAACCTAAAGATACATATTACATATGATAACTATTAGTATATTTTTATATATATTTAGTTAAATTTAATAGAGTTTGACTTCTCGAAAAACAAGAGGTGCAATTATTTGTGGACGGAGTGAGTATTTTTTATAAATCAAGTTAAACTTGTGGCACATATTTTACAAATGACACTTATTTAAGGACAGAGAGATATATATTTTATTTTGGAACAAGTATCTCATACCCATATATTTTTATATCTGAAAATTAGAAGTCTAATGGTGAAGCGACGCATGCACAAGCTACTAGAGCTGAACCGGCTGCTGCATTAGCTAGTACTCTCACGTTTGTGGCCAAAAGTAGATGCATGCACCAGCTCTCTCTCTCTCTCCATCGCTCCCTCTCTCTGCAACCAGTGACTTGATAAGACAGATGAGCCTGCCACCTAGCTGTTCTCAGATGCAGCTCAGCACAGTGCTCTCTCGGGTGCTGGCACGTGCTCTCTCTAGCACAGGTCATAGGTATCTGTGCGAGAGCAGGTTTGGCAGCTCGGCGCCATGACCCACGGCGCCGGGCGCGGCGCCACATCACATACCATGTCATTTCAGATCTCGTACCTCGACGCCATGATCTATGGCGCCGAGACGTTTTACCTTGGCGCCATGCGTCATGGCGCTGAGCTCAAGGTCTAAAAACGGTTTTAAGTTTGCTAGGGATCTAAATGAGAATTTATTTTGAAAAAAAAGCTAAATAGTAAAAAATGAGGTCTTGTGGGCCCATGCTTCGCAGGAGCTCGCCGCCGGCGATGGCAGCTTCGGTTCCCTCCTCCTCTCGCTCTCTGCCGCCTCACGGGACTCGGCTGCAGCCGCCGAACCTAACCTCCTCAAATCCGTAACCGCATCTCCCTTCGATCCCTTCTACAAATCTCCGGATGTGCTGTACACAGTACACGAGCATTCTTATTGTTTCGTGCGCCATTATTGTCTGCGTGAAGGTGATCGAGGGTGTGAGACGGGAGAAAGAAATGCTCACAAAAAAAAGACAGGAAAAATATTAGCAAAATCTGTCGACAGACAAATAGCAAAACTCTTCTTTTTTTTTAGAATCTTGTACACAAGCATTCTTGGTTTGTTGTCTCGTGCGCCATTATCGTCTGCGTGAAGGGTGTGCGGGACGGGAAAAAGAAAAAAGCCTTGTTATGTTAAATAAAAGAGAAGAAAATCTAGTACATGGGCCGGACGCAGCTAATAGGCCTGTCCACAGAGAAAGGAGAGGCCTTCTTCTCTGATCCAACGAGAAGACGCAACACGACGGCGACGGCCATGGCTTCGCCGGAGCTCGCCGCCGGCGACGGCAGCTACGACTTCCACCTCCGCTCGCTCTCCGCGGCCTCACGGGACTCCGCTGCGGCCGCCGACCCCGCCTCCGACCCCAACCTCCTCCAATCTGTAACCGCATCTCGCTTCGATCCCTTCTCCACCCCCCCATGTCCGGTTTCTCGGATGTCGACGAGGATTCTTAGGTGTGTAGTTGTTTCGTGTGCACCATTTTTATCCGCGCGAAGGTGAGGAGGGTGTGCGAGATGTGCCGGACGGCGAAGGAGGCCAAGGACGAGATGGTGGCGCGGGCGTTCCCGGTGATGGGCAAGCTGTTTCAGCGATGCGCCGCCGCTCCGACGCAGGCCGTGGCCTCCACCGGCGTGCTGCTCCTCGTAAGCCGTCTTTTTCTTAGTCTTGCGCTGCACAGATGTTGTCCTTAACTTTTTTATGGATAAAGGCTCGGATATCTGAAAATAGTGTCCTTCTGCATAGAAATGTGCTTCTCCATTTTCAGTTTTATCAAAATCTCACACTCGACGCGACTATGTTAGTTTTTGGCTGAGAGATTTTAATGTAGTGTTAATTGTATGAGTAGGATTATTGCCCTTACTCCCTGATTCACCGAACAATGGATTACTTGCATATTTGTTGGTGGCAAGTTACTTACTGTTGCTTCGTTGTAGAGTTTGCCAAACTTGTAACTAATTTAGTGTTCTATTTTTTTTTTCCTACCAGACCATTCTGCAATTCTTCCTGGATTTTGGGGAGGCAGTCTTGCACGATGCTGATGGTAGCTTGAAAACATTCTTCCGATCTTGCTTAAGTAGGTAATGTTTTTTTCTATGTTTGACTCCTGATCTGTATTCCATTGCTGGATTGCTACCACAAGCATTTAAGATACTCAATTTTTTTCCTTGTAAATAGGGAGTTTGCAGATCCTATTGTTGCAGAGCGCACGGTTGAATTCCTGATTGCAAACAAGACAAAGATCCTTACCTCTTTTCCCAGTTTGATTCCACAGGTGCCAACACTTGAAACATTTACTTACTCAGAACTGGCAAATTCCACATGTAGCTCCTATTATTGATGTTGTTGCAGATCATTGCTTTGAAAGATATAAATCCAGCTTCCATTTTTGTTAGCATATTTATCATTTTTTTTTATGAGAATGGTATTTCTTCATCATAACATAAGAAAATAAATATTTACAATACAGGAGGCCGTAGGCCAAAAAAAACAGAAAAATCATATTTGTATGATAAGCTACTCAACCAATTTTTTGTACGATCCTTTATAAAATCACTCTCTCTTCTCTTCCTATTTTCCAAATTCGACTTAATGATGTTAGCACACGCCAATGCTTATGTATTCTTGTTTATACACAGTTCTATCCTTTGCTGTTAAAGCTTGTTGCATCAAATGGTGAGAGGTATGTGCTCTTATTGTCATGAACTTCACATAGCTCTATCATCCATGTTTCCTTTAAAAGACTTGGTACTGGTAGCATAAATATTCCATAGCATTCCTTTTGAACTACCTAATTTGTTCGCTAACATTCTAGACTGGAGAAAAAGTTTTCGGAAGTACTTCCGCTAATGATGTCAGCAGGATCTTTTCTTCCTCTCTTCCTATCCCTTATGGATTTGCCAAGTAAGCCTGTTGATATTTTGCCTTCAGGACTTATTCATTTTTATATAACCCAAATGATTTTGACTGCTTATTAGCTGATGAGTTAGGTGCGCTATGGCATTATTAAATTATTGTTTCTGCTTTCATGTGACGCACATTCCTTACAATATTTTAGATTTCTGTAATATATAGCATACATACATGATCGAGTCCCTGCTGGCCTTGATTGTTTTATCCTGTACAGTTACTCACTTTTTATTTGTGAACATGGAGTAGACAGTTGCCATACTATTCAGATTATTTTGGTAAAGAACTCTTCATTTTGAGTTCCAATACTGCACATAATATGAATCAGTTGTAATTGATATTAATTGAAAACTAGCAAATTTCATGGCTTGATTTAGATAATTGTCTTTTGTCTTAATGTATTTAACATTCAACCATGCATTATTGACTTTTGTGCAACTATAATGTATTGATATCAACAACTTTGTTCCTCAATCCTCATCACTCTGAATTTTATCCAGTGTTGGTTGTGGCACTGGAAAAGGTGGAAAGAAGTTCTGGAACTCTTATTGGCAGTAGTATAGCTACAATCCAGAAGAGTGCTGCTCCTGAGGTAATCTTCAGAATGAATTGGCCTAGAAGCTGTGAGTCAATTATCTAGTCCAAAACTGTTAAGGGCATTGTCCTTTTCTATGGAACAGATGCTTCTTGCACTGATGGACGAGGCATATACTGGTTCTTCAATAGAAGAACCTAGTGGTAATTCAGGATCTGATGATAGTGGTCCCCTAGACCTTGCTGACCCAATGTTCTTAGACCTTCTAAAAGATGAGAATGATGGCATTGCTGTAAGTAGTTTCTCCTATACAATAGTGTATATCCCCCTCAGAATTCTTAGTTCTAGTGATATCTTCTTCTTTTTTCCCCTTCAGGCAAAACATTGGATATCCCCTACAATATCTTCAACATTACAAGCAGCATTTAACAGCCCACAGTCGGATAGATTGAAACAGTCACTGGAAATGGCACCTCGCTTTCTTACTTTGTATTTTGCAACAGCATTGCGGGATGTTAATGACTGTAGGTTGCATGTCTTTTTTATTATTTATTTTTGCTACACATGCTAAGTGGCCAATATATTGTTGATTTGACGATCTATATTTGTTGTTTCAGCACTGTTGTGTGCTCTTATTCCAGTAGTTATGTCAAGATATGCTGCGATGTTCCCAGACAAGGCTTTCTCTTTCAAGGTAGGCAAACTTAATTTATTCTAAATTTCCTTGTCTACTACTGATCCTTTTAAAGGTCTGAAACCAACGATATATCAGATATTACTGTATCTTTATTTGTTTAGTTTGACATAACTGATTAATTGCATGGTACAACAATTTATAAGCAATTGATAAACAAATTCTCAAGCTGAATTGAAGGGTTCAACCATATATGTTGAAACTATTGGAGCTCTAGTTTTTACTAAGCTTAATAATTCTGAAAGCCACCCTAGACAATGCTTTGAATATCTACGATGGAGCAGCGATACTACTTTATGTCAGAATATATTGAATGGAAAAAAAAAAAATGAAAGAAGTGCAAACTTAAATTTTTACCATAGTACCTTTACCTCAAATGATGGTATGCCATATGGCTTGTCTGGCTATAGATTGGTTATTTGTCTGACATATCCTGTGTAAGTTCAGCTTCCAATGGCATATTATAGGTTCCATGATACTATATATTGTTGCAGGTGAGGAAAAGGCTTTCAGACTTCATTTTGGCTGCATTCCAGCGGTCTCCTGATATCATTGCAGTACTGAAGGTAATGTGTGTAAAGTGATTTATTTCTTACTAGACATACAAGTCAAAACTCTGAACTAAGAGCCCATGTCATGTAGCACTTTGCGGCAATAAAGAAAAAGTTATTTGAAAGTTTCCTTTATGTATTAGGATTTTATAAATAGTTCTGCATTTGCAGAAACCTATTGCTGACAGACTTGGTGAGGCTCATGATAATCCTGCGAAGGCAAGTATATCTTTCAAGTTCATATTGCCACTGAAATTGCTATACCATTACCTGCTCTTCTTATCCTTCTGCTGATTATCTTAAATGACTATTATCTTTCTCATTGCAACTGAAAGTTACTGATGGACTGTGGCCAGTGCAGACAGAGTTAGCATTGCACTTGTGCTGGGCCATTGGTGAGCATGGAGCTGGAGGGATAGATCGCAAAGATGTAGCTCGTGAACTATTTGAAAATTTGGAGTTATTATTGTATGAAAACCTGGCAACTAGGTGAGGCTCTAGTCTACTATGTCTTCTGTCTGGATTTCCATGACATTACACATAATTGACTTCTTTCATGCATTTGCTGTCAAGCCGTTTGCGATTAAGCCAGGAGCCAGGATCTGATTCCATGGGTGCATCATCTAGAAAGTCATCCCAAGCCAGGCTTCTCTGTTTTGTGGTGACTGCCATTGCAAAACTAGCAACATGCCACAGTGAGTTGCTTCCGAGAGCACGCATGTCATTGGGTAAGGTACTGACTTGATCCTTGCTGTGTAAGATAAAAGATCAGTGCATCCATCATTATGTTACTTCTCACAAAGCATCTTATTTTCTTCATTTCCTGCAGGTCGCTCATGCCCGAAACTCAGACAGGAGAGTCTGGCAACGGGCCTGTGACTATTTAGGGCTCATGAATGAACCAGCCATCTGTTTATCTGTACTGGGACCGTCCACTGCCCAAGGAAATGGTCCTGGTATTGTGAATTGGAGTGAAGGAGGAACAAAGATGGTAGCTCACGTTCCTTTTTACCTTTTAGCCGAGCAAAAAGGTAAAAATTCTGCAAGCACTTCTTTAGTTAACTGTAGAATAAAAATCATTTCATGTTCTTAAGGGCGTCCCCAATGGCCTGGGTAAATCACCAGCTAAAGTGCCAGGCAGAAACAATAAAAAAAAAAGAAACAAGTCAGATAGGGCATGCAGGTCAGTGACTCAGAAAACCTAGGAAGACGTGTGAGATGGGCTATTCCGTCATTGCTAGCGTTAAAAACTTTCTGATCTTTTCTCCTTCTGATTGGATAAGCAATCCTCCTAGCTAGCAAGTTGTCAGCCATTGGAGACACCCTAAGAGAATTATATATGCTTACAATCTGAGCACAGCGATATGAAACTTGTGCATTTTAACTGAGGTAATAAAACTAAAGTGTCATAGCATCAAGGGAAGACACTGTCTAAACAAACTTCTTGTTTGTTTGCTTATGTAAAATATTTTCATGTTATGCTTGTTTTGTATTTATTGGTAGTTTGTAATATTATCTTATAGAGAAAATGTCAAAGTTACACCTGAACTAATATGTATTGCAGGTCCACCGTTTCATGATTTTTCATTTACCGACCTGCTCCCAACTGAATGAAGAAAATATCTTCATGCATCGGTTCAGACATGATTTCTCTAGCAGAATGCCATGTGCACGTATATCGCGACCTTATTTCGCGATCGTATCATGCTGAAGATCCAAATTCCTTCTCAAGACAAGGGCTGGTCTGAACATCCAAGCCGAATGTTCGGAAGAGGTACTTACATGGTTAACTATTTCAGCGGCACTCGAGTTTGTACATGGAATGAATGATATTTGCATCTTCTGAGGGGGAGGATCATAGTGTCATAATGTACGTCTCTGGCTTTGTAAGTGCGTAATAAGGCGCTGTTTTATCTGAAATACATGCTCGGATGTGTACCTTTTTTTTTTTTTTTGATAAGAGGATGCGATACCTGGTGACGAAATCTTAGACATGTCAATGGCCTGGCCAAGGAATGCTGATTCAGCCATCTTATTACTCAGCATGCATCGCATATTCTGACGAGAAACAGGTGGTCTAAAGCAGGAATATTATTGAGAGTGGCATTCCATGGCCATATCAGTATAAATAAATTAGTTGAGAATTTAAAGCTGCAAATAGCAACGAAGACATTCAACCATAATGCAAGTATGCAACCACGTTACACAGGCACGCTTGGGACTGAAATGGTGGCTAGACATAAGCAGCACTGCACAAGTACAAATAAACTTAAGGGACACAAATCTCTATTTGGGGAATCCAGGATACTGGATAAGTCTGAACAACTGCAGCAACAACACAAATTACATGCTAAATTACGGTTTTGTACTCCACAAGAGAAGGAAAAGAAGCCTAAATTCAGAGGTAGCAGCATCCGAGAGGCCAACATGAAGAGGAAGTCAATACCCGAACCAACTACCCTTGCGTAGTGGTGACTCATTTTCTTCTGCGCGACTGAAATATTTCTTGGAATAATACCCAGAAATACTGGGGAAAACTAGGCGAAAAATAACCGAAACTATGAGCACCACATGGCAAGGAGAGTCTGAGGTGCGTTCTTGACTTCCCACTGATGAAAGCTCTAAAATTTGCTGCTCCTGCAAAGGCATTGATGATCAGATTTCATCAGTATTCAGACAAAACAAGATGAAATCTTTCAAATTATAACCTCAATGTGATTTGGTTTTATGCATACCTTCAATGCAAAGGATAAGAACACTGTTTGATTCAACGAAGCTACTGCTGGGGATTGCTCTCGCCGGAGACCGCCGACTTGATGCGCTCCACAGTGCAGGCGATGAGGCTGTTCACCGTCGCCACCGACCCCAGGGAGAGTTTGGCAGTGGGGACAGAGTCGACCAGTATCTGGAACGCCACCGTCAGGAGAGACCCGCCTGAGCCGACACCGCCATTGCCTTGCATGTTACTGCCTGACGGGCCGTCGGGCAGGATGGCGAACCCAGAGGGCAGAAGTGCCACGTAGTCAGGGTCACCGCCATTGAGGACCACGTTCATGGCGACCACGTCCACCGGCGCATAGATGACGTAGGAGCCTGACGCATCAGTGCAGCTCTCTTGAAGGATCAGCATGTTGCTTTGGTTCGAGTTCGTGCTCTGTGAAGATGACGCAGAAGCAAACACCGCAAACACATGTTAGAAGGCAAGTGTTATCACATGCATCGATGAATGACAAGCCAATCTCATCATGCTTACATTGACACGAAGAAGCGAGACGCAATTGCCATGATCACGGCCATTGGCAATGTGAGCCATTTCTTGAACGACACCACCATTGGAGAGGATGTCCCACTGCAAAAAAGAAAAAGAAATGCAGTTCAGAATGTGTTCTCGAATGTGTTCATGGTGAAATTGTAGTTATGGGTGTGCGTGCCTCGCTGCGAGAGCTTTCATCACGGAGGAAGTCGAAGACACGCTTGGGTGGAACAGGGAGCCAAAAAGATGTTGCAGCGTTGAGGACTATGCCCGGCGGCCTGCCAGGGTCGTCGACGCTCTTCCTGGTCATGACACGGACATCCTCAGCACCACTGCCGGACAGCGTCGTCCACTGGTGCGCGGCTGAGGCCGTCACACCACCGCAGAAGCTCATCACCATCCTCTCAGCCAGCTTCAACATGCTCTTCCTCCCCTCCGTGCTAGTGATCACTGCAGCAAATGATTCATTTCATAAGGACCTGCACTTCTTGGGGGGATTCAATTGGACAGAGTGTATATATATATATATATATATATATATATATATATAACATATATATATGGTGTGCCCCTATATGCATGGTATATAGATTACAGAGAGCTTACCACCGATGTCACTGGTTGGAATGTTGCTGGCCATGACACTAGCAAGGCGTTCACACTGGCGATCTAATGTTCCAACCCACCGGCGTGCACCGAAGGCAAGCCCTGAGTTCACCAGCAGTTTGTAGATGCTGTGCACCGACCTGTCATCCACCTCGACGTGTTCCACCCAGGTCACCTGATACATGGGCCCACAAAAGAAATCTCATTATTTAGATAATACAGTACAAATCTCCTGAGAATGTGAAAACTGAAACTTTCAAACATGGACAGACTACAGACCTTTGAGTAGCCATTAGGCATTTCCTGGATCAGACATCCGGAAGGCCGGCGCCGGCATTTGAGGGCTGAGCTTGGGCGCAGGCTGTCCAGCGAGACGTCGACGACGGCCCATGATCCATCAGCGTTCTGCTTGCAGTATCTCACAAAATAGCTTTCCCTGGTCGGAACCAGTGGGGAAGGCACCTGAAACTCAACTGACATCTGCAAAGTGCCCAACATGGGACATGTCTAGCTTCAGCAATCAACATAGGACATCAAACTACCTAGCTGCATCCCAAATTTCAGAACACGCACCACTTGCAATGCACCATCGTAGTTCCCAGCGATGCCGGTGGATAGCACCTCCAGCGTCGCAGCTCTTGACACAATGCTTGAGAACACCGTCGCATACTGATTCTGCGCATAGAGAAGATCAATTACAATTCAGAAGTTCAGAGCCAGCAATATATCAGAATATCCTGATGTTTTATTCACAGGAATTATGCAAAACATTGTACTCTTTGCACATGGATCACACGTACATACCACGTCCATGAGGATCTCGACGAGGTTGGCATGGGTCATGATGACAACGGAGCTGTCGCGCGATGCCTCTGACTTGAACCCGTACTGCTTTAGCCCAAGTCCACCAGGGAACATGCGCGCATACTCCTCCTCGTTCAGTGTCTCAGCAGATCCATCGAGGCCTGGCGCGTTCCAAAGCGGCTCGTCCAGCTGCGCCATCCGAACCAGCTCCTCCATGGCCGTGACAGCCAGCTCCACGATCATAGGCTTGTCGGCGTCAGACTGCACGGTGCCGCCCCTCAGCAGGTCCCCAGCCACACCGCCGCCAAAGATGTCGGCAGCGCCATACGCGGCGGCGGCGCCTCCCACGCCGCCGATGTCCAGCGGCGACGGGCGTGCCCCGGCGAGCGGGCTGGACAGCACGGGGAAGGACACCATGGGCTTGCCCACGTACTTGGCGGCGATGGCTGAGATCCTGTCGATCTCCTCCCGGAGCCGCGCGTTCTCGATGCGGAGGTGGTGCTCGTCGAAGGACATCTCGCCGAGCGCCGCGGGCCGCCGCAGTTGGGGCAGGACGCGCTGCTGAGGGCCTCCTTGTACCGCATGTTCTCGGCGCGCAGCTTCTCGTTCTCCGCCCTCAGCTGCGAGTTCTCATGCCGCTCGTGCTGGTTCTGCAAGTCCATCCACACGCCATGGATCACGGTAAGCTGCTTGCGGTTCATGATGGAGCGTCTCTTTCTACTACACGGATTAGCTGTTTGTTGTACACTAACTAATATATATAAACCATGCATTAATTAAGTGCAGTAACAATGCTGGTAATCGGCAGCTGTTCCCGAGTCAGTTGAGCAGTGCTGTCTGTAAACGTCTGCCTTGCCAGGTAGGAGTAGGCGTCAGCAGCAGCTGCCAGCAGGAGGAGGAAGACATGCATGATGTGATGCATGGGGTGGGGTTTGACCATGGCTGGTGCCAGCCACTGCTGGGCACTGGCAGGGCTGCGGCAGGCCATTTGGCAGCGCGCATGCAGAAGAGGACATGGGGGTGTGTGGCCGAGCTTTGTCCAGTTATAGTAATAGGCCATGAATGCTGCTTGTCAGACGCTAGGTCAGAGGCTTAAATGAAGTAGTTGTGACGACGCTCGCGCGCGCGTCTGCCTTGCAGTTGCAGCCCCAAAAAATTTCCCGATCAAAATGCACAGAGAAAGGATCAAAGCGAAGAACAGGGTGAGGTTAGTCAGGATTGTCACCTTCATTTGCGTGCGTTTGTTCTGGAACCAGAACTTGACCTGGAGGGGCTCCAGCCCCAGCTCCCGGCTCAGCTCCTTGCGCTGCTTGTCGTCCGGGTGTGGGCATTCCTTGAAGAAACTGGTCATACATGAATCAATCAACAATTTCCAAGGAAACGATGAGTATTTTGTGAGTGACCACGAATTAATTAATGTTTCTAGAGAAAATCTGAGGAAAAAAATAGCAAGAGAAAGGAAAGCTCAGTGTGAACGCCTAAGTCCTACTTCTTGAATGCTATGTTTGTTTGTTTTTTTGTTTTGCTTCGAGAAGAAGAGCTAAAGAACAAAAACCGTTTGCATTGGGTCAACGAATACAATACTGTGAATGAGAAGAATATGGACGAGCAAGAACTCAATTTGACAATTGTGCGTAAGCTTACATCAGTCTCAGTGAATGCTAGTAACCAACTGATGACCAGGTTGTCCTCTCCATATTAAATTCAGTAAACCAACAACATTTTATGCGTATCCTTTTTTGCAAACTAAACATTGACAGGCAAAAGTCAATGCAAAATTAATCACCAAGACATCCAAGAACAATCAATCTATGCAAAATTAATGAGCAAAAGAGAACAAACTACTGTAACTAGAAAAGCAGCAGGTAGCATGAGTGTCATTACGACGATTACATACGCTTCCATCTCCTGGATCTGGTGCTGGGTGTGGCGGTGGTAGCGCTTCTTCTTGTTGGGCCGCTGGTTGGGGTCCTGGTCGTCCACGGAGACGCCGTCCACGTTCTCGCTGCCGGACTTGCTCTCGAACTCGTCGCCCAGCGGGTCGGACCCCCGGCCGCTGCCGCCGCCGCCGCCGCTGCGCCCCATGTTGTCGCCGCTCTCCGCCGTCGTCGCCGGGATCTGGTCCAGCAGGTGCTGCTGCTGCAGCGCCTGCTGGAGCTGGAGCTGCTGGTTGTCCAGCAGGTTCGGCTGCAAGCAAATTAAGGAAGGGGAAACAACTCAACATCAGCTTGTTTTGTTTGTACCGTTTGCACAAACGAGTTGAAATTAATATAGCCAATTAAGTGCCAGAGATCGACTGGCTGGGACGTTTGCCTCTTGAGGCATATATGTTCCGTGCGTTTCATCGTCGCCATTAATAAATTTGTAGCTGGACTGCTGGACTGGACATGGGGGAAAAGTTCAAGGGACGGCAAGATAGAATCGAAGAAAATATTTCGTGCAAGAGCAAAAAGAAAAATTTCCAGAGAATGTACTGACGGAGCCAAGTAATTTAGGGACGATGAAATTGGAAGAGGGTTGCTCCAAGATATAAATCTGGAAGGGAATCATTTTTTTATTGGTTCGTTTGGTATAGGACTGGAGGAGTTGTGAAAGCAAGCTTGCAACGGGGAAGAAGAAAGAAAAAAAGTAGGTCGTTTCTTGTCCAAGGTCCACATACAAGAGACCCAAAGAGCTGGAAGATCTAGCCAACGTAGCAATACTTGTTGATCTGTGTGTGTGATCAGGAACCTGCAGCAGGGATCGAAGTCTTCCCTCTTGCCAAGCTGATGGCCCATTCATCTGCCCCTTTATATAGGAGGAGCAAGTCTTTAAGAAATGGGGCTCATGCACTCTGATGACCCAATCTACGTGTGAACAGCAGCCAACTAAGTACTGGACATAGATAGCACCTCTCTCTCTCTCTCTCTCTCTCTCTCTCTCTCTCTCTCTCTCTCTCTCTCTCTCTCTCTCTCTCTCTCTCCAGAGAGTTCTCAATTTTCAAGGAAAAAGCTAATCCTTGCAGGATCAGTACATGCATACTGAAGATATGGCCCTAATGTTCTAATCCCTAGTACTGAACTACTGATGAGTGATGATGCTGAGACGACCTTAAATCAAACGATGAAAACGTTACCCAGAACAAGAAAGAGAGCGCAGAAAAAACCAAGAACAACAAAGTTCTCTGATTTTACCAAACAAAATAGAGGAGCTAAAAAACACACCCTTTCGATTCCAGCAGGCCCAAAGAAAGACAGAAAACTGATTATACCTGGCCGAGCGACAGTGCCGACGAGGACCCGTACGCCGCGGCGCTGTTCCGGACGATCATCGGCGGCATGTGTCTCGCCGGGATCATCATTTCTCCTCTCACAACCTCACAAAACCCTAATTCTTATTGCCGCTTCACTAGTTCCTTTCCATTTTCTTCACTGGCACATGCGTACCTCTCTAGAACAGGCGGCGCCAATCCTATTGCTATATGGAGATATATACCTTGCCTGCCAAGTAACAACAGACCAGCAACAGATCTATCGACAAGGTAGCCCAGAGAACCTTCGCTTCGAGCTGATTGGCAGTGAGATCTAGCAGAACTATATATGTTTGTGTGCCTTTGCAAAAATAGAACTCTGATCGATCTCTGCCTGCAGCTCTCAAGATGTGATGCAGCAAAACTTTGCAAGCTCAGAAGGGTAGCTAGCAGGAGGTGTGTGGCGAGAGGGAGGAGACCTTTGAGAAGCTAGCGGCCATGGAAGAGGAGGAGAGGAGGAAGAGGAAGAGAAGAAAGGGGAACGGACGGAGGTGGAAGAGAATGTGGAGAAGGGAGGAAGGAGTTATTGCGGACGAGTGTTGAGGTGGTGCAATCCGCATTTATTGAGAGGGCTATCGTAATTGCTAGCAGAGAGAGAGAAAGAGAGACGTACAGGTGCATGATTTTCAATTTTTTTATTATTTCTGTTTCTAAAAATATATCTATAGTACTGTTTATAAGGAGAAACCCGCACAATATGTCATGTGTTTTGGATTTATTGGACGTCGTCATATGTATTTTTTTTTTTGGCAAAGAAATGAGAAAATGAACGTTCATGTATATACATGCATCTGCATGTCATATATATTTATTTTTGAGCTATGCGTAGTCACGAAGGAGAAAAGGAGAAAATAAAGGCAGCAAGTACTGATGATCATGTATTTCCATGTAGAGATAGGCTTGTATCATTTAGTATTGTCACTGGAATAGAAAATACCAATTACTAATATCAGTCTATTTTTCAATCGTCTTAGTCAATTAATCGCGGCTAACCATACTTTTGCAGTGCTTGTACGTTTTCTGCTGAATAATGCGCAGTTGACAAATCTTTAAGATTAGATAACTGGCGTAATTACTCAGTGGTGGAGAGAGGAAGGTTCCAGCTAGCCATGGATATGCATACCGTCGTCTCTTCAGTTGTAGCCAAGGATAAGAGATGAGCCACGTTAACACAGCATTGCTCCGGCATGTTGCTAGCTGACTGACCAGTGACTAGTACTAGCTCCCTTCTAGTGGGATTTTGGTTTGGTATTTGTGTAGAATATGCTTGAGATAGAGATATGTATGCAAATTATTTTTTTTGCTTCTTAAAAGTAAACATTTAAATTTGCTGCTAGCTCTTGCCATGTGATTACATGAAGTACAAGGAATTTCAACGATGTTGTCAAAGAAAAAAGAGAAGGAATTTCAACGATCGAGTCAAACCTGCTGCGGCATGGGTGGATGCACTATTGGCGTGTAGCAGTAATTAATGGCGCCAGGAAATAAGTTAAAATTTCTAAAGAAATGGAGGTTTTAACAAGAACTCAAAAGGGACTTTTCCATGAATAATTGGGGATAGATGTGTTAAGCCAAATAAGGTTAAAAAAATCGAAGAAGGGCTTCCACAACAATTCCCATTTGCAATATAAGACGGTTGGCAAGATGAAATCCGTGCAAATGACCCAATTTAATTTGGCTGATGGATTCATTTCTTTTTTAAAAAGTTCTGAATTTCCAAATGACCCAATTTAATTTGGCTGATGGATTCATCTCTTTTTTAAAAAGTTCTGAATTTCCAAAAGAACGGGCGAAGAGATCGATGCATGGTTCACTGCTGCGGACTGCAGTACTGGAGTACTCCATAGTACTGTTTTCATGCCTCAACACGGCTTCTTGGCCTGCGTGTGGGTCCCATCTTTTGCATAGGAAACACAGCTTTTTCGTGCTCACAAATTAATAGTGAAGAAAGATTACTACTAGCTAGTAGAGGAAATGTGAGCCTCATGTATATATGATGAGGAAGTGATTTTTTTAATAAAAGAAGGAAGTGATAATCAAAATTCATAGTGCAAATCGGCAATCTTCTGTTGACTTGGCCAGATATAAACTTGCATGCGTTCAATGTGATAATATGTTCGCGCAACTTGACGTTCCGTAAAAATAAACTAAAATAAAAGCAGATAAAAATAAAACTTTAAAGATGTATTTTTTGCATTTGCATAACAGCATGGCTGGACCATCCCTTAGCAAAGTAAATGGCCGTGTGTAGCTGGGGTAATTTCTCAAATACACCTATGCTGTCACGTAAGGCCTCGTCACCGTACCCAAGACCAAATTTAGAAGGAAAAAAGAAAACTGCCATGTATATTTTTTTAGATAATACGTGCCATGTATATAGGACTATATATTTTTTTTATGAAATTCTATTGCGCGCTAGCAGCCTTGTACGTACGTATTGCAGGCTCCTCGTGACGTAGTACGTGCATATACTATTTTTGTACCTTTTTTTTAGTGTCGTGGTGGGTTTTTTTTGTGTCATAAGTTTGACTCGATTTATAGAGAATACGTGAAATATTTATATCTTTAAATAAATTTATTAAAAAAAAACTAGATCTAAAGATCTTTCTAATGATACTAATTGATAATATTTAATATTTATTAAAATTACTGGTATTTATTTTTTGAGAAATACAAACGACAGTTAAAAAAAGGACAGAAGGAGTATAGTATACCAGTGTGAACCCACACCTACAATCTCCAGGACACAGCTCAAGCTGGGAGAAACACACATTCAAGTTTTGTAACGTCAAAAGTCCAGACAAACAATTCCAGAAGTCAAAGTTATGTTGATCTCTGTTTATTGATATTAGCACGTACCGTCATTCAAGTGCAGAGGAACTAATTAACCAGGAGCAAACCTATAGTATATACCAAATTAACAAACAGGTACGGTGT
Source organism: Chrysopogon serrulatus (assembly GCA_015844335.1). Taxonomy (NCBI): domain Eukaryota; kingdom Viridiplantae; phylum Streptophyta; class Magnoliopsida; order Poales; family Poaceae; genus Chrysopogon; species Chrysopogon serrulatus. The sequence continues at coordinate 243,319 of JADLZL010002327.1, read as the reverse complement.
GGGCATGCACGTCCATCATCAATGTGTTCATTTTGGAGTAATAATTTCAGTTTTGTCACTAGCGATCTATCCTTCCTCATCTGGCCTGGCGGTGTTGCCAGCTCGTTTGTCCTTTTCGCAACTAACCGAATTGACGATCCGTCGTCCATCCTATGTACAGTACCTGCAAACCGTGTGTGAACAAATCCCAATGTCAAACTTAAATTTCTTTGTCCATATGGAGATGCACTGTTGCCCTGTTGGCTTGTTGTTGACCGTGCATCAAGCATCGTGTCCTCTTGTGTTTTCGTGCTTTCCGTTTTATTCCTTTTATTTGGGATATACGTAATTGCAAGAAGAAAATTCTTTATAGTAATGCTTGGTTTGAGAACTAGGTAGTCCAATCATCTTTTCCTTTCTTTTTTATTTGGTTTTGTAGAAAGCAATGGGTTGATCCATCGCTATTTTTATTTCTCATGCACGAGCTAATAATTAGTACTGCTGATAAGTAATATGAGGAATGGAGTTATTCTACTAATTTTGAGATAGATGATGAACCGTCTCATTACTGGAGTGATTATTCCTCAAACCAAACAAGTTTGAGTTTGTCCTCCATAGGTCATTTGGTTGCAATTTTTGCAGATGTCCACTCCTATTATTGTGCTTTGCTCTAGAAAAACACCCCCAACGTGGACATTCTTAACAAATTCGACTTTTTCATCAATTAAGAACTACCAATGTAGTATTCAGCAAAACTAATCCTTAGCTTGCAAGAGTGTAATAATCCTTACACTCTTGGAGATTCCATAAAAGTAGCCAATAAAATTTTAAACGATGTCATGTCATTATTTGCATTTTTTTCACTACAACATGATGAATAAACCCTAACACTTGAATTAAGTGATAAGAGGTTCCTAGGTAAAAGTTCTCTCATCGTGCTTTAAAACTGCACAATGCGTGCTATAACTCTGACCAAATAGCCTCCAATTGCTGGAATCAAAATATTAGAGAACAAAGCGGTGTGGACGGGCGTGTAGCGCATGGAAATCTGCCGAACAATTCGAGGAAAATCCTAAAGAAAGCTCAAAAGCGTTGTTTGATGAGACCATGTAATATTCTCAGTATTTGATTTTTGTCACAGTGAGATAATAATGGTCTATGTACTCGTCGTTGATGAGCAAATAAAAAACTTCTAAAAATATGAGTTGTACAAGCAGTTCTTTAAAGTCAACCACCACTAAAAATAGGTAGACTTCCAATGCAAGAACGTTTCAAAACTTTGGATGTAGATAAGCATCTGTAGAGGTGATTTCTTAGAACAGCTCCAGTGCACATGAAAATCGAGCTGTGGTTGTGAAAAACTGAATCGAATACACTGTGGCTAACTGGCTATCGAACCATAAGTGTCAGAGCTAAAATTGCATCCTTAACGCGAGTCAAACCAAAAGCTGAATAAAAGGAACTCTCAGTGTAGTGCTAGAGCAGGAGCGATAGACCTACCCAGAGCGGACACGTGGAGATAAATAAAAGTAACGGGCCATGCATGCGTGTTCAATGCGACGCAAAATCAATTTCACAATAGCAGCGCTCTTATGCAACCATGTATAAAAAATGGTAGCCGTCCTTAAAAATCACTTGTTTATAGTGTTTGCGTATGGAGAACTAGTTTCTGCAACGAAGGTAAGTACAACATTGCATTTGGAAAATGAAAACTACTTATTTGGAAATCTATTGCATTTGGAATGAAAACTACTTATTTGGAAATCTATGCAACTATAAATACCCATTTAACATGTTTAGTACTAGTACATAAAAATAAGTGGTACTCCCTCCTTTTAAAATTATAGCTAAATTAATCCTTTCTAATTTTGATCAAGTTCTATAAATGGGAAGTCCGAAGTACTCCCTTCATGTTTTTTTGTTATATGTCATAATATTCCCTAGAATAATGGTTGCTTCAATTATTCTACCCTGAGTATTTTTGTTGGTCCAATTTAAACCTAAAAATGATTTGTATTTTTGTTTCCCTGCATACAAGTTGTGTTTTAAACTAAAATTATGTGAGATAATAAAGATCGTCATGTTTTGTGTTAGAAAAACTACGTAGGTACACTCTAATTGAAATTATGCTGATTGTTAATTTTAAATTACATAACCTATCAAAATAATGAGGAAAAATTTAAGATAAAGTATATCTGTATTTTTTTTTTTCCTCACATACAAGTGTCTTTGATTAGCATCAACTATGCGGAGTTATATCACCTCACAAAATTTGAAACTAAAACTATGCGGAGAAACACACATCTTATTTTTGAAAGAGCAAATTAGACCATCTGAAATAGTGGGGGTTTAAATCGAACCAAACACTAGTTTAGGGATTATCTAGCCACATGGCAAACTTGGAGGTAAATATATTGACATGTAGACTTTCAAATAAACACACTATTGAAACATGAAACATGGCGAATTTAATTAGATTTTGTAGATGTTGTTGACTAGCTTTTTTATAGACCAGATCAAATGTTTTTTAAAAATTGTATATTAGATACAATAGATGACCATACAAATAGATGACCATACAAATTCTCTCGCACACTTCTTCTACAAACACATGCACACAAATCTACCAAAGTTTGACTTGGAATAAAGTCAAATAAACTATAGTTAATTTGAATTTGAATGATAGTAGAGTTCAATATGGTGAAAATATGCTATCCTCTCTATCCTAATTGTAAGTTATTTTAGGAATCTTGAAGAGTTAAAGTTTTTTAATTTTAATTAGATTTAAAACATTTTGATTCTCTAAAATTTTTGAAATGACTTATGACGGAGTACTTGTCTGTTGGATGTATTTTCGTCGTCGATAGCAACAGGATTTCCTCTCTGATTCTGTATCGTACGTACGGCACGGCGGAGCGGCAGTGGACGGGAGGGTAGATGCGTCTGAGCCTTGAGGCGGAGAGTAGTACGCGACATGAGCTGGAGACGCGCTTATTTTCTTTTCCGCCCTCTCTCCTCTCTCTAGCGCAGCGCAGCGCAGCGCAGGCGCAGCCCACATTGAATGGCGTCTGAGCAACACCGCGTGAGGTGGGCACCCACACCTCTGAGTCTCGGGCCCACCCTACCCTTGATCGCAGCGCAGCACAGGAGAGGCGGGATGGCCACCTAGCTGAGCTAGGGCTTGGTGGCGGCCGGCCCGGCCAGCATTTACTGCGTTCATGCCTCCCTCGCCTCGCCCGACGGCGCCACCACCACGCCACCGCCGCCGGCCGGCAGCTCGGCCCCGCGCGCGCCCACCACCGCCGGACCGGACCGGACCTGCCCACGACACGGGATTCGAGCGACCTGGCAGTACGGAACGGATCGCCGCCGCGGCCTCCTCCGTCCAGAGCTCCTCCATCCGTCTCCCTCTCCGACGCCGTTCGTACGCTACGGTACGGGATATGCGTGCTATTTTGCGGCTAGTGGCTACGCGGCCTAGGCTAGGTTCGGTACATCAACGAGTGAACGCCTTTCAAAAAAAAAAAAAAAAAAAAGCATCAACGAGTGAACGGGCCGGTGCAATCGCCACTTCTACTCGAAATTAATTAGAATTAAAACGTGTGCGATTTCAGACTGACAACATGTCAGACAAAGCAACTTTGACAATATTTCTGTTTCAGATGCTTTTTTTCTGAAAGCACGTGAAATTTGCGAAACTTTTGTCGGTACATACTACACATTTCCTCGTGTGATCGTTAAAACGTCCCGATATTCTACTACCGTTACCACATAGGCGTTGCTAGCTAGCTAGCTGCAATGGTAAACGTCAAATCTAGAACAAGGCCTTGTTCGGATTGCAAAAAATTGCAATCCGATGAATAGTAGCATTTTCGTTTTATTTGGCAAATATTGTCCAATTGTGGTCCAACTAGGCTCAAAAGATTAGTCTCGTGATTTACAACTAAACTGTGTAATTAGTTATTTTTTTACTTATATTTAGTGCTCCATATATATGGGTAAAAAATTGATGTGATGGAGAGAGAGTGGAAAAATTTGGAATTTGGAAGGAACCGAACAAGGCGCAAGGCCTTGTTTAGTTTGGTGCAAGTTTTTCCACTCTCTCTCACATCAATCAATTTTCGCATATAAATAGTATTAAATATAAATAAAAAAAAAGAACTAATTACACAGTTGGGTTGTAAATCACGAGACGAATCTTTTGAGCCTAGTTGGGCCACGATTGGACAATATTTACTACAAACAAACGAGGTGCTTCAGGACTTTCCAATCTCTCTCCTCTCACAAATTGTTTCCCATATGTAAATAGCATTAAATATAAATAAAAAATAACTAATTACATAGTTGGGTTGTAAATCACGAGACGAATCTTTTGAGCCTAGTTGGGCCACAATTAGATAATATTTACCACAAACAAACGAAGTGCTACAGGACTTTACACTCTCTTTCTAACCTGCATCTAAACAAGGCCCAAGCCAAAAAGTTCGTCTGATTACGAGGTTCCCCAAATTTTCGTGGATAGCGTTGACTCACTTTGAAACACAAAGCTTTGAAACGTTCGTTTCCATGCATCTGTGCGGTGACTTCCATGGACTTGAACACGATCGATCACTTTAATAAGCTCGGAAAGGGTCAAACGACCTCGCGTCATCAGTGGCAGCATGATTATGATCCATCGACATCCGGTAGTCCGGTCATATATACTATATCCTGGACTACTGCCTCGTGCTGGTAGTGTCAATTAATCGAGCTCATAAATGAGTGGAAGAAGGAGAATGGCATTGCCCTCTTTCCCAAAGATACAATTCTTCTTTTCTTGACAAGTCAAGCATTTCTAAATTTAAGAATATTTTTAAACCAAATACTAACATTTATGATGTCAAAATCAATTTGGAATCATAAAACATTATTAATATTTTCTAGTATAAGCTTAGTTAATCAAAATTATAGAAGTTTGACTCAATCCAAGCCCAAAATTATTCTACATATTTTCGGGACGGAGCTAGTACTGGCTAAACAATTTGAGTTTACACATTGCTCTTGTTCCGTACAAGACCACCCTTCTTGGAAATCTACAAGTACACGAGATACAGATAGACATACGGCCTCAAAGTTTGCATCGTGGCAGCTTCAGATGGCACATTCCAGTGAAAGTAAAACTCCAGAAGATCAAATGAAACACTGACACAAAGTTGTAAGGTAACAAAGCAAAGCAACGCAGTGCGTGCAGATCATGCATGGCGATGCTGCCTGCAGTGCCCCAAGAGCCAATCTTCCCGAGACAACGGCTACCGTCGGTCACCTCACTTCACACCCTCCTGCACGGCAGAGCACACCAGACCAGACTCGGTCACGCACCATGCCGCCCGTAACAACCAACAAACACTCCTGGTCAATAAGGAACACACCGGCATCTGCAGAAAGCTGCCGTCTTCCAACCAATCGGGACCCCAATGACGCCTTTTGGCCTCCAGATTTTTCCGCAAATTCAGTTCATCAGTTGCTTCGCTCCCCTCTCCAGATCTCCAGTACACACACGCACACGCGCCATCTAGAACCTCAGCCCACTCGAACGGGCTTCACAAGATCGCCTGCACGCCCAGTGCCAGTGACACCCGGCTTCTCCTTTCCTCCGTCTCAATTCAAGTTCAAGGACGTTGCACGCCTGCCTGCGCGCGCCGGGGGGCTCACTGTCACTGGTCACCGTCGACATTGCATCAATCTTCGGGCATGTGTGCATGGACCCTTACTGACCATCTGAGCACCGAGACAAGGGCACATTTACAGTGTAGGGTCCCTTCCAGCTGCACCCGCCAGACCGGAGTCCTTGCGCCGAGGGTTCCTTGCTTCTCTATGCTGCACAAGAAAGATGGGAGGAAGGATGAGTGTTGATCATTCCAATCTCCTCTCATTTATGGGAGTCAACTGCTAGCTTCTCAACTAAGCTGGGTTAGGTGCTTAGTGTACCTAGCAAACGGATTTCAGCTTCAACAATAATACAGTACTGCCGCCTGATAAACCAGGTCTCGCTATCACGGTCAAATGTGTGCACTCAATGTCAAACGAAGTAATGAGCGCTAGAAAGCTAGATAGGACTATGATCTGACTGATCTGACTAATGAGAACAGAATCACAAGTGCTTACTCGGTTTCTGGTTTAGTGTTGTTACAAGAGCTTGTGATCTTGCTCTTTTTCCCATTCCTCTTGTTCAGTGCAGCACGGCCCATGCTTCCAAGTCCTTCCCCATCACCCATTGCTGCCTTTCCTGGGATTCAAGCTCCCTGAGCAATTTTCCACAAGTCCTGTCAACACAAACAAAACTCCTTCACAGCCCATAATAACTGACATCAGTTGCATAATTTATTGAACTTAACTGTATCGTCCTATGAGAGTTAAAAGGACTGCATCACAGATTTCCATTGTACAGATAACATCAGAATTAAACTGATGTGGGAGGTACAACTTAAAGCACCTGAATGTGGAAAGTGATGGCTAATCAATAGACCTGAGTACTAAATTGCTACATGGCGAACCCATCAATGGTTTATAATAAAATGGACCAAGATTAATTACAAGCAGCATTACAGGAATTGACCGGGTGAAGATCAACTTTAGAGTAATTTGCAGACACTAGCTGTAGCACACACAGCACGCTTTCTTGGCCATCTTAGCTGATCACAATACCTAAAATCATAAACTCCCTAATTTAGATTCGTTTGTTTAGTCCAAGGAAAGAAATCTGTCCTTCGTATGCATTTTCTACTGATTGGTGATTACAGCATTACAGATATGCAGTATATGCATACAGTACGTTATATCCATCAGCATGTCTAGTCTACTTGCTAGCATAGCTGCCTCTTGTTATGATATAGGTGACATAATGTAATTACTTACAACTCAATGATACAAAATTATGAAGTTATGATTCAATTTACATTTGTGGCTCTAATCTAGCATCTATGTATATATGCACAGTTTTAGTGTGTGGAGAAGATATTCAGACTGAGCAAGCATAATACAACCATACAACTGTAGGCAACAAATACTTTTCAGATACCATGCAAGGTGCATTGATGAAACATATGTAAATCAACAAGCAACACTCATCAACAAGAAAATCATAACACATATGAATATCAGGCATTTGCAATATGTACAACTATATTTCTCTATCTTTCCCTCTTTTATTGCATGAAAACTCATGCAGCTGGTTCTGCAATTTCTCCAAACAGCAATGGAAATTTCCAGGGGAGATCGCTAAGTGTGTGGTAGGCTACGCACACCAGTCTCTCAGATAGAGAAACCTCTAACCAACCCTAGCTTTACGCCATCATGATGGTGATACCTACTGCCCATGAGCACAACTTGCTCCAAAGGATAAGTATTTCCTATCAAGGATTGAAATATTCAATGATGAAGGAGAACAATAAATATAGAAAGTGAAACTAGCATCTTTCTCCATCCCACCAGCACACCATGGCTTCTTCCTTCCCACATGGCTAACCCACGGATGTCGTGCATGACAAGTAACTTCTAATTCACGCATGTATTCTTCTTTTCCTTCATCGAAATTCGAAAATGAATACATACTATTGTATTCATTTTGTCAATCCTAAATCCAGTTTAATAATTCTCTCTTTGCGTGCAAACTATATTTACTGCTATGTGTCACAATGGACACAACTGATTGTTGTACACTGCAGAAACCACCATTGCGTAAAGCTAAGACAACAGGTTTATCGAACAAACATTTTTAGAAGTTTTGTGACATTGAAAGATCCTTTACATGATGTCATTTTACCATGACTGATTAATCTGATTAGATGAAAAGGTTCCAAGCATTGCCTCCCAAGCCAACAAATTAAACTTGAACAGTTGTGCTATCAATAATGTCACATTGACATTGACATGTGGGACTCACTTGATTGTATTATTGTTCTGGCTGAAGTAGAAATGTCAATTATAATATCTTCCAGAAACAGAATGGTATTGATATTAGAGTTCCTGCAGTTATTACAGTATGCCCTAGAGAGAAGGTTCTAGCAGCAATACATTATGACTTATGTCCCGTGTCTCACTCCTAGAGTTTTGGGGGATCAACCACTTTACTGCACCTTTTCACATTAGTATAGGTATTAATAAGGCCCTATCTGGGCGCGCACTCTTTGCCTCCCTTTAAGGAATGATATAGGATTCCAAGCCTGTGCTTAAATGTTTGATGTAATAGTCAAAGGTAGCATTCTTAAATAGAGTCCTAACAAAAGGCTGGCATGATGATTAATTTCACTTGGAAGTATTTATAGGGGTTGGGCCCATGTTTGTTTTCTTAAACACAAGCACAAACAGAAATTCCCCCCCTTTAGATCATCATCCTTTAAAGCAAAATCAACATGACACTTGAATGCCAGCAAACATTTGTTTTAGTGTCATAAATATACTCTAGGCATCATTGTCGTATTCCTTCTAATCCATTGTTGAATTAAACAACCACATAACTCCAACACTTCCAACTATCCAAATCAACACTAAGTTGCCAATAAATCCAAAGGTTTATCAGCATTAGTAAAGAAAAATATTGAGAACCAACCAGCATTTGGAGTTAAAGAAGTTAGGCTGGAAAGGAAAACCAATGTTCACTGTTCACTTGTTCAGGTGCTAACTTGCTATCTAAAACTTGTATATCTTTGGATCTTGGAATTTCCCTCTCCAGCCAAACGAGTTCTCTTTCTCTTTATTCCACAAAAAACACAATTAAGATAAATGTCCTGTAAAAGGAGATAAATCTACCTTGTAAGATATGAAGAAAATTTAAAAGACGAATTACTAGAATGAAAATTACTGCGAACTACATTCATGACTTACAAGAGCATAGAAACAATCACTGCAATTTCTCAAGAACTAAAAGGCATCTCTTGCGAAAGAGGCTCTAGCCTAGTGGTTAGAGCACCTGAGTAGCATCCAGTAGGTCTGGGTTCGAGTCCCCGTGGGAGCGAATTTAAACAGGTCTGCATTAACCAAAAAATTAAAAAAAAAAAAAAAAGGCTGGGGTTTCCCCTGCTGACTTTGATCTAAAAGGCATCTCTTCTGAAGTATCCCTTTCATATTGCTACAAGCGATTCTAGCATTCTACTTTTGGAGCTTACTTCCTACCCATTCACATCACATTCTTCTAGATCCACAATCTCTAATAAGTATAACTAATTGTGACAATGTCTATAATAAATGAATTTTCACATGCCAAAGCAGTCGAGATTAAATTTCAGTAATTTCATCACTCATCTTAACTCTGGTGTCTTGCACTGATACAGAATAATAAAAGATGAATGAAAGAATAGAAAATGTTCACTGAAGAGACAAAAACAAGGAAGGGGCACTAGAAAACAATCTAGTATCAAGTCAGTAAACATACAAAAGCTTTCCAACTGGGCCAGATGCCCCAAAATTCTTATCAAATTTCATCCACGGAAAGATGAGCAACAGTCAACTTAACCAGAATCCAGGCAAGACCTGATCATTTACAAGGTAACGATAAGTTCAAAAACTTATGTATTGTACAAAGATTCGACCCTAGAAAACTCTAGATTGGGGCCTGTAGAGAAGCAGTGACAACCAAACAAAATACAGCATAATAACAGCATGCATTTATGTAGCATTGGTGGCTCCATGCTGGCCTGGGAAGTGGATTTATACCTTGTCTTGAATAGTGGACCAGCTACCTCCAGAATGGGGTCAGAGAACACCTCCATGGTCCCTAGAGACTTATTTCTGCTGCAATCACTGCTCTTTTCTTCCAGCCTGCACCAGCGTAGTACTGAAAGTTAACACAGGACAGCCTAGTATTACCGAATGCATACATCCAATTATTTGACTTACAATCCGCAAGGCAGTAATCACATAATGAAAGAATTTCAGATGGAAATAACAGGAACATATCAGCAATGAATATACAATGTTAAGCTTAAGTAGGAACAACTAGAAGTTAGCAGGTAAACCATATATTAAGTCCATAGCATGAACACAAATTTGCACAGATATACATGCATTATTTGCATTGATCTATTCTCCATGGTTGGCACTTGTTTGCAACATCAATTTCTCATTCCAACTTCCTAGGGATAAGTCACCCTCACCCTGCTTCTATATCAGCCTTTGCTTCCATCCAGAGTCAATACATTTGAAATATTGGTGAAAAGTTTAGCTTAATAACAACAGATACATAATAAGAATCTTTATTACCATTATATTTCAATATTATACTCAAGAAAGAGAAAACATACTTTTGGCAGAAAATGTAAATGAATGCAATGGACTGAATGGCATGCTATAGATAGACACCTGAAACAGCTTAGTAAATAATACAAAGCACAGAAATTTAATACCCCAATACATGTTGCCCCCCCCCGGGGGGGGGGTGGGGGGGAGACTGTTTAATAAACTTGACAAAGCAAGCTACTTCCTCCAGAACATCTGTGGCCTCTATTTATGAATACAATAAATTAGAATCTTTTTCCAGCAGACATGAATGAGTGGGAGCACAGAATAACCAAGTAGTCATTGCACCAACGAAATGATACTATTGTGGCTTCATGTTGTCCAGTTGCACAAAATATGCATGACAATCTGCGAGTCATTCACTGAAAAAATAGTTTGCATGACTAAATTGATATGGAGGTGATATCTACCTATTCTTTATTCTGCTCTGACACGCACCTTGCAAAGTTGCTGTAGTTCTCAATACAGCAAAATTCCAGTTGGCTGATTTTGATACCTTTTTAAATATCTGATCAATAACCTTTAGATAAACCTACAAGGTACTGCCTATCCTGCCTTATACTCATTTAAAAAATACTTATTTTCCCAGTTCTTCTTTGGAATAATCAGCAATAGGGTTCCATTTGTGCTTTGCAACTGATTATTGATTATCTGCCAAATTTCTAGAGAAGTAATGGTACTTTCTGATTATGCAGAGCATTCTCATGATAACTGCAAAGGATAAGTAAATTGGGGGAGTCTTGGATAGCTATTAAATGTAGATCAAACATTATTATATCCACCAGCTCTACTGAATATACTGTGATGACAACAATAGCTGCACAAAGATTTATATGTTGTAAAAAATTTAAGACATTCAGACTAAACATGACTCTTGGGGCAGAAATCAACCTTAACTGATGCACAAGAATGTGAGAAAACAGATGTTCCCAAACTAGAAATCAGTTACCTGATTCTGTCCAGTGGGCTCCAAATTGTCTGGCATGGCCAGAAGTTATTCAATGTAGTTAAAAAAAAAAAAAAACATTGTTATGAGTTAAACATAACAGCACATGCTAGAAATGCAAAATCAGCCACTTCAGCTGAATATATTCTGATGATAACAACAGCTACACAAATATATTTAAAAAATACATATTCAGACTAAAACAAGATTTGTTAGGGAAGAAATCAACCTTAGTCAATGCACAAGAATGTGAGAAAACAGACACTCTAATAATACATCTATACCTGATCCTGTCCAAAATTCTCCCGGTATTTGGTCAAGTGTGCTAGTTTCCAACACTTGAAGCTTCATGTGGACATGCAAGGCATGAGTAAATCTGCTAGACATTGAACAGCCTACAGAGTTTCCACCAGCAAGTACCCATATATATATATGGGGATCAATGCATCGACACCATGATCACAAAGAACAGCCATACATATATCAGATATGGCAAATGCTTTCTATTGTTCCCAAATACATGGGCCAATGCATCAAAACGGTGATCACAAAGAACAACAGCACATATTATCAACATAGAGTATGTATATTGTCACATTGTCAAAAATAGGATGACAAATCCAGCAACAGCAAAAATTATTGCTGAAACAGCATTCATACAGATAACTGGAGAGGAATTAGAGAGATACAGCTAAATTCCTGTGCTCACATTGACATCAATGGACAAGATCAACCAGCGTCTTCCTCCGGGGAAACCTCTGCGGAAGCCGAAGCGACATAGAATCCTCAATCTGAATCGGCAGATGCGTGGCCACAAACACGATGCCACCCTTCTTCCGATGCTCCGCGATGATGTATTCGAGCAGCCTGGTACCCTCTGCATCCAGCGCGACGGAGGGCTCGTCCAGCAGCCAGATGGGTCGGTCGATGGCGAGCAGCCTGGCGAGCTGGAGCCGCTTCCTCTGCCCCATGGAGAGCATCCTGGCCTTCTCGTTCATGAGCCGGCCGAGGCCCATGAGCTCGATGGCCGGGGCCGACCTGCTGCCGTCCTTCCCCTCGAGGAGCTCGAACCACTGGACGTTCTCGAGCACCGTGAGCTTCTCCTTGACGGCGTCCTTGAGCGACATCCAGTTGAGCTGCAGCTTGTACTGCTGGAAGACGCCCGGGGAGGTGACGTCGTGGCCGTTCCAGAGGATCTCCCCCGCCGAGGGGCGCGAGAAGCCCGCCAGCATGCGGAGGAGGGTGGTCTTGCCGGAGCCGTTGGCGCCGGTCAGGACGAGGGCCGTGCCGTCGTGGACGCTGAGGTTGATGTCGCGGAGCACCGTCTGCGCGTTCCGCATGCACGAGACGCTGTTGAGCAGGAGCCGCGGCGGCGGGGGCCGAAGCGGCGGCATGTTGCCGAGTCGTCGGTGGCTCGGGGGCCGCTGAACTGGACGGAGGCGGATAGGTGAGCGCTGACGTCGTTGGGTTGTCCCGTGGATGGACGCGGCGGTGATGGCCGCCGATGGCTAAGGGGAGTGTGGCGGCGGCGGGCGAGTGCGGCGCGCGGAGAGGCCGAAGTGGGGGAGAGCTAGGGAGCGAGGAGCAAGGAGCGAGGAGGGGCGGGTGTTGGGCCGTGCAGACTACCGAGGTCTTGTTGGGCTCAAGAGGGTGTGTTTTAGTTGGGCCTAGACAAATTGTTTGCGACACACCATCGCACCCGGCTTCCGTGCAACACCACCACGCCTAGATGTTCTCCACGTTTTTCTAAAAAAAAATGTTCTCCGCGTGCCATGCATCTTGGACATTTGAACTCAACGCGTATTCCACATCTGATGTGAATATCTCATGACCTGTTGATCCCGACGCTAGCCAGCGAGCATACTCAGGATTACGTTGCTTTTGCTGGGGCCCTCTTGCGTTGATGTCTTGAGTTGGCTCAAGCTGTGTGCACAACAGAAACAACATGAGCCTTCCACAAGGCGTAGTTGTTATTGGACAGTTATTTCCTGGTTACATGAAGACCGAGAGGTCTCGTGATCTGTGATTCTGTGGGATGGAAGAGGGGGACACCATAGATGTACGCTTGTAAAAAGGACACTATGGAAGATGAACTTGATACCATGGAAGCGCTCTCACCTCCCTTGTAAGGTTGAAAGGCCGAATGAGTTTCTTATTACATCTCAAGGATGCGCAAGTTTTTGCATCCGAACGTATTAATCCATCCATATAGCAATACTTTGTATACAACAACATACTTACACGCTGCAACAGCTAGGTCCGCAACAACTTGCTCACATTAGAATATGAGATCAGGCACAAACTTGTTAAGAAGACGTCACTTCGTTACACCATACCCACACTTTAGTTTTGCCCAGTATTTTCAAGTCACACAACCACGACGGTTGGGAGTTGAATGTCACCTACAAAGTGCACACAAAAAATTATGAATTATCTTCCAGTTACGGATCGAGTTACTCATCTAATGATCCAATAGGAGCCTAAAAAAACATTTGCCCGGTCAGTTGACTCTGCCATTACTTTATTCCAAAACGGGGTAGTAGGAACAGAGATAAAGTTCAAGGGCAGTACGGCAGTACCCATTATTGCTGTTTAAAGAGCTCTTGGTGATAATACGTAAGGGCACGAGCTAAGTAGAATCAATCACGTACCTCGCATCCTTTCCTCCGCAGCCTTTCAATAGTAGTGATGTCATCACTAGCACCCGAAGTGTCGAAGAGATCAAGCTGATTGAGTGACGGCAGGTGCAGAAGCCCCTCTGGGAGTTTCTTCATGTTTCTGAAGCTAAAAAGGTTCAGGAGTGAGAGTCTTGGCATTGTGTCTCCCTCTATTCTCCACTCCTCGATAGAAAATTGTCCTAATGACAGCACTTGCAGCCGAGGGAACCCTTTGGCGGAGCAGAACATGGTCTGGCCTTGATACCCAATTAATTCAAGCACCACCAGGCAGGGAAGCTTCTCCAGAATTGGCATCGGGTCTTCTTTAATGGCTTGGGCCTGCAAATAAAGCTTCCGTAGGCCTTGCGGGAAAAGATGGCTCTCGATCAACTTATCCAGCAATGTGAAGTAACCAAGGTGAACCTCAACCAGAAAACTCATATTTGCCAATAAACGAATCATCTTCGCGGGCAGGGATATCATGGCCAAGTGGAGCCCTGTTAACTGGGTCATTTCACTCAAAAAGGCCAACATGTTCTCGCTCTGAAAATATTTACTATCCTTGGGTGGGACTTCCAAAAATAAGGTCTGGAGCTCCTGTTTTGGACAGTTCCTCGGTGCAGAAAATCCGCATCCGAGGTAAACATGCCTTAGAGTAGGAATGTCCCATATAGAGCTCAGCACTGTTGGTTCCATATTGAGTTCGGTGTATCTGAGGTCTACAGTCTGCAAGTAAAGGAATTGTCCAAATGAAGAAGGGAGTGTGACCTCATTACACATATATAACCTGAGATATCTTATGTGAATGCACCCACTGATCGCCCTACTGAAATTCAGTAGGTTCGATTTTTCTACATGGAGAACTCTTAGGAATCTCAACTTAGGTAGGGAGCACGATGAAAGTTCAAAGCCAACAAGAGTTCGAAGGTTAGGTGTTGCTGGGGATATGTTACCACCATGGTAGCTTTGAAAAGATGAACGATAGGATGCCATGGTGGTACTGGAAGATGATTCACCAATATGGCCTGCAGTTTTTGAAGTACATGACCGGTTAGTAAGGAGCCATGAATTATGAAGCATTTTCAGAATGAAAGAACTATCCATATACACAAAGAAGAAGAGAAGAAGCCTGACCTGCAGTGTTGTCAATGACATCAACGAAACCAACATATCTCGCTTCTTCTATGCACCAATCATGTAAAATATCGTGAATCTTTATTTCTTCGATCCATCCATGTGCCTTGCTTTCGCTAACAACCTGTACCAAGCTTCTTTGAGACAGCTCAGCGATGTACTTGCGTGCTATTTCTTCCTCTTTGTGCTTGGATGTACGCTGAATGAAGCCTTCAGCTATCCATAACTCAATAAGAGCCGATGCAGATATGGTATAATCCTCAGGAAAGACCGCAAGGTAGAGGAAGCAAGATTTTATACTACTATTTGGTAAATCATTGTAGCTTCGAGCTAGTATATCTCTCATCACCTGACCATTTTCGGTTGATGCCCAACCGCCTAATAAATCCGACCATGCTCCTAGAGTTAAATTTTTTGATAGATAGCCCCCCAAAACAGCAAGTGCAAATGGTAATCCATTACATTTCTTTGCAAGCTTTCTCCCCAATTCTTCAAACTCATGAATGTTACTACGTACCAAAGACCTTTTATATGGTGGCAAAGCTTTGCTACTAAAAAGTTCCCAACTTTTCTCAGCATCCAAGTGCTTCAATTTGTGAACATGGGTTGGCATTTCAATATGATTAGCAACATCAATCTTTCGGGTGGTTAACATTACTCTGCTGCCATTATTTACATCTGGAAATACTTTGACCATTCTATTTATTTGGTTCCATGTGCTTGTTGTCCACACATCATCAAGCACAATTAAATATCTTTTGTCTCTAAGGAATCCTTGTGTTTTCATTCCCAGATCATACTCCTGCATTTCATATGTTTCTCTGCCTTCATCTCTACCCCCCATGATTTGTTTCATAATATCCTTCAATAAATCAACACCCTTAAACTTTTGAGACACTGTCACCCAAGCAATTGTGTCAAAATGTTGTTTGATTGTATCTAAAGTGATGATTTTTCTGGCAAGTGTAGTTTTTCCTGCTCCACCCATACCAACTATGGAGACAACACTAAGCATATTATCCTTTTCGACTAGTTTCTCAACTATTTCATTTTTCTCATCCTCAAAACCGACAACAGTAACATCCTGGGAAACAAAACCGTAATCTTGTGGAAACTCATCCTCAACATGACCCTTCTCTAGCTCAGTGTCTCCCAGATTGATTCCCAAACCCCTTGCGCTTTCAAATATCTCTCTAACCTTCCTCCTTATGCGTTGAATTTCATTACCAGCTTTATGCAGAGTAATCAGGTCAGTTGGTAAGCGAGCATACCTTGAAACTGCCCCCATGAAGCCCTTCTTGAGCCTGTTTCTCTTCTTCATGTAGTCCACAACTTGGATGGCATTCTCAGCTTCATCCGCAGCATCCCTGATCTGGCTGACCAATATACCGGCACTTGGATTCCCCAATCTCCGCCTGGTGTTGGCATCTTGGAGGAAGCCCTGCAGCCGCTGCAGCTCATCTTTCAGCAACCCGGCTTCGAGTGTGACTCCACATAGCAATGTGGTTTCCTGGGCAGCTAGGTTGCCAACCACAGAGGAAATAGCAGGCTCAACCATTGCGCCTTCTCTCTCTTCTCGGAGTCTGAATGCTTGGTTGGAAATTGGAATTGGGGGGATAGAAATAGAATGCAGTTGTCCAGTTGAGGAGGTTCTGGCAGGGCAGGAACGGTCTTGTTTTGGAATGCAAACTTCTCCTTCGGAGTTTTGTTCTTCTTTACGTGGTGGTAGAGCAAAGCAAAGCACATATTATATGCTACAAGTAACAAAGGGTACTTGCATCACCACTGATATCATATCAAGGAAAGAAGATGCCAAAGGAAAAGCTCAAGGAAAGAGGATTCGCCGGAGCCCCCCACCACAGAGGTCTGTATCAGTATATATGTCGATGAAGCATCCAGCGGCACGGTCGCTGGCTACGAATCGTGAAATTTTTGTTGAGGAAGTTTTCACTAAAATCGAAGAAAGGCACTATATCGAGTTGGTATGAAACCTCGGAGAAAAAAGTTTCAACACAGCCAACGAAAAGAACGAAAACACATGACATATTCTAGTGATTATCAGACCGTAACTATTCTGATTAGGAAACCTGCGTCGATCAACTGCTGTGCAATACCTTCATAATTGTATCTTGCAAATTCGACTTGTGCATAGCAGCCCAGGCTCCCGCTAGCGCGTTGAGGCAGTGGCGCCAGGGTGGCCCCGTGCAGCACAGCCTCGGCCCTAGCCCTCATCTTCGCGGCATGGCGGCGTTGGCCGTTGGGGCGCGTCCCCAGCCAGCGCTCGCTGCAGCGACACGGCAACGCAGGGGCGCGACAGCAGCGCGGCGGAGCGAGGGCGCGACAGCAGCGCGCGACGGCCAGTCGGTCCTGGACCTGGAGTGTCGCCGTACACGGCAGGGCCAGCGTGCCGTCAGCCCAGCCCAGCTAAACCTACTGGGGCCGTGCCTGGGCCTATGGCACAGCCCATGGGCAAGCACAACACGACACAATTAGGTAACATGTTTCTGTGTTTTGCCTCTCAATGGGCTCGTGTCGTTCTCGCCTTGGACCGCCCATTTAACCATCCATAATTTCAAGGGGAAAAAAAAATCTATTTTTCCTTTCTCAACTTTTGTAAAAGTTCATTTTTCATTCTTGAACCTTCAAACCAGATAAATCACCTCTTTCAACTATTGAAACTGTACATTTTACCTCCCTGGAGCTGTTTTGGAGGTGGTTTTATTTTTTTTTTATTTATTCCACCTAAATTTTTAAAAAATCATAGTAAATCACAAAAAAATCATAAAATAGAAAAATTAATTTTTTAGACTCTCCATAAGTAGATCTACATAATGAATATATAATATGGTATGCTTTATTATAAAGTTTTGGCTATAGATTTAGATCTATGCTTTTATATAATTAATTAGAATAATTCATAATCTGTAGTTTTTATAGTCCAATTGTGGTAAAATTTTTATGATGACCTAATTATTGCATGTTTGAACTGTAATAAAAAGTTCATACACATTGGATCATGTATAACTTAGTTTTATATTTATTTAGATTTAACAAGTATAAACCCTAAAATTTAAGAAATTTAAGAATTCAATGTAGAGTATGATCCAATGGATATAAAATTTTTTAATACAATTTAAGAATTCAATAATTAGGCCACCCTAGAATTTTCACCACAATTGAACTATAGAAATTGCAGTTATAAATTATTCTAATTAACTATAGAAAAGTATAGATCTAAATTCTATAGCAAAAACTTATACTAAAGAATATCATATTATATATTTACTGATAGACCTACTCACATGGAGTGCAACAAAATTAGATTTTCTATTTTAGATCTTTCTTAATATGTTTTTTTTCAAAGATTTAGCCAAAATAAATAAAATATAAAAAAACAAAACAGCCTTCAAAACCGCTACAGGCAGGTCAAAAGCGTGGTTTGAAAAGCTGAGGGGGGAAATTTACCCAGTTTTAGAGTTTAGAGAAAAAAATAAATATTTGCAAAAGTTGTGGAAGAAAAGTAGACTTTTTCATTCCACAATACTGACTTAGGAGCGATGGTGTAGAATAGAAGTATTGGATTTTTTTTTCTTTTGTAATAAACTTTCTGGTATAAATGAGCGTACATGCGTTTTTTTTTACAATGAACGAGATTTTATTTAACAGCACGAGGCTGAGAGGATATATACATTGTTCATGCTAATAGTTTGCATGATGGTCCCTAAGGGACAAGTAGCACTGTGATTAGCTGCAATACAAAAGACCTCAGGGAGATGAGGTAAGGGGGCCTCGAGGCTGAAAGCCTGACGGGCTAGAGTGTGTGCTGTTTGGTTTTGCTGCATGTCCACCTTGAAAATTGCAGATCCTGCCTGTGTCGCAAGATTAAGGAAGTCCCGAGTAAGGTGCTTTATACGCCAGTCCGAAGGTGTGGAGTGATCTGCGGAGTTGAAGAACTGAGCTAACTGTAGATTATCAACTATCATGCGTTGATTTTCACCGGAGCTTGCTGGCGTGTTCGACTGGTTGCCGTGGCTGCTGCTCCAGCCGGAGCTGATGTCTCCTCTCACATCAGCACTGTAGTAGCAGCTGGAACGGCTAGTTCTCCAACCAATTTAACACGCTGAAAGCACTTTGTTGTCTAGTTATTCTCTTCACAAAATTTGTCAAGTGCACAATTCGAAAATACTTTTTGACACGTTTAGAAAATCCTCCCTTTTCAGTTGCAAGATGATATAGTACATGATTACAGAAAAGGAAAATGCGCCACGGTACATGAACTTGTCATAAGGTGTCACTTAGGTCTATAAACTTTCACAGTGATATCTAAAGGTCTCTAAACTTGGCAAAGAGTGTCATTCAGGTCCCTAAACTTTCAAGATGATCACTGCAGGTCCCTAAACTTGGTAAAGGGTGTCATATAGGTCCCTAAACTTAGCAAAGGATATCATTCAGGTCCTAAGTACTGTAGCTAATTCAGTATATTTTTTTTAAATAAATATAATTTCGAGATACTGTAGTTATAATCTATAGAATATTTTGAAAATTGTATCTTTTTCATACTACCTCAGATGAAGATGATTTTTATATAGAAATTGTGCTCTTGACAAGATCTATAACTTTCTAGTTTTGAGTTTTTAAATTTAAGATCACTAAGATGCTCAACAAAATTAAATAAATTTTAAGCAGTATATTAATCATATACGAGTGCTTGCATGTGATTAATATACACGTGCTTTGCATGTGATTAATATACTGCTAAAAATTTATTTAATTTTTTTTAAAGATCTCAGTGATCTCAAACTAAAAGAAATAAAACTAAAAAGTTGTAGATCCTATCAAAAGCTATAATTTTTATATAAAAATCATCTTCATCTAAGGTCGTATAAAAAGATATAATTTTTAAAATATCTATAGATTATAGCTACAATACCCTAAAATTATATTTATTTAAAAAAATTTATATTGAATTAGCTGCGATTTTTAGGACCTGAATGACACCTTCTGCTAAGTTTAGGGACCTAGATGATATTCTTTATCAAGTTTAGGGACCTGCAGTGATCGTCTTGAAAGTTTAGGGACCTGGATGACACCCTTTGCCAAGTTTAGGGACCTCTAGATATCACTTTAAAAATTTAGGGACCTAAATGATACCTTGTGCCAAGTTCATGTACCAGTGGCCCATTTTCCTCGTTACAGAATACAGAAGATCAACTTATGAAAGGAGGGTACTTTCCGGCCTCCCGGGGCGGAGAGGCGCGAGAAGCCGGCAAGTTTAGAGGGTGTTTAGATTTAGGGATAAAATTTTGCATGTATCACACATCGGATAATAGTATCGTAGTATGAGTAATCTGGGAGATGAACCTTTAAAGCCGGAAGTGACGAGTGGTCTTGCCGGAGCCGTTACCGTTGGCGACGATCAGGACTCAGGACGAGTGTCGTGCCGACGCGTAGACACTGGAAGCTGAGGTGTGGATGTCGCAGAAGCACACCACCCACGCGCGCGTTCTGCATGCACGAGATGCTGTTGAGCAGGACTGCAGGAGCCCATCGGCGGCGGCATGCATGTGGTCGGTATTCCGTTGAATAACATTATTATTTTTACCATTATTATTTTTGCTAACCAATGGTATTTAAAGGTATAATTTTCAAGAACGCGGCTTCAAGTGTGACTCCACACAGCAATGTGGTTTCCTGGACAGCTAGGATGCTGATGCTCCCAACCACAGAGGAAACAGCAGGCTCAACCATTGCGCCTCCTCTCTCTTCTTAGAGTCTGAATGCTTGGTTGGAAATTGGAATTGGGGGGATAGAATGCAGTTGAGGTTCTGAACTTCTGGCAGAGTGGCAGGAATGGTTTTGTTCTTCTTCTATGGAGTTTCTTGTTCTTCTTGACGTGATGGTAGAGAAAAGCAAAGCACATATGCTAAGTACTCAAATAAAGGGTACCTGAATAACCACAGATATCACGGCAAGAAGATGCCAAAGCCAAAGCCAAAGCAAAAGCAAAGCGGATTCGCCGGCGCCTCCCACACCACCATTTAACTAATGCATGTGAAGCCGTTTGGCCTCCACTCTGATTCTCATTTCAGTTGAGTGAGCAGGTAGAGGTAGGTAGCGCCTGCTCTTTCTTCAGGACGAGCAAGACTGCCGGCCGGGCCGAGGCGCACGCGGCCGTCTGCACCTTTCCTAGAGACTGGTGTCGCCGTGTCTCCCGTTGCCTGGAGCGCCGCAGCAGTCAAGGCAGAACACGCTTTGCGACGACGGCGACGCCAGCGATCTGCTCATGTGCGGCGACGGCGCGAGAAGCCCGCCAGAATGCGGAGGAGGAGGTTGGTCTTGCCGGAGCCGTTGGCGCTGGTCAGGATGAGGGCCGTCCGTCGTGGACGCTGAGGTTGATGTCGCGGAGCACCGTCTGCGCGTTCCGCATGCACGAGACGTTGTTGAGCAGCAGCCGCGGCGGCGGGGGAGGCCGAAGCGGCGGCATATTGCCGACTCGTCGGTGGCTCGGGGCCGCTGAACTGGACGGAGGCGGATGGGTGGGCACAGCGAGGGCGTTGGGTGGCCGTCGATGGCTAGTTGAGTGTGGCGGCGAGCGAGTGCGGCGCGCGGAGAGGCCGAAGTGGGGGAGAGCTGGGGAGCGAAGAGCGAGGAGGGCGGGTGTTGGGCCGTGCAGACTACCGAGATATTTTTGGGCTCCAGAGGGTGTGTTGTAGTTGGGCCTAGGCCGAGAGGGACGGGGAGGTAGTTGGACCGAGTGCGAAATTCATTGGATTTTTGTTCCTCTACAAGATACAATATATTGAAAAGGTTATATAATAACTTTTCTAAAACTCAAAAACCAAGCAGAAGGGGAGAAAAACCGTGGCAAAAGCGGAACGCATGCACATGTTTCTGAGATTTGATAATTTTCAATGGGAATTTGTATGTTTTGAAATAAAATATTCATATAAATTATTAAAATACCAAAACTTCAATACGTCAAATTTCCAAAACATTCCAACCATTGTCTAAATTCTATTAAAAACTTTAAACAACAAAAAGGCAAATGCATTCCAATGGGAGAGAGAACCTCAGAACACCGACTCCTATCAACTTGAGGGTAATCTTCAAGTTGGTCGAAGGTATATTACTTGTTCGGCATTGCAAGAAACTGGGGATTGACACCAAACGCTGGTGCGCCGGAGGTTGGACCAGAAATGTAGTAAGCGCAGAGGTACCCTCTCTAAGCAACCCGAGGGTAGCGAATGTTGGATTAGAAGCACATTAGGTTTGAAGGTACACTGAAAACCATTCAAAGGTGTCCGGTGCCAGCATGGCAAAAGGTGAATCAGAATCACAGGACACACATAGAAGACAATTGTAGCCATTGCAGTTTCTACATTCCAGTCTTAAGATTGACGAAGTTTGCCGTTAAATCCTGAAATAAATCCAAAAATATGAGCATCCTTACCAAGTCAATGACTCAAACCTGAATGGACAGTTCACCACAAGAAAGCTAACCAACTGAGCTAAGCTCCTCTTGTGTTGTTTTCGATAATTTGTTCTAAAATAAAATGTTGAGAGTTAAGACGGGTAGTTTACCTAGTTTTGTATGGAGATAATTTTAGGAGGCAAAAAATGATATTTTTTCCAAATTGATTTAATTCCAAAGACATTACTCTACCACTGGGCTGCTGGCTGGGATCAACCTTATCCCAAGTCTAAACACATTTCATGTGCTTGCTCTGAAAATGTTTACTATAACAGGAATGGACATCCAATAATACTGCAATTTCAAGAAATAAACAGTACACATGGAAAATAAAAGCAACATACCCTGTCCATTTTAAAATATATGCCAAACAAATCAAAATAAATTCATTTATTAGAATCTGAGACAGCTTGTGGCTGAATTGTTGTTTTGGCTAATTCATGTCACAAGTAATTCCCTTTGGTCCTCTATTATCGGCTAATTATGCTTTGTGCTCAGGGCAAACTGTATTTACATACTGTGCCCTGTTTTGGGAAGCAAAAATCTCTCCTTGAGTGCCGTCCAAGATTGATTCTTCAGTCATCTTCACGGGAAAAAAATGTATGTGACACCATCGCACCCGGCTTCTATGCAACACCGCCTAGATGTTCTCCACATGGCATCTTGGAGATTTGAACTCAACGCGTATTCCGCATCTAATGTAAATATCTCAGGACCTGTTGATCCGACACTACCCAGCGAGCATACTCGGGATTACGTTGCTTTTGCTGGCCCCCTTGACGTTGATATCTTGAGTTGGCTCAAGCTGTGCGCACAACAGAAACAACATGAGCCTTTCACAAGGCGTAGGTTTTTGGCCAGTTTCCTGGTTACATGAAGACCGAGATGTCTCATGATCTGTGATTCTGTGGGATGGAACCGAGATGTCTTATGATCTGTGATTCTGTGGGATGGAAGAGGGGGAAACCATAGATATACGCTTGTAAAAGAACACTATGAAGATGAACTTGATACCATGGGAGCGTTCTCACATCCCTTGGAAGGTTGAAAGGCCGAATGTGTGTATTATTACATCTCAAGCATGCGCAAGTTTTTGCAGCCGAACGTACTACTAATCCATCCATATAGCAATACTTTGTTTACAATAACAAACTAAGACGCTGCAACAGCCAGGTCTGCAGTAACTTGCTCACACAGGAATAGGAGATCAGGCACAAACTTGTTAAGAAGACGTCACTTCATTACACCATACCCACAACTTCTACTTGTGCCCAATATTTTCAAGTCCACCGCGGCATCGGTTGGAAGTTGAGTGTCACCTACAAAATGCACACAATAAATTATGAATTATCGTCCAGTTACGGATCGACTTACTCATCTAATGATCCAATAGAGACAATATGCTAGAAGCGTAAAAAAAACATTTGCCCGGTCAGTTGACTCTGCCATTACTTTATTCCAAGCCAGGGCACTAGGAACAGAGATAAAGCTTAATGGCAGTATTTATTATTGCTATTAAAGAACTCTTGATAATAATAGGACAAAGATAATCAAGGGCACGACCTTAGTAAAATCAACCACGTACCTTGCATCCTTTCCCCCTCAGCCTTTCAATAGTGATGTCATCTATAAAATCCGGGGGCACGAAGCCGAGATCAAGCTCATTGAGAGACGGCAGGTGCAGAAGCCCCTCCGAGAGTTTCTTCATGTTTATGAGCTCAAAAAGGTTCAGGAATGAGAGCCTTGGCATTGCGTCTTCCTCTATTCTCCACTCCTCAATGGAAAAATCACGTAGTGTCAGCTCTTGCAGACGAGGGAACCCTTTGGCAGAGCAGAACATGGTTCGGCCTCCATACCCAGACAAGTCAAGCACCACCAGGAAGGGAAGCTTCTCCAGAATTGGCATCGGGTCTATTTTAATGGCTTCGGCCCATAAATGAAGCTTTTGTAGGCCTTGCGGGAAAAGATGGCTCTCGATCAACTTATCCAGCGATGTGAAGTAACGAAGGTGAACATCAACCAGAAAACTCATGTTTGCCAATAAACGAATCATCCTCGCGGGAAGGGGGTGCATGACCCAGTAGAGAGTTGTTAACTGGGTCATTTCACCCAAAAAGGCCAACATGTGCTCGCTCTGAAAATATTTACTATCCTCGGGTGGGACATCCAAAAATAAGGTCTGGAGCTCCTGTTTTGGATAGTTCCTCGGTGCAGAAAATCCACCGTTGAGGTAAACATGCCTTAGAGTAGGAATGTCCCATATAGAGCTCAGCACTGTTAGTTCCATATTGAGTTTGTTGCGTATGAGGTATATAGTCTGCAAGTAAAGGAATTGTCCAAATGAAGAAGGGAGCGTGACCTCCTCACAATTATTTAACCGGAGATACCTTAAGTGAATGCACCCACTGATAGCCCTACTGAAATTCAATAGGTTCGATTTTTCTACATAGAGAACTCTTAGGAATCTCAACTTAGGTAGGGAGCACGATGAAAGTTCAAAGCCAACAAGAGTTCGGAGGATAGGTGTTGCTGGGGATATGTTACCACCATGGTAGCTTTGAAAAGATGAACGATAGGATACCATGGTGGTACTGGAAGATGATTCACCAATATGGCCTGCAATTTTTGAAGTACATGACCGGTTAGTAAGGAGCCAAGAATTATGAAGCATTTTCAGAATGAACGAACTATCCATATACACAAAGAAGAAGAGAAGAATCCTGACCTGCAGTGTTGTCAATGACATCAACGAAACCAACATATCTCGCTTCTTCTATGCACCAATTATGTAAAATATCATGAACCTTTATTTTTTTAATCCACCCATGTGCCTTGCTTTCGCTAACAACCTGTACCAAGCTTCTTTGAGACAGCTCAGTTATGTATTTGCGTGCTATTTCTTCCTCTCTGTGCTTGGATGTACGCTGAATGAAGCCTTCAGCTATCCATAACTCAATAAGCTCTGATGCAGATATGGAGTAATCCTCCGGGAAGACCGCAAGGTAGAGGAAGCAAGATTTTATACTACTATTTGGTAGGTCATTGTAACTTCGAGCTAGTATATCTCTCATCACTTGTCCATTTTCGGTTGATGCCCAACCGCCTAATAAATCCGACCATGCTCTTACAGTTAAATTCTTTGATAGATAGCCCCACAAAACAGCAAGTGCAAGTGGTAATCCATTACATTTTCTTGCAATCTCTCCCCCCAATTCTTCAAACTCATGAATGTTATCTATCTTATCCTTTTTATATGGTGGCAAAGCTTTGCTACTAAAAAGTTCCCAACTTTTCTCAGCGTCCAAGAGCTTCAATTTGTGAACATGGGTTGGCATTTCAATATGATTAGCAACATCAATCTTTCGGGTGGTTAACATTACTCTGCTGCCATTTTTCACATCTGGAAATACTTTGGCCATTCTATTTATTTGGTTCCATGTACTTGTTGTCCACACATCATCAAGCACAACTAAATATCTTTTCTCACTAAGGAATTTGTTTATTTTCTTTCCCAGATCAGACTCTCTCATTTGATCAATTTCTCTACCTTCGTCTCTACCCCCCATGATTTGTTTCATAATATCCTTCAATAAATCAGCACCCTTAAACTTTTGAGACACTGTCACCCAAGCAATTGTCTTGAAATGTTGTTTGATTGAATCTAAAGTGATGATTTTTCTAGCTATCCTTTTCAACTAGTTTTTCAACTATTTCTTTTTCTCGTCCTCAAAACCGACAACAGTAACATCATCAACATGTTGGGGCACAAGACCATAATCTTGTGGAAACTCATCCTCAGCATGACCCTTCCCTAGCTCAGTGTTTCCCAAATCGATTCCTAAACCCTTTGCGCCTTCAAATATCTCTCTAACCTTCCTTCTTATGCGTTGAATTTCATTACCAGCTTTATGCACAGTAATCAGGTCAGTTGGTAGGCGAGCATACCTTGAAACTGCTCCCATGAAGCCCTTCTTGAGCCTGTTTCTCTTCTCCATGTAGTCCACAACTTGGATGGCATTCTCGGCTTCATACGCAGCATCCCTGATCTGGCTAACCAATACACCGGCTCTTGCATCCCCCGATCTTCGCATGGTGTTGGCATCTTGGAGGAAGCCCTGCAGCCGCTGCAGCTCATCTTTCAAGAACCCGGCTTCAAGTGTGACTCCACACAGCAGTGTGGTTTCCTGGACAGCTAGGTTGCTAATGCTCCCAACCACAGAGGAAACAGCAGGCTCAACCATTGTGCTTCCTCTCTCTTCTCAGAGTCTGAATGCTTGGTTGGAAACTGGAATTGGGGGGACAGAATGCAGTTGAGGTTCTGGACTTCTGGCAGAGTGGCAGGAATGGTTTTGTTCTTCTTCTATGGAGTTTCTTGTTCTTCTTGACGTGATGGTAGAGAAAAGCAAAGCACATATGCTAAGTACTCAAATAAAGGGTACCTGAATAACCACAGATATCACGGCAACAAGATGCCAAAGCCAAAGCAAAAGCAAAAGCAAAGCGGATTCGCCGGCGCCTCCCACACCACCATTTAATTAATGCATGTTAAGTTAAGCCATTTGGCCTCCACTCTGATTCTCATTTCAGTTGAGTGAGCATGTAGAGGTAGGTTAGCGCCTGCTCTTTCTTCAGGACGAGCAAGACTGCCGGCCGGGCCGAGGCGCACGCGGCCTTCTGTGCCTTTCCTAGCGACTGGTGTCGCCTTGTCTCCCATTGCCGGGAGCGCCGGAGCAGTCGAGGCCGAACACGCTTTGCGACGACGGCGACGCCAGCGACCTGCTCCGGTGCGGCGACGGCGCGAGAAGCCCGCCAGCATGCGGAGGAGGGTGGTCTTGCCGGGGCCGTTGCCGCCGGTCAGGACGAGGGCAGTGGAGTTGTGGACGCTGTGGCTGATGCCGCGGAGCACCGCTGCGCGTCCCGCATGCACGAGACGTTGTTGAGCAGGAGCTGCGGGCGGCATGATTCGGGCGCGGCTGAGCTGGGATGGAGACGGGCGACGGCGCATATCGGGCACGAAGGCACCGTTGTGGCATAGCTCGTTGGGCTAGGCCAGCTAAACCCTAGTTGGGCCGTGCCTTGGCTAACAACAGTTTGCTGCGCATTTTGCCTGAATGGGCTCGTGTCATGCCGGCCTTGGACCGCCCATTTATTTAGCCTTCTATGATTCCACAATACGAAAAAAAATCTACTTCTCCTCCCATAATTTTTGGAAAAGTCTATTTTTCCTCACTAAACTCTAAAACCGGATAAACAGCTTCCCTCAATTTTTTCAAACCCGACACTTTACCTCCCTGGAGTTGTTTTGACGGTGGTTTTGCTACAGTAACAGTAGTTTTATCTTTTTTTCTTTTTTATTTATTCTCGCTAAATTTTTAAAAAATCATAGTAAAACACAAAAAATTCATAAAATAGAAAATATAATTTTATTGGAATCCACATAAGTAGATCTATGCAGTGAATATAACATATGGTATATTTTTATACAAAATTTTTGCTAGTATTTTTCTTTTTTATTATTATGACCTAATATTTGAAAAAACATAGTAAATAATTGAAAAATGATAAAATAGAAAATTCAATTTTGTTGGACTTCACATGAGTAGATCTACAAAGTGAATATATAATATGGTATGCTTTAGTTCAATAAAATAATTATAGAAGCTATAGTTTTGAATTATTTTAATTAATTATAAAAAGTATAGATCAAAAGTTACAGCAAGAATTTTAATACTAAAGTATATCATATTATATGTCCATTTATAGATCTACTCATGTTGATTCTAAAACTATATTTTCTATTTTATAATTTTTTCTGTGATTTACTACAATTTTTAAAGGTTCAGCCAAAAATAAATAAAAAAAAAAAAAAAGACTAGCAAAACTTTATACTAAAGCATACCATATTATGTATTCAATGCATAGATCTACTTATGTGGAGTCCAATAAAATTAGATTTTTTATTTTATAATTTTTTTTGTGATTTACTATGATTTTTTAAAAATTCAGCCAAAATAAATAAAAAAGAAAAGATAAAACCACTGTAGCAAACCACTGTCAAAACCACTCAAGGGAGGTAAAATGCATGGTTTGAAAAGTTAAGGGAGATTATTTATCTGGTTTTGAAGTTTAGGAAGAAAAATTAGACTTTCGTAAAAATTGAGGGAGGGAAAGTAGACTTTTTCCTTCCACAATACTACTATGATTATGAATGAGGTCTCTTTGCCAAGTTAGGTTTATTTATGTAATAAACTTTCCGGTAGAAATGAGCGTACATGCGTTGATTTTTTACCGGAATGCTACGTCTGATTTTTCATTAACATGATGAGTGGAGATGTAATAATAAAGTGTTTCAATTTGTTTACTACGTGTTGTGTCGGACTATATGATCGAGTCTATATATATACTATATAGTATGTTCCTATGTGCAAGCGTGATATATATACCAAAGAAAAGAGAGCAGCTCCATGCATGCAGAGTTTTTCCCTTCTCTGGACACACTATTCACGTAACGACACGAACGAAGCACTTTGTTATAGATCTAGTTCTTCACAAATCGGACTATATGTGCGAACGAACGGACGAGCGCGGCGAGGTGGTGGGTGGGCTCGTGGTCGTGGGCGGATGCGGCGCGCGGAGAGGCCGACCGGAGCAGGGCTAAGGATCGAGGACTGTGACACGGTGATGATATATATATTATTATTACCGATCAGTTCCACTTCGTCTTCCTTCTCCGTCCGTCTCCCTTGCTTCCACGGACGGAGCCTAGTGGGGGCGAAACTGGGCTCCGGCCCCCCCTCCATCGAGTGAAAAGATGCTGCATCTTGTATCATTGCACCTGTAAATTGCATGAAACAAGACTGAAGGAGCAGGGCTACATCTGCATTTCATTTGCGGCAGGAGTGCAGGACTGCAGGCCGCGACTCCAGTACTCCACACT
Organism: Chrysopogon serrulatus; assembly: GCA_015844335.1. NCBI lineage: Eukaryota > Viridiplantae > Streptophyta > Magnoliopsida > Poales > Poaceae > Chrysopogon > Chrysopogon serrulatus. The sequence continues at coordinate 213,923 of JADLZL010002327.1, read as the reverse complement.
CTAGTACTTCAATACTCAAGTGCTTCGTACTGTAATCAGAAATGGCATGATTGTATGCTACAGTATGTTCAATTGATGTGATTGATCAATTTTCTAATCCTTTCTCTCTCACGCGTTCTTTAGATGTGGACCTGGGATACTTAAATATGGCACTAATTTAGTATTAGCATTAAATTTTCGTTATGAGACATCTTTCAAAAAATAGTTATAACTAATTTGTAATGGTAATTTGGCCCCCCCTTAATTTCCAGTCACGCTCCGTCGCTGCTTGCTTCTCCCCCACGGCCACACCTCCGTCGCCACTTGGATTTGGATGCTGGTGTGGCGTCACATGTCGCGCGGCGGGCTCAGATGATACGGAGTATAAAACTACTCCAAGCTGCATCTGCATGCACGCCTGGCCGCGTCGTCAGTGTCGTAGTCGTACTCTGCCAGGGGGTGTGTGGGTGTTACGCGATCTTTATATCTCATCTCCGAAGTACTCAACGATTGTCCTCCTGTCCTGTCCTGACAGGAGCATCCAAACCGGTGATGCGGAGCAGTCGGAGGAAGCCTGCAGAACTGCATATATACAGGGAACTGAGTCACAGATAGAGGAAAAACACCAGGTTTGTCGAATAGGAATGGGATAACTTCATCAAGTGAAATTCGTGTCCGGCAATTGTACGGGCTTTGTAGTAATGGTAAGCCTATAATATTTCATAGGTTTAACTTATAGAGATAGCTCTAGCAAATAAATCAAACCGAAGCATATATAATTACAATTTATTTATTAGTTTAAGACAAAGGGGAGTGGTGCTGATGCAAAAACAGGAAAACTGCAACAATATAATTTCAGGGACATCTTGTGGAAGAAACACCACAACCTACAGTGGCCAAAACAATGGCGGCCAAGTTGAGTCAGTACGTGGTAGGATAAAGATCATTTGTAATAGAAAGTTTGATGAGCTCAAAAGGAGAATTTTAGGATCCTAACAGACAGGAATTACTCATCATATATCCTGGAATCAAAGATACAGTATATTAATTATGTCTAAGATGTGATTGCCACTTCACAAATTCAGTTAAGGAAAATGATTTCTGTGAGCAACACAAAGACCCGCATAATATAACAATGATGACGTAGGAGAATGCACATGATCTCTGTACTTGGTAAGGTATGATGTAGAAGAATGCACATTATCTGTACTTGGTAAGGTCTTATTCATAGCATGTTTTTATAAAGTGCATAGGCTTAGATCATCATGATACAAAAATAAGCAAAAAAACGCATCAATATGGTCATCAGGAAAATTCAGACGGCAATGATCAGGACGTTCCGAATACCTAGGATTTTAAACAACATTGTTTTAGGCTCTTACATATGGCAACATGTAACACATAATGTACTTAGATCCATCAGTAATTTTTCCCCCTGCCCATTCGAAAGAAATGTATAGTACAATATTACTATATATGGAGAAAGATCAAACACAGTTACCATGAAGAGAGGTGGCAGCATCAGAGATGGCGTATTATAACATGATAAAGGACTCGATCCATCCATGTTATCCACCTGGTGGTAGGTCTGTACAAATGATTATGTATCAAGGATTAGCAATGCTGGCTAAGCCAAAACGACGCAAATAAAGTTAGTTTTTTTTAACAACGACGAAAGTTTAGCATTGAAGGATTACCAATAATCGGTAAGGAACACTAACAAATGAACAAATTTAGTGTTGCCAAAAATTAATAGATGAATAAAGATCAGCAGTCGTACGCATAACGATATGGAACCATAAAAGTTTAGGAGAGAATTTAGGTGCAACGTAACACTGGTAGAAGCATTGATGCTTTCCTCAAAGACAGCACCGATCGGGCAAGGAATTAATTAGGAGGTACTAAAAAAACTATGAATCGGTGAATCCGGTAAGAACCTATCTCTTTTTAACAATCACAATGCAGTTAAAGGATGCAAACTACATGCAGATATGACTATTGGAGCGTGGTGGCAACTGGCATGGGAGGGAGGACAGTGGAACATTAGTGTTTCAGTTAGGTCTGTCAAGCGCAAGTGGAATCAAACAAATGAAAAGCTAAAAGTCAGGTCATCAAGGTGGCAATTCCTGAATAATCATGTAGTTCATATAAACATTTTATGGGGGATGAAACTTTAAAGGAAAATAATTATCTCCATGTCTTACAACTATGAATGCAGGCTGCAAAGTAACACAGTAACCATGTATAACATGTATCACCACATATATCAAGTTAACTAAACACGTGAGTAAATGGACATGAACAAATTCGAACTCAGAACCCGTGATTGCACTGGCCATAGCACAAATCGACATGAATAAATTGCAACTCACAAAAAAACCTGTAATGGTACTGCCTGTAGCACATAGCATTAACTAAGAATATCTTAGAATCAAGCATTTCGTAAAAACCCACAAATTGCCTGCACTCCCAAATCTCCGAATGTAAATGTACTGCAATATCGAAAGAGAGGAAACATGAGCAATAGAGCCAAGATGGGCATAACACACAGGCCGTGTGTGGATCCTTGCCTAGATCAGCGCCGGTGGTGCCATTCCGTTCAGGTGCCCGGCTGAGTCCCCATGTCGAGGCTGGCATGTTGGGGTTGTGAGTTGACGTGCCATTATGGGGGATTTTATGAGGGATTTCGTGATAGATGACGTACACTCGACAAGGAGGCGTGTCTATAGTGATTTCGTCAATTTTAAAATTTATCAGCCCAACAGTTCTTTGAAGGTGCTCATAGAGGTATGATGTGTATATATGTATCCATAGTAGGGTGAATATGCACTCACATCCTAGTAGATATGACACGGGTGTACACATTTTTTCTTAATTTATTCTAGGATTTTATAGCGCTATTTTTTCTAGTGATAGACGATGTGGTCTCGACAGCGAGACGTCTATAGTGATTTCGTCAATCGTGAATTTTGCTGGTCCGATTCAATTCTTTTGAATGTGCTCATATGGGTAAAACATGCCCCATGACTGTGAGCCGTCTATAGTAATTTTGTTAAATTTAAAATTTACCGAGCTAACGCTCATGGAGATATAGTGTATGTACATTCGCTCATAGGGTGAACGTGGGTACATATATATAAACGACTGCCCGTCGGTAACTGAGATCTTGAAAAAAAATGTCGCGTTAGTGTTCACTGGGCAGTGGCCATGCTTGGAATTTGACAGATTTTCTAATGATTTGATTTGTCAAAAGGTCGACAGTTTTGACAGCACAAATCTATCTAACAGATGTTTTGTGAGCAAAATATCTGTCTAACAGATGGATAAACAGTCCGGTTACATGGGCTGAGCTTTTAATCTCAGACGTGCAAAAATAAACTCTTATTCAGTTCGTGAGAAAGTTGCAAATGTTAGAATCTGAACTCCTATAGTACTTTCGTTTGTATTTGATAAATATTGTTCAATCGTGTCCCAATTAGACTAAAAAGATTCGTCTCATGATTTACAACTAAACTGTGTAATTAGTTATTTTTTCACTTACATTTAATACTCCATATATGTGGGTATAAATTAATGTGATGGAGAGAGGGTGAAAAAACCTTGCAATTTGCAAAGGAAGTGAACAAGGCCCGCCAAAAATTGATGTCTCTGTGGGCTGCAAATTTGAGAGTCAAAAAGAGCCAAAAATGGGCTCAGCCTATAAAGGTTGGTCTACAATCAATACAACTCGGATATTGAGTGGGGGGGGGATTCAATATTATCTCTCTCAACCCATGTTTTAAATAGCGAGCTAAGGCCAAAGTGTTTAGCGTTTTATAAACCATAATTAGCGGACTTTAGCGGTAAAATTATACATGAACGCAAATAGCGGCATAATTTTTTTTAAGCTATTTGGGCTATAGCGGCAAAAATAGCGGGCTATTTTTTTCCTTGCTCTCAACTCTTTGTGAAACTCTGTTTTTCTCCACGCACTCTAAAACTAGGTTAACCACTTTCCTAAAACTTTTAAATTATTCATTTTACCTCCCTTAGCTTGGTTATATGTGGTTTTTGTCTTTTTGTCTTTTTTATATTTATTTTGGTTGAATCTTTAAAAATCATAAAAAAAAAATAATTCAATTTTTTGGACTCTAGATGAGTAGATCTACATAGTAAAGGTATAATATGCTATGTTTTAGTATAAAGTTTTTGTTTTTATTTTGTTGTATATTTTCTTTAGTTAATTCAGGGGATGTAGTTTCTATGGTACAATTAGTAGTGAAATTTTTATGGTGAATTAATTATTGTATGTTTTAATTATAGTAAAAATTTAATATTCATTGGATCATATATAACTTAGTTATAGATTTATTTAGATTTATACTTGTTAAATCTAAATAAATTTATAAATAAGTTATACATGATCTAATGAGTATAAAATTTCTACTATAGTTCAAATATACAATTTAAACTCACTATAAAAATTTCACCATAATTGAACTATAGAAACTACAACTATGAATTAATTTTAAAAAAATAGATTTAAAGCTAACAAAAGCATTGTAATAAATGACTGCTCATATGGAGTCTAACAAAATTAGATTTTTTATTTTATAATTTTTCTGATTGACTATAATTTTTTAAAGATTTAGCCAAAATAAATAAATTAAAAAACTAAAATTGCTTTAAAACCACTTATAACCAGGTTAGGGAGGTAAAAACAAATGATTTTAAAAGTCCAGGAGATGGTTTTAGCAAGTTTTAGAGTTTCAAGGAAAAAAATATTTTTTGTAAAAGTTGAGAAAGGTACTATAGACTTTTTTAAAAAAGGAGAATAAAACAATAATAATGAACAGTAATGAACTGCAAGGAATCATTACTTAAAACCTCATCACACACAAAAAAAAAAAAACTAGTATGGACGTGTGTACTGACATGAAAAGGCCCAATCTTGCCGTAAAAATGTACAGTTATGTATTGCCCGCTAAAAGGAAAAAAGGGAAAGGTTTTTTTTTTTTTTGTGTGTCTGTTGTAATCCTAGTCTGATGACTGACAAGCTGCCACCATCGGCTGAGGTGCGAACCAAACCGAGTTCGCGTTCCATCCCGGAGGCAGCTCCTCCACCAGTGAGGATATGCCGGTCAGGAAGTCGTAACGGTACACGCTGCACAGCAGCTGTTCCTGATCGGTAGCACTTTTCTTCGTATGGTCGCATAGAAAGTAGGCGCAGCCACTCGCGGGCACACCGACGCCCTCTATGGCAAAGCTGCTCCGCGGGCTCAGAAACAGGGCCCGACCCCCCAAACTGAGTTCCTTGTTGACCCAGCACACCTCGTCTCGTCTCCCTCCGGAACCGGGCACCTGCAACTGCAACTTGTGGACTGAGACAGAGAGGTGGTGGTTTACGGGATCGTCGTTGCTGAAGACGGGGCGATGCATGTCTGTGGGGTTCAGGACGCGAGCCCATAGCAACTCCTCCTCACTCTCCAGCACGAAAGTGCACCGTACCGCTTTGCCGACGGGCAGCGGCGGCGGCCTCACCCAGACTGCGGCCATACCGACGCCGTGATTTGGAAGTGGAAGAACACTGATGCAGGTGGCCTCCTCGTCTCCGCAAATGATCTGCTCGCGGTGGTACCAGGCGTAGAACTGTGGCTTCACCGGGCTCGATCGTAGCGCAGCAGGCCAATGCACCGTCACATCCATCCACGCGCGGCATTCGTCGTCCTGCCGCAGGGTGGTCGCCAGCACAACGGGAACCCTCCTAGACGAACAGGGAGCCTGCCCGGTGCACAACACGACTGTTGATCCATCTTCTGACACGGTGCACGTGGCTTCATCCAACCAGAGGTGGTCGGAAAGCCGCGGGAGAGGCGTGACGGCGCCACCGAGGGGGTTGACAAGACAGGCGTCGTGGGCAGGCCCGACAATGAAGAGGCGGCCGCGGGTCGCGGCGGAACTCGTATCGATCACCACGCTCTGCGCGCCGAGCCTCGGTGGACTCGGGAGGTGGAGCGTGCATCCGGAGAAGACCAGGCGGAAGCGCAGCAACCGGTCGTCGTCGCTGCAGCGCGGGGCGAGCAGCCATGGCAGCAAGGTACCTCCGGAGGGGCAAGCGGCCGAACGCCATGACTTGCAGACGGAGTAGAAACGGACGAAGTCGTTGGCGTCGCAGAGGTGGCCCGCGATCCGACGAAGCAAATCCGCCGGCATCGTGGACCATGCCTCCCCGATCGCCGACACCGCGTGGTCGTCGTGACCTGCGATCAACGGACGATGAGTCAATCAATTCCGACCGCTCGACGCGTGCACGGAGAGCAAATGCGATCAAACTCACCACGAGAGCTTGACATCCTTGTCTGAGTCAAACGCGCGAGACACGGCTGCCGCGCGCGCCTCACCGGATCGTCGCTCTCTCGGCAGGCGGGTCGAGGAGGAGAAACTCGAGGATGTTCGTAGATTGTGCTTCGTTCCGGTTTGAGGCGGCGGACGTCGCTCTCTCGGCGTCGGCGAGCAGGAGGATCGAGGAGGAGGAGGGACTCGGGGATGCGCGTGGATCGTGCTGCGGTCCGATTTGAGGCGGCGGACGTCGCTCTCTCGGCGAGCAGGAGGATCGAGGAGGAGGGGCTCGGGATTCGGGAATGCGCGAAGGTTGTGCTTTGGTCCGGTTTGAGGTGGTGGCCGTGATAAGGAAGGAAGAACAAGGCGCTCCAGGCCAGGCCCCTGCTGCGACTGCGTGAAGGCATTTGAATTGGGAGTCGCTCTGCTCGCTCCGCCTGCCTGTATGCGCCCGATTACTCGTAGGCGTAGCTCGAAGCGAATTTGTTTGTCGCTGTTTTGTTGTTGGGTCGGCCGTCGGCCGGTCCGAGTGGGTAGCATGCGCCGGCCGCCGGTCTTTTATTAACTTTTGCTCCCACGATTCGTATCGCCATCTCGGCGGGAATTTAGTTCAGTGTGTCGTTAGAGGCCCAATCCTGCATCATAATGATCACAGGGGTTCGTGGATGTATCATAATTTGGTTTAATGAACTACCAGGGAGCCCCCTAAGCCCCTCCTAGAAAATTTTGCCATTGTTGCAGAGGAAGGAGGTGCTGCAGCCGCGTTTAGAGGCTAGAAGAATGGGCCGAGTTGCGTTCAGAGATAAAACTTTTCGACTTTGGGCCAACGATGCTAGACATGATGATGTTGGGTGTCGAAAATGTGATGATAGAGTGGCCCATTAGTAGCCCAACTAGATACCTCCCAACTCCACCGATGTCCCCCAAACCTAGTCCATTTCCATTCTGAGGGACAAGTGCGGCGGCGGGCGGCGGGCGGCGGGCGGCGTCGGCGAGACACGATGCTGGGAAGCGAGGGGTGGAAGCACGCGGTGGCTGGTGGGGGCGCCGGGCATGAATCGCTAGTTTATGGTGCTGGAGTAACTCACGACCAATGCGGCGTGGGCTCAGTAGTGACACTTGGAACGGTTTCTCCTGCGGCGGTGAGCCGGTGCGGCCTTGTTCCCGTGCGGCGTTGCGTGGCGCGTCCACGCGAGTGATGCGGTGTGCGGCCAGGTGAGTCTGCGTCTCCCGTCTCCGCGACTGACCGGGCGGCCAGGTACAGGGTGCCTCGTTGTAACGTCCACGAAGAAGCAATCAAGCTTTAGACTAATTAATAATAGGTATAAAATATCTTTTTCACCACTTACTGTAATTTGCTCTTCTGTGTGATGGTTTGATGTCGTCTTAGACCTATTGTGTAATGGAATTTTCACCTCCACTATTCTACAGTTCAGCCCCTCCTATCATTTTTTCGGACCAGGATCCGGTGCAGTAGCTACTTCCACTGCAACTTAAGCAGTAGGAGCATATCAGCCGTCCAAGCAAGCAGCAATGGCTGCAATCATAGCCACTTTATCTCCGTACTGACGTTTACTTGAATTGGGGTGCACTCAGCTGGATATGTTCAGTGAGTTCGTCAGTTTTGGACCCCAAATAAACCGATAAGATCCCGTAGTTAAAAGTTCAGGCACCTATTTAGTTCTTATATTCCGTATTTGTATTTGGTGTCACCGTTTCTGATGGGTTTTTATTTTTGCTTAATAAGACCTATGGCATCACCATGTTTCAAAAACGGTTTTTCTATTTTACACTCCTGTTTGGATCAATTCAGACACGTTTAGTAGACGGAGGAAGCCACTCCAAAAAAAAAAATCATAGCCGAAAAGTAATATTTTCCTACATAATAATTTCTCAACATATATGCTTAAGTGAAAATAAAATCGTGTTTTCCACATTCCATTTTACCTAAAGTTATTTTTTATGGAACAATTTTGAAAAATCATTCTACCGGTAAACAACTTTGTACTACTAGTAAATATACTTATGTGTCATAACGGGACATAAAAGGAGGCAAACTTAGGCGATGCCATGAACGATGGCTAACGTGATGGCGCTAACTTCACCGAGGAACACTGTAGAATGGCTTCAGGACGAGGCAGCGCAAACTGCTGCATCTCAGTGACGGCGCTGTATGTTGGACTAGCGCAGTGACACTACAGGATACGAGACGAAAAAAGCGGTGGCATTGCGCGTGGAACAAGAGCAGTCGTGGGCACAAGACGGAAGAAGTTTTTTTGTGACCTTAAGAAATCGAACCTGCGACTTGCCATTCAACAACAGTGTTGACGATGGTGCATCCTGTCCTTCATGTGTTTTATATTGTATTTATGTTGATTATGAGGGCATCTTTGTCCCTCCTTATATACTCTAGAGGGCCAAGGTTACAAATAAAGTATCCAAGATATTAATTTAGATTATAACGTTAGTCACATCTTATGGGCTGGACCGCTGATGGTGCGGTTCATGTAGCATCTTAAGGGTACCAGAGGTTATACACCCACAAACAGCGCCTTTGTAAATCTCTATAAATGGTTCTCCAAGACGGATATTAATTTTCTTGGAGCCCTTATGATCATTTACGGAGGCGTTTCATAGGTGTTCACACCTCCAAAAAAAAAAAAATTTGACCCTGTCTTGTATCTAAGATTATTTTTATAGTAGTGAGCACGAGAAATTTGGGCTCTTTAGTATTATTATAAATACTTTTTAGATTTAGTGGTTGTTATATGTATATTTTTTGTAATTTTGAACATACATGCTCCATAATGATATATTTTTGTAATTTTCATACTTGACTTGAGTCTAGCTCACGACGAGCAGTCCTTGTACAACCAAACATTTTTTTTAAACATCTTGTAGAGCCAAACATGGCGGTGCACATAGAGAAAGAAAAACAGACTGATAGCAGTATTGCACATGGGGGAGGAAAAAAAAAGGGAGATAAAGTGGCTATGATCGCAGCCATTGCTGCTTGCTTGGACGGCTGATATGCTCCTACTGCTTAAGTTGCAGTGGAAGTAGCTACTGCACCGGATCCTGAGACCTGCCTGGAAGTTACTCCCTCTGTCCCATTAACTGTGTCGTTCTAGCGTGTGGGTAGATACATCAAACACTGAATGCACATGGACGCAGGGGACGGATAGATGCATGTCAGACTCTGCGTATGAAGACGTTTCTGCTGCTGCTCCCGGCGACAAAGTTAGTGGGACGGAGGGAGTAGAGGCTTCTGTGGATGGATTAAGCAAGTAGTATCTGGTGGTACAGTGAGTGTTGAACTATTAAAGACATAAATAATGTTGGCCCATATACTTAAAGCTTTAAAGGTGTAAGACAAGGTGATCCTTTATTCCCTATCTTATTTAATTTCGTGGCTGATTGCCTTACTAGGATGATTCTTAAAGCTCAGGATAATGGCTTGATCATTGGTTTAATTTCCCACATTACCCCCCATGGGGTTGCTGTCTTGCAATATGCTGATGACACTTTTGTGTGTTTGAAAGATGACATTAGAGGGTACTAGAAACTGCTTTTATATCTCTATGAGATAATGGCTGGTTTCAAAATCAACTTCAATAAGAGTGAAGTGATTGTCACTAATGACAAGGAAAACAAAGCTCAAACCTTTGCTGATCTCTTCAATTGCCAAATAGGTTACTTTGTCAGCCCAAGTAGACTGCATGTTATCTCCCTTGTTGGACAAAAGTGCTAAGAGCCTAGATGCCTGGAAAGGCAGTTCTATGTCTATAGCTGGTAGGTCTACTTTGATTGGTTCAACCTTGAATAACTCCCCAATCTATCACGTGTCCATTTATCTCTTGCCCAAGAGCATCACCAACAATCTTGATAAGATCAGGAGGATTTTTTTTTTTTTTTTTTTTTTTTTTTTTTTTGGCAAGGGGGTCAAACCAAACATAAATATCATCTAGTTGAGTGGGTAAAAATTTGTAAAAGTAAGAAGAAAGGAGGCTTCGGCATTAAGGACATTAGGAATCTGCAAGTGGTGGTGGAAGCTAGAGAAAGAAAAAGGCCTTTGGCAAACTATCATTCATGCCAAATACCTAACAGGGGCTTCATTCTGTACTGTGAAACATAGGCAGACTGACTCTCCTATATGTTCTGATTTGCTGAAAGTCAAACACATATACTTGCAGGGTAGGATGATTACTGTTAAGAATGGAAAGACTGCCTAGTTTTGGCATCATACTTGGCTATATAAACATCCTTTAGCTACTATGTTTCCTACACCTTTTAAGCTCTGCCTCCAGAAAGGCTTACTGAGGAACTATGTGAGCTATGGAATAGCATTTTACAGGACCTTAGCTGTGTCATTCTTGTTGATACTGAGGATGTTGTGGGTTGGAAGTTGGGAAAGAGAAATAATTTTTCTGTTAACTCTACAAAAGATAATATGATTGAAAGGAACTGGAAGGGGGATCCTTTGTGTTTCTTCTGTAAGCAACCTGAGAATGTTGTCCACCTACTTTATATTTGTAGTGTGGCCAAAATTGTATGGTTTGTAGTTGCAATTGGTGTGGGAACATCTGATATTCCTAGATCTCCACAGCAGAGCTGGAAGTAGTGTGAGAAATGGCTTCCCCTTGGCAAAAATATTTCTATGTGCTTGGTATTGCTGCTGTGTGCTGGTTTATTTGGAAAGCTCGCAATAAAGCTTGTTTTGAAGGCAAGCTGATTTAAAATCCAATGGAAATCTTATGTCACACTTGTGCTTTAATGAAATTTTGGGCAGGTCTATACTCTGCAGTGGACAAAGAGAAGCTGATTGAAGGTGTCAACAGTATGGTGAAAATCACGGTGGACCTGTTCACAAAGTCAAGCAATGAAGAGCAGCGCTGCCAGCCTGATGATTCAAGAGGCGGTACAGGATGTGGGAGACCATGCATCAGTAAAATGTTTGGTGGCAAGTTCCCTGTATGTCTGTTAAACTCTAGCTCGTTCTAGCTCTCTTTTCGTTCTGCTCTTCTGAACGTTCTTAAATTCTGCTGTATTTCTATTCAGCTGGTAATGGAAATTGGGTTGCCTCGTGTCAAAAAATATGCTGCTCAGACTTGAGTGTCTCTATGGGTTGCCCCTCTTCTTCATACAAATACTTTGCTGCCATGCATTCAACTACATTAACCTTTTCTGTTGATTGTGTTTCAAATGACAATTACTTTGGAGGGTATATTGGTTTACATACATAGTTTTCATCTGTGTCAAGTTTTGTAGCAGATGATGAAACCTACGACTACAAGTGGTTCTTGAAATTTCTGACACACTATATTGCTCCATCTATACAAAATCTCTTCTTATTTGTAACTAGCGGTAGCTTGTTCAGTCTTACATGTCTGTTCTTAGTTGTATGAAAATATATTCGATCTTGATCACTTACTTTCGTGTACCAACCGGAGAAAGATGAGTTTGTCCTTCAAAGTTTATATAGAGACCATGGTACAAGATGCATGGAAAACATGCACCTGAAGAGCCATTTTTACCCGTTCTTGTTTGAACACTATGATATGATGGGCTTCTCCTGGTTCAGGTTCGCAGGGAGTCGTGAAAAGGTTTAAATATCACATGACAAGGCACGATACAGTTTGTACATCCAAGAATGTTTGGAGGGCTGGCATCAGGTGGATACCAGATTCTTGAACATAATTTTACTTGCAAAAGTGGTTATGGAAATTGGAAACATTCACATAGCCTTGGTGTTGGTTCGTGAGTAGGAAGCTGCCAGACAATGGTTTTCTTGCCTTGAAGCATGTGCAGTAGAGACGAAATTCCCCAATTTTTATGCAATCAATGATGTTGTGGAGGATTTGGCATGAAAGAGTAGTGGTGACACTACAACATATCTCTTTATAGAAGGCATTTTTCCAAAACATCTTAATTTCTTGTTGTATAATAGCATTTTTCTTAAAAAAAAACCTCTAAAAACATTTTTTAAAGGCCAAATTGGAAACGCCTTAAGTAACTATAGCAATAGGAGGCATTTTAGCCAAAAACGCCTTCAAAGTCCCGTGCTGCATGAATAAGAAACTTGCAGAAATGATACCTAAACGACAATAGAAAAAAAAAGAAAATTATGATTTGTTTAATTAGCAAAAGAAAAGGTGGAGATGGGAACGGATGGCCTGCCCACAGCCCAAGCAAGTTGCTTCTGCTGGCCCAGGGAATTGCAAGCCGCCCACACCTGCTGTGCATCTCTCGTCAAAGTCCAACATGCGCGGGGTCGCGCTGCGGTCGGAGGGAGCGACCGCAGGGGCCTTGGCCTGCGTGCCATGGGCCCTCCTCGGAGCCTGCCACAATCGGCTTGTGACGCATGCGCTCCTCCCGTGCGGTCTTTTTCCTTATTCATTTTATTTTTATTTATTTTTTGTTTTATGTGAGTGTTTAGTTTTTTTTTTCATTTTTTATCCTTCTTTATTTTTATTTATTTTAGTATTCATTGTTTTTATTTAGTTTTTCTATTTTCATTTTCAGTTTCATTGTTGGATAATTTTAGTTTCAATTTTTTCATTTTGTATTCTTTAGTTTTCAATTTTATTGAATTTTTTGGTTGTCAATTTCAGCTACATTGTCTGACATTTTCAGTTTCACTATTTTTTATTCTATTGTGAGTTTCTGCTTGTTATTTTGGGTTTGATTTTTTGGTTATCATTTTCAGTTTCAGTCTCTGATAGCTATTTTCAGTGCTTCAATTTTCGTTTAGATCTAAATGTCTTCCTAAATTCTTCATATTAACTGTTCTTCAATATTTTCTTTCTTTTCTCAATATTTATTTTTATTTTATTAATAATTTCTAAGTTTCTATTTTATTTTTCCTTTGAAGTCCAAATGCATTCCTAAATCCTATATATTAGTTATATAATAACTTACCCTCTATGTTTAGCATGTTATGCGATTCTTCTTCTACTAGTAATTTGCCTCTCAAGGTGCAACTTATCTTATTTTGGGCTGCTACTCTTATCTTTTCAATAAACATCCCTCTATTTTGTTAGCTATTCATGTTTCTTAGCTCATATAATAGGTTATATAATAACTTACTCCTCTAGTTGCCAGCTTATGCAATTCTTGTTGTAATAATTTACCTCCATGACTTGTCATGTTTTGTGCCGATACCCTCATTTTTCAATAAATGCACTAGTCGACATCAAATTATATATTTCCTGACTTTTTAAATGTGTTGTATAATAACTTGTCCCCCTAATTAGCAGCTTATGTAATGTTTATTTAATAATTTGGATCTCTGTGGTGCTGCTTATTTTTTGGTCCCCTACTCTCTAGGGGTTAATATCTTTATGCAAATACTATATGATAAATTATTATATTTCTATGGTAACAATCGACGTGCATACTATATAAAATATTTAGTTTGTTTTTGAGTAACAAGTTTAGTATTATATGGTACCAACTTATTTCATAAATCTCCTTATTCGCATAAATTGCTTCAAAATATTTTTTTTGAAACATAAGCAAGTGAGGTCTAGTTGTGTTTGTCTCGTCATGTAGAACATAGCGGTGCAAAAGGAATTGAAAACCGTTATCCTGTTCAAAAATTACAGCAACTAAAAGAAAATATTTGATTTTTTTGGAAAGTGGGAGAGGACCTGGAGCATCAGTGAATAGTTTTTGTCCAAACGCTCCGGAACGGCTGGTGTGTGTGGGCCTCAAGAGTGGAGCAGGGCGGTGCGAGCACAGGTGTTTGTGGGCAGCGTTACTGTTTTTTGGACACGTGTCGCACATTTGACGTCCGCGCGACAAGTCGCGCATTATTGTAGTCCGTAGGAATAATAATAATAAAGGAACTTACAAAAAGAAGGAAGGTAGGAAGTCATTGATAGTAGTGGTAACAGAATAGGCTAGGATATTTGAAGATATTGAGGTCGACAATCTAATCCCCAAAAGATTGAAATCACTGGAAGGTCTTAATAGTGGAGATGGTATATGACAGAAAAGGATGATGGAGGAATGGAGCTTTGTATAATATATATAAAGGTAGGGTTTTGCTGGGACAGTCCCGCCTATCAAAATGAAGATTATAGCCAGAAATTGCTGAGGATTGGGGAATGCCTCGTCGGTTCATGGGCTTCTGGATCTCTAGAAGCAGGAATCCCCAAACATTCTCTCTCTCCGAAACAAAAATGATGGGAAGAGAACGGAAAGGTTTAGATGGATGCTCAATATGCCTAACTTGATGAAGGATTGTAAAGGGCTGAGCAGAGGTCTGGCCCTCTTTTGGAGTAAAGAAATTAATCTGTCCGTTAAAAGTTCCTCACGTCATCATATTGATGCGGTATTGAAGGAAGATGATGGGAGAGAATGGAGGTTTATAGGGATGTATGGTGAACCCAGAGTGGAGGAGAAGGGAAAAACTTGATACTGAAGATGAAATACAGAAAGCCATGGTTTTGTATGGGTGATTTTAATGAGGTGTTGCTCAGTCACGAGAAGGAAGGAGGTCACCCAAAAAGCCAAATCTGTATGGAAAAGTTTAGTGATTGTAGATATTGGTGATAGGGAAGATAGATGGTGCAAAAATAGGGGGATGGGATGTTGAAATTTGAAGCTAAGTAGCTTGAGGAAGAGAAGTGTACGAAGAGGTTGGAGAAAGCTTGGTTGGAGGCAATGGAGAAAGGGGCAAGTTCTCTGTCATGGAGACTCAAAATTGTATGCTTCGAGACTTGCATGACTAGGACAAAAATTGTCATGGATGATGCAATTTTTTCTATTGGCAGCTTAAGCAGCTCTCAGGAGCATGATTCAATTTTTCTTTTTGCTGCTTAATCGGCTGACAGGAGCATGATGTGGGATCACGAGCATCATTAAGCAGTGATCCTTTTGCTTATTCTAATTTTGGATGCAAGTTCATTGGTGTTTATTATATGGGTGGTTTGCAGATGCGATTTATAGGTTATCTTGTGTGAATTTATGAAGGAAATTGTGTTTCCTATAATGCAGTCTTTTCTTGTTGCTGATATTGTAAATAGTGGAGCTTTTGTTTTAATTGAAACGTGACTTATTTTTGATATGTTGTTTTCTAGCTCCCTAATACATTTGGAAATTCTTCTTTTATTATTTTGCTCATATACTCCAATATATTATTATAGTTTTGAATTAGTTGTGAACAATGCACTGATGTATCCTTTGTAAACCTGCAGGTGCTATCTGTTACAGTTTACAACCACTATAAACGGTTATGCTATCAATCTTTACAAAAAGGGTCATTTTCACTTCTCTATGTCAATTTGTCTTTTTTGCAAATAATGAAATAATGAATGATATTCATTCCTGCACTTGTAGAAACTAGAATTCAAAAATACATACAGTTTGCATTGGTTGCTATTTTTGTGCCAAGATAAATACTCTTATGGAGTTGCCATAGCTCACTATAGTGAATCTGATTGTATATCCAGTTAGCAGATATAAAGACTCAAATGTTGACATGTAAATATATGTGCCTACTTAGTTGTAGAGGAAAAGTAAATAAAATATTGTTTTTCTAGGTGGCTGTTTAATGGATAGTGTAAACCATGTTCTCTTGATGCCCTGTGATGCTCAAATTTATCAGATAAGGGTTATGTGGAGGTGAACTTATCCTAGTATTGAGTGAAGTGTGCTTATTACATGATATATGCATGGTGCAGTGTCTTATGAAATAGTACATGCAAGTGCTTATTACCTGAAGATCTTAGCTCCCAGTCTTATGTGGAGGTGAACTATCTTCATCATGTTCATAAATTGTTAGTATCAGCTGGTTCTTAATATAAGCTACCTTGTATATATCTAGAACAATTTGATGCCCGAGGACAATGAGATCAGTCATTCGAGTTGTAAGCAGTAGCCACAGCGCGGAGTCTTTTCAATTCATATGTATATACCAGTATGTGCGTGTGACCGTTTGTAACTTTGTACGCTTTACGAGTACTACAGTTCAATTACTTACGAATCGTGTTGTAACTGTACATCTGTATGTTCAGTTACAACTTGCAACAGACCAATATACGAGCCAAAATGATGGCTGAAACGCGGAGGGAGTATAAAGCATCAAGACGTATCTCAGATAGAGCATCTAGTAGTAGTTATGAAAAGAAAAACATTACAATTGGAATATATATTATACCACACAGGCAGATGACCGTGAAAATTGAAGTTCACGCTTACAAAGAGAAAGCATGGCTGGTCCAGATCCATCCTTCGTGGTCAACTATAGAATCAGAAATATCAATGTGATCGATTCTAACAGGCGCTTTTCTTCCTTTTGCCATCTCTTGTAGCTTCACTTGGACTGTGGTGGTGACTAATCTATGACAGGACGTAAAAGGAACATTCGCGAAGCACCCTTGAACGATGCATAACACCATGCTACTAGGGTTCTTCTCCTTGCAAATCAAGTCGAAGGACACCAGCTTCCTGTCAGGAAACTCAGCATAAGGAAATTCTATCGAGATAGGCCAACCTAGAGTGTAGCAAGTGTCCTCCTCCAGTAGCTCGAAAGCTCTAAAACCTTTACGAGTGCACACGTACATGAAACCCTCTGCAAATAAACACCTCCCACAAAGTACGCCTTTAACACTCTGCAGCCAGATACCTGATGGAGGCTTTACAGCAAACCACTCCTTCTTCCTCAGGTCAAGTAAGAAGCATCCCACCACGTCAAAGCCCGACACCACGAGAATGTCGTCATGGACAAGATCCACAAATCCAGAAATATTGACTTTTCGGGTCAAATCCACAGAGTCTGACAATGACGATGTCATTGTCGCTAGTGGAAGCCACTTGAGCGCCGGTTCGTTGAGTATGTAGACATCCTGTAGAGTGTTACCCAGTGCGACAATTTGCTGACCAGCTCGAGAGACCACAGAGAAGCACACGCCATCTTGGGGTCGTTCCATCTCGATAACACTGCAAAGCTTGCTGCTAACGTCAACCTCGTAGTGGTTTTGCCCTGGGGTTGATGGGATGACATAGAGCTTGTTGGGCCCTTGCTGCACAAAATGCCATGACGGCTGATCGTCGTCCGGTCCACACTCTCCAAGTGTAGTAGTGTCGAAAGACAGCTGTGGCTTTAGTAGCTGTTCGTGGCATGTTAGCTTGCCTCTTGCTGTAACACTTATCTGATACACGTGGGAATGGTCATGAGCCTGGCAAATGAAATAGAAATCTGGTTTGGTCACTACTGAAGTGCACTCCTTCAGTATAGGGACGCCTCCGCTCAAAAACGCCCTGTAATAATAAAAACAAACAAAGCAGAAAAATCAAATATTCCAGTTTTCGTTGTTATAGTCACCAGATTTATTATTATTAATTAAAGGGACGTGTTGGTTCAAGGCGAGCATGTATGTATACAAGTATGTATACGTATATACCTGCAGCAGTTGGGCATATCGTCGGTGATTTCTTCTCCAACTTCTTGTTGTGCCATCATCGTCGTTGGTGATGAACCACCGATAGGCATCATCGATGGATCGTCCACCTGGCTGCCAGCACGATCCGGATATTCCCTATATATCAGAGCAGTTCACGAAGAGAAATGCAATGAATGAATGAATGAATAAACTGGAGTAATTAATAATAATAAATCCACCTTGCGGCTGGGATGGATCGTCCACCTCAAGCGGGACGCCGGGATCGACAACGCGGAGGCCGCCCTCAGGTTCGCGGTGGTCGCCTTGACACCTTGCGGATCCACCGACATCCTACCCGAGGACGCGCACATGGCCATCGCGTCGGCGGCTGGACTCTCACCGAGCGAGGTCGTCCTCAGAGGCTACTACCCCGAGAACTTCATCGTCCTGTGCGCATCCCAGCCGGTGAAGGACGCCATCCTCAGCATCTCCCCCTTGCCAATGGGCAACACCTCTCTTGTGTTGCGGCCTTGGTCCCGGCTTCGACACGGTGACGTGTCAATGCTACGGTACCGGGTCAGCATTGTGCTCGAGGGTATCCCACCGCACGCTTGGCGCGAGGATACGGCGGCCAAGATACTGACTCCATCGTGCTGGATTCAGGACGTCGATGCCGGGACGAGGGTGGCTGAGGACCTCGCCACCTTCAAGGTCACCGCCTGGACGGCGCACCCCTCGTTCATCCCGCTTATCTGCTGGTTGAGCCTCGACGAGAACGACCTGCCTTGTCACCAGTTCGAGGGTGGGCAGGAACTGGCCTACCTCCGGGAGAGAAAGGTGCTGGCTTACAAGATTTTCATCCACCTCAAGACCGTGGCTGACTTCAACCAAGCCACCCCACCGGCACCACCACCAGGGCCTCCTTCCGCTGGGGGCGACCATCCCGACGACGGCAACAGCGGCCACCGACCAGGAAGTGGCATGGGGCCTCGGATGCACAGCTTCACGTGCATTCGAGGAACCCCAGACGGCGACGGCACAGCCAACACCGGGGGCCGGGGCGCTCGGGTCTCGGGGCGGGTGGCCGCTCTTTTCGCTGTGGTGGCGGCGCGCAGCCGCCAGCCCGGCCGCGCTGCGCTGAGGCAGCGCCCCCCGGGGCGGGCGATACCTCCCGCCGGCCCCGGGGAACAGTGGCTGACAAGCGCTGCTGCCCCGCTGCCACGGCCCCGGGAGACACGCGAAGGAAGACAGCGCCGTGGTCACCGAGGGAAGCGCCAACGGCGACGTCGTGGTGGTGGCCGGAGCGCCCTCACCGACCCCCCCTGCTCAGATGGCGTCCGAAGTCCGTGGCGGCGGCGGCACCGGCTCCACTGGGACCCCGGGTGGCGGAGGCGCTGTCGTCCCCACCGCGGAAGGCCCGCCAGCCACAACCGAGGACACCCAGGCCGCCAAATCGCCACCCCCCCACCGACACAGTGTTGATAGGAGATTTGGCCCTGGAATTGCCGACAGAGCCTGCTCAATCCACCGTCGGGGACACCTCTGGGGCGCACCCGCCCGCTTACACCGAACTGGCGTCGGCTGTCCCACCCCAGCCGGCCTTCTTGCCGTCTCAGCTGGGAGCAGGAGAGGGTAACAACGCCTCCGAAGTCCCACTTCTCGCTTCACCAGGCTGTACACTGGGGGTGCAGGCGACGGGCGAGACCGGCGTGGCACCTGGGAGTCTGTCGAGCGCCCCGCCAGATGTGCGGGAGGACGCCCCAGCTCTCAGTGCCGGGAGGGGAGATGCAGCGCTGGAGGGCCGCCGGCCGTCATGGGCAGTGCCTCCGGGGCTCCTCCAAGGGAGACGCCGCTTCGCCCTCCCGACGGTGCGGGATCGGACCCCCGCACGCCACTCGTGGGCGCGGGAGCACCCGGGAACGGTACCGGTCAACGCGGACTTCTCGCCGCCCGCCCTTTCGCGGTCTCGCCCAGGTGCCGACCGGGAGACCGGGAGGGCCGGCGCAGCAGCAGGAGCCCGCGGCTGCCATAGCGAAGAAGCCCAGAAGGACAGCACCACCGCCAAATCCACCAGCTCCGGTAGGCTAAAACAATTCGCGGCGAAAATCCTACGGAAGACAGCTTCCCCCCTGCTACGGACCCCGTTCATCCCTCAGCCAGAACCAAAGCTGCCACTATGGAGCCGGAGGCTCGCTGCACAGGAGCTCTCAAAGGTGCCTGCGTCGAAGAGGGGCGAGATCCTTGCCATGAAGCGTCTTGGCATGCTGCCAAGGGAGCAAACGAGACCGACATCGGCGACCAAGAATGCGTATGATGCCATCTTCGTTGACAAGCTAACCCCATCGCACGCGGAGGCCATCCGGGTGCTGTTCCCCGAGGAACCAAGGGCGGTGCGGTCGAGGAGGCGGGGCGCCCCACACGTCTAGGCCACCTCCCCACCACCTAGGTCGGCCTTCTAATGGATAACACGACCCTGTTGTGCTGGAACGCGCGCGGGCTGAATGCCAGGGCCCGGCGCGACGTTGTTCGGACCTTAGTGCAGGAAGAAAGACCCCAAATCGTGTGTATCGTTGAAACAAAGTTGCAGTCTGTACCTCCAATGCTTGTACTCTCCTTGCTGGGAATGAACTTCACGGATTATGCGTACGTCCCAGCGGCAGGAACCTGTGGGGGCGTGCTAATCGCAGCACAGTGCCCGGGGAATAGGCTTGCAAACGTTCAGGTGGGGTGCTTTTCGGTCACAGTGCAGGTGGTGCCGGAAATTGGCGACCAAGACCATCACCCATGGTGGCTCACGGCCGTGTATGGGCCATAGGAGGACGAGTCCAAAGCGCTGTTCCTAGAGGAACTTGAGGCCATCCGGGATCAATGCGAAGGCCCCTGGGCCATTGTCGGGGACTTCAACCTCATTCTGAACGCGGAGGTCAAGAACAACGACCGAATCGATAGGAGAAACATGCGTCGTTTCAGGGACACAGTCGCGCGGTTGGGGCTGTTGGACCTCCACTTACACGGTCGGTCCTTCACTTGGAGCAACGAACGCCGATCGCCCACACTCGTGAGGCTTGATCGCGTTCTGGTGACGCTCGAGTGGAAGGCCTTGTTCCCGGATTGCCACCTTCAGGCGCTGGCATCCGACGCCTCAGACCATTGCTCGCTGCTCCTTCATACCAACTTGTCTATCCGCGGGACACCACGTTTCCACTTCGAAATCTTCTGGCCCAAAACAGCCGGCTTCCAGGAGGCCCTACTTCGAGGGTGGACTTGCCCAGCCAGCGTCACGGATCCCATACTCCGTTTCGACGCCCTCCTGCGTAGCCTCAAGCGGGAGCTCCAGAGCTGGGTGGCTAACCGCGTCGGCAACGTCCGCGAACAGCTCCTCCTCGCTCGTGAATTCACGCTCAGGCTAGACCGGGCCGCCGAAACGCGTGACCTATCAGATGAGGAGTTCGAGCTACGCAAGATGCTAAAAGTAAAATGCCTAGGCCTGGCGTCCCTAGAGCGCACCATTGCACGGCAGCGTTCGCGCGTTCGCTACTTTGACGGACAGGGACGCCAACACAAAATACTTCCACATCCTTGCACGAGGCAGAAAGCGGCGCAACAGTATCCTGCGCCTAAGGGATGTCAATGGCAATGTCCACAGCACACACACGGAGATGGAAGAGGCCATTGCAGCACACTTCCAGGCGGTCTTCGGTGAGCCGGCGGCTGGAGGCTCTTCCCTGGACTTCGCAGCTCTCGGCATCACGCCGATCGACCTCGATGACCTCCACCAGCCGTTCTCCGAGGAGGAAATTAGGGCGGCCGTTGCAGACACACCTTCGGATCGGGCGCCGGGCCCCGACGGCTACACGGGCGCATTCTACAAGGCAGCTTGGGAGGTCATCGGGGGGGACGTGGTGGCGGCCGTCAATGCGTTCACGCACGGTGACGCACGCGCTTTCAGTAAGGTCAACAACGCTTACGTCATCCTCCTCCCCAAGCAACCCGAAGCTTCTACCCCGGGGGACTTCCGGCTGATCACGATGATTCATAGTCTCGGCAAGCTAGTGTCCAAACTCATGGCGTCGAGGCTGGCTCCCAAGCTCCCTGTAATCATCTCAGCCAACCAAAACGCATTCATCAGGGGGAGAACTATTCACGATAACTTCAAGTTCGTGCAACGAGCCGCCGCATACCTGAAGAAGAACAAAATTCCCAAGGCGTTGCTCAAGCTAGACATCTCCAAAGCCTTCGACACCGTCTCTTGGCCTTTCCTGCTGGACACGCTACGGGCATTCGGCTTCAGCTCTACGTGGAGACGCTGGGTAGCGACCCTACTATCCTCCTCCACCTCCAGGATCCTCCTGAACGGGAAGCCAGGACCGTCAATCCGCCACCGACGGGGGGTTCGGCAGGGTGACTCCCTTTCACCGATGCTCTTCATCATCGTCATGGAGGTGCTGGCCAGGCTGTTCTCGCAGGCCCGGGAGCAGCGAGTGCTTCGACCCCTCGGCACGCCGGCCATAAAGCACCACTGCAGTATCTACGTAGATGACGTCATTCTGTTTATCCACCCGACAACGGGTGAGGCACGGGCGATCAAAGAAATACTGCGGATCTTCGGGGTAGCGTCAGGCCTCCTGACAAACATGGGAAAGTGCTCCATCACGCTCGTCTTCGGGGACCACGAGGCGCTGCCCCCAATGCAGGAGATACTGGGTTGCCAAATCACCCACTTCCCGATCATCTACCTAGGCCTGACGCTCAGCACCAAGAAGGTGCCCAAATCGTCCATCCAAAACACGGTGGACGCGGTGGCCAGACGACTGTCTGCCTGCCACGGTCCACTCATGGCAAAGAGCGGCCGCCTCGTCTGGATCAAATCGGTCCTCTCAGCCATCCCTATCTACGCCATGATAGCTGACGGACTACCGCCTCGGGCACGCAAGGAAATCGATGCCATATGCAGGCGGTTCTTGTGGACACGAAAAGAAGGCCCAGTGCGGGGCAAGTGTATGGTAGCATGGCCAACGGTGTGCCGGCTGAAGGAACTCGGCGGGCTGGGGATCCTGGACCTACACCTCGCATCAATTGCCCTACAGACACGTTGGCTTTGGCTACGCCACACAGACGACCAGAGAGCATGGTCTAGCCTTCCCCTGCAGGCCAACAGGGAGGTAGAGACCTTCTTCGCCGCGTCGACCTACACCGTCATAGGCAATGGGCGCTCCACACACTTCTGGTCAGATCGATGGATCGACGGCAAGTCCGTCGCAGACTTCGCTCCGTCACTATCAGCCATGGTTTCGGCTGGTCAACGTCAGCACACTACGGTGGCGGCCGACCTACATAACCGCTCCTGGGTCTCACAGATCAGGGGCGGAATGATGGTAGCGGCCATCACCAAATTTCTCAGACTCTGGGACGCCTTGCTGCACATAACTCTCAATGAAGCCGAGGACAGGCTCGTGTGGAGATGGACGGAGAGCGGAACGTACACATCCAGTTCGGCGTATCGTGCCCTACATTTGGGGTCCCACATAGTACATGGCTGCGACAAGGTATGGGGAACCTGGGCACCCCTGCGAGTCAAGCTCTTCCTCTGGCTCGCCATCAAGGGACGACACTGGACCGCCGACAGGAGGAGGAGACACGGCCTGGACGCACCGGAGGCTTGCTTCTTGTGCGATCAAGAGAAGGAAACCATCGACCACATCATTGCAGGCTGCTCCTTTGCGAGACAGGTCTGGCGGAACATCGCCGCCCACCTCGGAGCCGACAGCTCACAGATAGGCAGAGACAGCCTCATCGAGTGGTGGGATGCATGGAGATCACGGTGGCATGGAGACGAGCGGAAGGGAGCCGACATCCTGTTCGCCCTCGTCGCCTGGGAGCTGTGGAAGGAACGGAACACCCGTCTTTTCCGAGACACAGCCTCGTCGATTATCCACGTGTTGTCGGTCATCAGGAGCACCGCCGATCTCTGGATCGAGGCCAGCGCCCGGAACCTAGGTTGTCTCGTTCGTGAGTAATCAGCTAATTTCAAAAGGGTGAGGGGAGGATAGCGCAAGTCCGATCTGTAACCTCCTCCACCACCAAAACGCCTTCGAGCGTCATGTAAAAACTTCGTTCTTAAATACAATGATACGCAAATCTTTTGCGTATTCGAGAAAAAAAACAAATAAATCTAGGTATGAAAATGTAATGTAAATAAATAATCAACTTACTGCAAGAAACACATAACGTCGCAGCTCTCGTATCGCGGCACCGCCTTGCTCCTAAGCATGTCCACCCTGCGGCAGGTGGAGTGCAGGACCTCGACGCCGCCGCCATCGCCGCCTCTCTCCAGCAAGGTAGTGATCAGGGCGTGCCGCTGAGCGCAGCCGCAGGGCAGGTTCATGTTCATCCAGACGGCGCACAGCATGCGGCCAGCAAGGTGGACGACCGACCCGTACCCTTTCTTGTGGCTGTACGGCCACAGCCTCTCAACCTCCACGGGCGGCGCGATCGACAGCCTCCCCTCCTCGTCCTCCGACAACCTGTACGCGAACAGCGTGGCGATCCGGAGGAAGTAGACCACCATGTCATCGCCGTCGCCGTCGCCGTCGCCGTCGCCTCCGAGATGCACATGCACCGCCCTGCCGCAGATGGGGATGTAGTACTTGGAGGAGGAGGAGGATTTGGTGACCGTGCCGTCAAGGTGCCGCCGGTGGCGCAGTCGAAGCACAAGAAAGTGGAGTCACCGAGGGACAGCAGGATGAACCTGTCGCCGATCACGGCGTAGCCGTCGAGATAGCAGTTCAGTGAACTGGGCATGTCCACGCTGGCAACCTCGCCCCAGGTGTCACTGTCATCATCGCCCACGCCCACCTCCAGCCGGTGCATGACGAGGCGCACGCTGAGGCTGAGGACTCCCTTGACGTCGAAGACGACGGATGGCGCCCAGAGGTTACCATGCGCCGAGACAATATAGTATGTCCCGTCGTTGAAGAAAGGGAGGGGAGGCGGCGGAGGGGACAGCAGGCTCTCAGTGTCCAGCCCGACGGCGAACGCCTGCGTGTGGAAGCGCGGCCGGGCCTGGGCGCCGGGCGGGCGGCAGGTCAGCGGCGCCGCGGATGATGGCCCCGCCGAACCCCGGTGAGTGCATGCAGCAGCCGCACAAGCAGCCGGAGGCCGCCGGGAGCCAAGGCGGCCGTGGCTCGAGATGAACGTCGTGCCGCCGCCTGGGGGCACCGGCGAGGGGCTCCAGCGCGTCGCCGGTGCGGCGGCCGATGACCCGCCGGAGGCGGCGACGCGAGGCTGTGGAACGGCACCATGGCGGCGATGCAGCCGACGAGGACCGACCACGTGGGCGTGGGGTGGTCGCCGGGCGGCGGCGGGCGTCAGACGGCGCCTTGGGTGTAGAAGTCCCGCCGGGGCGACGCGCGGGACGTGGGGCCTGCAGTACGGCGCCAGCAGCAGAAGCGCGAAAAGGTTGCACTTGTCCCCGTCCTCCGCCGCTCTGCTGCTTCCGCAGATAGCAAAGACCAGCTGGGGATAATCTGAATCCAGGTCGACGTTCGTCGCCATGGATCCGGCGGCTGTCGACGCAGATGACGACGCCTCGCTGCAAACACCAGGCTCTCGATCCATCGATCGTCTCAGATTTGATTCGACGATGATCGCAATTGTTGTATGGGGGCACGATGCTATGCAAACTAGACTCTTGTGCAAACTATGCAAACTTTAATCAAGACCACATGAATCTAATCCGATGGCTAGTAATTTTAGCACTTAAACCCCTCCACTCATCCCATCTCATTGCCAAAAACACCCCCATGAGTAGGAGGGTTTAAGTGCTAAAATTACCAACCATCGGATTAGATTCATGTGGTCTTGATTAGAGAGCCAGATAGTTTGCATAGAATCAGTTTGCATAGCATACTTATATAGTCAAGTAAGTGTACGGATACGGATCGGAGATAGCAACATCAGGAAGGTATAAGGCAGGGAATCAATCAATCAAATCACCGTGTACATGCATGGAACAATTGATCTACACGGACACGGATATCGTACGGCTTAGGTATTCCGTCATCTCTGTCCCCATCGACCTGACGCATCTGTCCTCAATCAACCGGTCCCGGCGATTGGAGCTCCCTCGCCCGGACGACACCTCCCACCGTCGGTCCTCCGCCTGCCCGCGCCGCGCGCCCCACCCTCGCGAGCGAGAGCTGCCTCCTCCAGGCCCCCTTGCATGCCCCTCCACCAGAGCTCACTCTAAGCCTGGCAAGTGGCAACCATGGAAAATCCTCACCACAAACCCCTCCGTAACAATGGTGGCAGGAGTGAACGTCGTCGACTGTCGACGTACTGTGATCTTTTGAAATATATATATATAGGAGCGAGGCGCGGAAACAATTTGAAGAACAATCTGCAAACATATAACTAGCAGCAGCCACACGTTCTCACAACATCACTAGGCCGGCTAGAGCAAATCAAAAATACTACTTGAAAAAGGGGCATGAGTTTTACTGTCCGTCCCTAGATGAGATCATGTGCAAGTACGCGACTTGCTCCATGCAGCTACAGCTGCTTACATGCATGATATGCAGACAAGAGTTATAGGAGTTGTCCATAGAATTTTAAATAAAACATACAAGCCCGGCTACAGTTTTCTACATAGAGAGTTACTGAACATCCATGACGGAATAAATATAGTTTGGCGCAAGTCCAACCACGAATCTGGTTAATTAATTAGTGCTTAGAGATAAGTTGTAATTAAACTTGTAATGATAAGACAAACAGGAGTGCCGTTAAAGTTGCTCCCCCCTGCACACTCCCCAGCAGATATAGATGGTGCAGGACTTCCATTCCATCCTTATTATGCATGGCTGTCACTCAAATCTGCCTATGGCTGTCACTCAAATCTGCCCTCCAGATCTAGCACCGGTCCGGTTGCTGTACCAGAATTCCAATGGATCGGATTGAAATAGTAAGTCGTCATGCACAAGTTCTATGCAAAAGATTTGCAGAGCTACGTACTTGGGGCGGTGGGGGACGATGTGCATTCTTCTCTTACCTTAGAACGGAAACCTGCGGTGGCCTTGGACGAGAGGGATACGATGATGCCATTGAGACCAGGTCGATCTACCAGATTCCACGACCGCATAAGCAAAGCTTATGAATCCAGGGAAAACCATCTCCACTGTATCACAAAGCGGCTTGTGCCACGGTAACCCCTATTGAGTTGAAATAAATTGTATATTAATAATAGCTGTGGTAGTATGTACAGTAGTTGTTTGCGAATTTACAACAGGATGCAAAACATATAGACTATACGTACCTGGTTCATAATTCGGAAGTCCTCTTTTCCATGCCTGATCAGGTTCCTTACAAACACAATCATGTCCATGTAGAGACTTATGTTCCCATAAACGTCTGGCTTACGATGATAAATACGAAGACAAATGGGGCTAGACTGGATAAGGTCAATTAACTTGTTTTGCTTGTTATGGCTCCCATACAGGAACCAAGGACACAAGAAGTAAAGAGCATTGGAAGCACCAAGTTTATCAGTACGGGTCATTTGATCCATCTGCACGTGTATGTTCATGTAACATTTTATTTTCATGACCGGATCAAGAAGAAGTGGATGCTGTAAAACCTTTTCAGCCCATGGATACCTGCACCCAAATGAAAGTTAAAAAAAAAAACAAGACAATTGCATGGAGAGAAATTATGCATGTTGCATTTTTCTTACTTGTCTTTGTTGATGACTGATGAATTTACAAGGCACTGGAATCCCGACCACGAAGGTTTCCTGCTAACATTGAGATGACCATATTGATCAAGAAATTTTACAAAATCAGCAAGATCATCGTTGTACTGTTTCTGATTGCCTTCTTCTCCCATCCCAATTAGCTTGATCGCACCAGGTAGCCCATCCTCATCAACGCAAAACGAATAGCTTTTAGAACTTGACATGTTCCCATGACTCACACTCCTTAAACCCATCATGTGCAAAGCTTCAACAATTGCTCTGCAAAGAGCAAATAAAATCAAACCACAAAGTTATTATAAGAACTAGTAGGAGTAGCTAGGAGTAGCTAACAAAGAGAGTATATATGATGCAATCTAAAGAGTAGTTTTACACTTTTACCTTATCTGGACACACCAATAATTTGAAACTTCATTATCATCATAAAATGTTGGGAAAATTCCAATAGTGCCTTCTTCACTCAAAAAACCATCAAGCTTTTCGTAACCTATGACCCAGGTGTTCAGGTTTTGGCAAGGTGCAATTAAATAGATTTTTGCCACTGCGTTGCTAGCTGCTGTCACCTTCTCTGTTCTACCACTGATCCTCCGTGCCACATCTTCTGCAGATTCATCTGTGGGCGCCAAAATATAAAATGTGGCTTCACATTTAGAGAAATCATTACCACTCTCCATAGTCACAAAGCCGTGACATATTGTAGCCCCTTCTTCATGGTCAAACTCATAACGTTGGATATAACTTCCAACAACTTCCTGAAACCACGGTTGGGATGATAGCATTAATTATCTACGGTATATTTGCATGTGTGAGACACTATTCTGATGATAATAGTAACTGAAGAATATACCTCATTTATCTTCTTGAATTTGTACTCTTGTGATTTCTGCCTGTTGCTCAGCTGCAAGCTTGATATTCTCTTTGTTATGTTATCAAGTGAACCAGTTCCACCACTGCTTCCAGCCATACCTAATATGAAAAATGCATACGAAATTATTTTAGGGAGAAATTTCTATTTTAGTTACCTGCACAGGTTACTAGCAAATAGATTTAACCGCGTGGCCCGTGGAAAACATCCTTTCCAAATAAAAAAAAAAGGAAACGAACTGTATTAGCAGCATGCATAATCAAGAAAACGTAGACTACGTACTGGTGCGGCATTGTTTCCATACATGCATGGGTATTATAGTTTTTTCATATGCATGCAGACATTCACAATGTTCAAGAATCAAGATGGACTATTTGTGACAACATATAGCTAGTCAACATGTGGCAGCTATGATTATGCACCCATAAAAGATAACCAAACGATATTTGACCAACGAATATAAGAGCATCTCCAACAACTCTTTTTTTTCATTCCTCATCCCCATAAACCTGTCATATTGGAGGAGATTAGCCAATTTTACTCCTCCAACAACTCCCCTATATGGTCTCCTTTTATTGGTGCTCACCAATATATCCTCCATCTCCCCTCATATTGGTGATCACCAATATTTCATCCCCAACCGTTCAAGGGAGTAGTAGCTATCTGAAACACAAGGCATAATTCTCTTAGGATAGTCATGCAATATTTTATCCCCAGTAGAGTGATATTAGTGATCACCAATACTATTTTTCTAGCCTTTTAGGGGAGGTGCTCCAATAGATCACCAAAAATCTCCCCTAATACATATAGGGCCCACATGTCAGAAGAAGGTGATAGTCATGCATGGTGTGAAAGATGGTGAAAGTTAGTGATGGACCCTAACTATTGGGAGAGATGCATGAGCATCTCCAGCACCTTCCTTTCTCATCAATCATCCCCATAAACCTGTCATATTAGAGGAGATGAGCCAATTTTACTCCTCCAACAACTCTCCTATATGATCCTCTTTTATTAGTGATCACTAATATATCCTCTATCTCCCCTCATATAAAGGGGGAGTTGCATCTCCCCCAATAGCTAAGGTCCACCACTATCTTTCACCATCTTTCACGCCATGCATGACTATCACCTTCTTCTGACAGGTGGACCCTATATGTATTGGGGAAGATTATTGGTAATCTATTGGAGCATCTCCTCCAATAGACCTAAAAAAAATAGTATTGGTGATCACCAATATCACTCTATTAGGGATGAAATATTGGTGAGCTAATGGAGATGCTTTATATGAGGGGAGATGAAGGATATATTAGTGATCACCAATAAAAGAGTACCATATAGGGGAGCTGTTAGAGGAGTAAAATTAGCTCATCTTCCCTAATATAGCAGACTTATGGAGATGAGGGATAAGAATGAGAGCTGTTGGAGATGCTTTGCATCTCCCCAAATAGCTGGGGCCACCACTAACATTCACCATCTTTTACACCATGCATGACTATCACCTTCTTCTAACAGATGGACCATATATGTATTAGGAAAGATTATTGGTGATCTGTTGGAGCACCCCCCGCAATAGTCTAGAAAAACAGTATTTGTGATCACCAATATTACTCTATTGGAGATGAAATATTAATGAGCTGATAGAGATGCTCTAAGAGAATTATGCCTTATGTTTTAGATAGCTACTACTCCCTCGACCAGAATTATGCCTTGTGTTTTAGATAGCTACTACTCCCTCGACCTGTTCTTAAATATTTAACACTGCTGACTTTTGACTCCACATTTAACCATTTGTCTTATTTAAAAAAATTGCGCAAATATAAAAAAGACATGAATTATGCTTAAAGTATCTTTAATTGAAAAACAAATGATTATAAAATAAATGATAATTATATAAATCGTTAGCGTAAAAGAATGGTCAAACAACGTTTCAAAAGTCAACGGTGTTAAATATTTATGGAAGGAGGTAATACTAGTAGGGACAGATGTTGCCAGCATGTCTCTAACTTTTTTTTTTGACAAGGATGTCCTTAACTTTGTGTAGCAACAAACAAGAAAAAGAATACTAGTGCTGTATTTTCTTAACTCCTTCGAGCAGTATACGCATGGGAACCCATCAGTTATAGTTAGTTAGATGACTATTCCCTCAGTTTCAAATTATAAATTATTTTAATTTATTTGATACATCTATTTTACTATATATTTAGATATAAAAATAATATATCTAGATGTATAGCAAAATAGATGAACCAAAAAAATCAAAACGATTTATAATTTGAAACGGAGAGAGTACTTATCACTATGTATGTAATCAATCACAAAACAGGGGAAACGTAAGTTGTTATTAACAGGAAATCAAGTGGTATGCCATACAAAAAAAGGACCAAGCTGTTATCATCTGTGGAGATGCTGACATGATGCTTAATTATAAAGTTTTCTTTTTTACCAAAATCACAAGCATCAAGTGTGTAAATGGTGAACAAGATCTTAAGTTAGCACTAGTACTTAAAATATTTTAATGAGGTGATTAAGCCTATTTGATCATCTATTTGCACAGTAAGGATCTCTCCTTAAGCACTCTTGACTAAGAACCTTGCACTGTACATGCCCTAAATTACTCTATTTACTCCTGGAGGACGTCACTACCACTTCTTACAAGAAGCAAACAATGATTATTGCTCCTACTGTTGATTATCACCCTCTTCGCAAAAAAAAAAAAAGAATAATTATCACCCAAACCTGCTAATAAGGAATAAGGCCAATGATGCTGTCGTAGTATCACTCAAAAGAAATACAAAGAAAAGAATTTAGTAATTTCATGCCACCATGCAATACTCTTGTCTGTGTGCGCGTGCGGACATGTTACCTCTTTTTTCCCAATAACGGGGCACTTTAATTATGACACATGGATTCATACAACCTCATTAGTGATTAACTATTGCATAGTAAAATAGTTTTTACTCTCTCTATCCTAAATTAAAAGTCATTCAAAGAATCTTGGAGAGTAAAATTTTTTTAAGTTTAATCAGAATTATAAAAAGAAATATAAAGACTTATGACATTAAATAGCTATACAATGAAAATATAACTAATAAAGAATTTAATGATGCTTAGTTGGTGTCATAAATATTATTATTTTATTATATAAATTTTGTCAAGCTTGAAAACTTTGACTTTCTAAGATTTTTGAATGACTTATAATTTACGATGAAGGGAGCAGCAAACAAGATGTTAGTTAAATGAGCTATTTACGATGGTTGGTGGTGCTAATAGTAAAATGATTAAACAAGAATTACTAGAGTTTGTTGTGAACCATTTTTTCAAAATGGAAGTAAGATTTTGGATACGCGGTTCTCACACCTGTTTGGTTGCAGCCACAATTTGGCTGAAGCTTATGTGTCTCCTCTACATGTCTCTATCCGTGTCTCCGCACACGTGTATGCTATCCATTGGTTCCCCAGTATAGATGGGCCCTCCTTACTTATTTTCTCCGTTCACGCTGCTCACTAATGTTAGGAGCAGCAGCTTCGACGACTATTCGCCAGCGACGGAGATGTGCACGAAGATCAGCAGACGACGGCGAGACCACCAAACAAGCAGCCGCGCTGGGCTAGGCGTCGCACGTAGCTCGAGAAGATCTGCCTCCAAAACCAAATGCTGGCCGCGTACCGCTCCGCCGCCGCGACCCAGCACCAGCACAATGTGGCCGCCGCCAGGACGACGAGGATGCATCTAGTGCTCCTGCAAGCCGTCGTCGCTCCTAGCAGTTGCTCCTCGTTCCAGCGCCCGCTGCATAACATCATCTGACGCGTGACTTCCGATCATCCCCTGCTGGCTCTGGCTGCTGACGATGGTGGAGTGGAAACTGGAAAGCCACCGTCGCATTGCTTGCTGTCGTTTTTGGACACCTGCGCGTGCATCGCGTTGCCGTCCTCGTCTCATCAGATGCTCTCATCTCTGCTGCTTTTCTAGGATGACCGCAACCGTTGTTTCTCGGGGAGACAGACCACCACCGGGCACCGGGGCGACGGCGGCGTGCACTACTACGACGGCCTGCTGCCGTACAGCAGATCTGCGACGAGCCCGCTATGAAGATTGAGGTCATTGCTATGGGATTTGAAGTTTGCTTCGATTGAAACTCATGCCATATGTGAGCAGACCAGTTCGAGCGGAGAGGACCAGAGGGAAAAGTGGAGATGTATACTGCTGTTGCAACGGAGACGGACTAAGCGGGCGGTTCCGTTTTCTCGCACCGTGCGGCGCACGGAGAAAATAAACGAGGGCCCATCCCTGAAGAGCAACCAATGGATGACGTCCACGTGTACGGAGACACCGACGGAGACATGTAGAGGAGACACACAAGCTTCAGCCTGTTGTTAAAGTATCTGCCATATCTGTGGCTAGCCATATTTTGTGGTAAATATTAGACTGCTTGGTTTATTGCTATGGTGTGGCAAATTTATTTGACTATTTATAACTCCTATATGTTTAAACCTTCTCTAGCCTATTCTCTTAATCCTGATAGGTTGGAAGCTCAAGAATGATATCAGCTGACATCATCAGAGAAGTTACCTCTACTAAGGCTAATTTATTTTCCACTAGCTATTTCTTTTGAAATAGAAAAAAAAGTCATAGCACATAAAACCAAGTAACATAATTAAAATCCAATTGCACCATAGTGTTCCTCGCAATAAACTCTTCAAAACAAGACCCCCCATGAATATATTTCGATAACTTTTTTCAAAAATTTAAACTATTTCTAAGCAAAAACCCGTTTGTAAAAAAAAAATCTAGCAAAACTGCATATCACATGGATTACATGTGATCCTCTAAAATATGCGTATTGATGAGATTTGGGTGATGCACAGTTTAAATAATCTATACCATGTTAACGGATACAACCTCCGCAATTGGTCTACTACTTCTATATATATGTATATATTAATTCATAGTTTTGACCATTATAAATTCCTTACATTTTTACTTCATACCCAAGAAGAACGCGAGAGGGCATCCTACTAGTTGTTTGGATGATTGCCCCAAATATTTGATGTGCCGCCAATTAAACTTCATATGTACTACCTAGGGCAAGAAAACTATATGATTTTGTTGGAAAGGATGTTTGGATTAGTGTAGGAATATAACAAACAACGGTGTAGGTAAATAATTATAGTGTTAAGCATCTGCTTAGCTCTCAAAAAAATAAAGAAAATAAATTATCCCATAAAATAAATTGACAAAAATAGATCATTACAGCGGAGGAAAGCCACTTATGGTCCCTATTATTTAAACAGCTGACATTACTTCGAGCCATGGCCCACCGCCATGGACGGCCAGCCCGAGATCGAGCTCTACTACTAGCACTTGCAAGCGTGCGCCCAGTGGGAGCGGGACGAGCGGCCGCAACCGGCCGTCTTCGACTCCGCTGACCGCGGTTGGACGTGCTGGCGTGGCACGGTGGGGCCCGTGCAGCCAGTGGCCAGCGCGAGCAACACCGCTGTTTCCTAACCAAAGTACTCTCGTGTCATACTGCTGAGGCGTCTGTATGTATATGTATATACATACAGCCAGGACAGGCCTTGTTTAGTTCGTAAATGGTAAAAAAAGTTGCAACTGTAGCATTTCGTTTGTATTTGGTAAATATTGTCCAATCGTGGCTCAACTAGGCTCAAAAGATTCGTCTCGTGATTTACAATAAAACTGTGTAATTAGTTATTTTTTTCACTAACATGTAATGCCCCATATATACGGGTAGAAATTGATGTGATGGAGAGAGTTAAATAATTTGCAATTTTCATGGGAACTGAACAAGGCGTCAATCAACACCACATGTACAGTAGTACATCCTGAGACAAGGAAGCCCGCCCAACAAAAATGCGTCCGCGGTTTCCCAGTCCGTGAGCACACCGCTGTTACTGGAGTACTTACTGTAGTAGGAGCCACGCAGGAAACAGGGAGACGAGAAGCAGAAAGAAGCTCACTTTCACGCTTTGGGGTGCAAGAAGCCGAGGAATGATGATGGCCGGCCTGCCTATCCGTCGTCGCCCGACTCACCAACCAAATAACCTTGATCTAGAAAGCAGTAGGCAAGTGAAAGTGCAGTATTAGTCACTACTCCCTCCGTCCTAATAATGTATAAAAGTTTGAGTTTTTCAACATCAACTTTGATCACTCATTTTATTCAATAAATTTTATAAAATATATTTTTTTTCTGTCTAGCTTACTTTATAAATATTTTTTTAAAAAATAATTTAAATTTAATCATTTTTGTATAATTTTTTAATAAAATAAGTGGTCAAACTTTAATTTTAAAAAATCAAACGTCTTATGGTTTAAGATGAAGAAAATAATAAATTAAAGAAGAAACAATTCAGATATACCAAGATAATGATGGAAGGTTGTGCACGCGATTAGTTCCAGCGACGTGCTTCGCGATTTAGCCGTGGTCCATGGAAAACATCCTTCCAAATAAAAAGAACAAAACAGAAACGAAGTGTATTAGCAGTGTACATAATAAAGAAAACGTAGACTACTGGTGCGGCAGTTTTTCCATACATGCATGGGTAACATAGTTTTTTCATATGCGTGCAGACATTTACAATGTTCAAGAATCAAGATGGACTATTTCTGACAACATGTAGCTAGCCAACATGTGGCCGCTATGATTATAGTACACCCATAATAATAAAGATAACCAGAAGATGTTTGACCAATGGACAAAAGAGAATTGAGTTTTGTATTTGAGATTTTTTAGTATGGTTGTCGAGAATTTGGATGGCTCACGTTGCTCGATCCAACGGTCAGGAAGGCAGAGGCACCAAGAGGCACCAAATAAAGAGGCACCAAGAGGCACCAGGTGCATACTAAATGGTGGGACCGTAGGCACCAGGTGCCTAGTAAAATCTGGTGTTTTTAGCACCTAAAATTAGATGTGATGATCCTATTTTCGATATTTTCTTTTGTAATTAGGGGTATAATGGTAAATTAATAATAAATCATAACGTTTTGACCGATTGAATTAGTACGAGAACAGTTCGTCTCTCGTCGTTCTTCTCATTCTCTACTCGCTGCTTCCATGGTGGCGGGCGTGTGGCTGCGGCGGGCGGCAAATGAAGCGAGGGCGAGGGCGAGGGCAGGCTGCCCGATGTGCTCCACCACATAGATCCGGCGGGCATAGGACGAGGGAGATCCAAAGCGACGGCGTCTGTGCTCCCGTTGGCGGCGGCGGGCGCCGCCCTCGGTACCCGAGATGATGCGGATGGCGAGGTGCGCGCGTCGCCGCGTAGATCCGCCCAAGGCGGTGGACAAGGAGAGATCCGACTGGCGACGGCCGTGTTCCCATCGGCGTCGGCGGCGCGGGCGGCGGCGGCCGCCGCGCTTCCATTCGTGAAGGCGGTGGCCGTCCCCGGGCTGCCGGGGAGGGTACAGGTGTTTCTCCTTCCACATCGACGACGACGGCTCCTTCAACTTCATCAAGCTTCGACGACGCCGTCGACGGTCTACCTTCATCGGGCAAGGCAAGCGGCGGTGGTTGCAGCTGCGAGGGGCAGGTTGCGGAGGCGAGATCCGAGGCCAACCCCTCCTTACTGACCACACAAAAGGCCGAGTCATCTTCACCGTTGCCGTTGGGGGCGGCGGTGGCCGGAGACTGCGACTACTCGGTCGTGCCGGTGCTAGGGTCCATCCCCGGCGCGAGCTCTGGAGACTATCCGCGGCTGCTGAGGGGCGGGTACCCATTGCAATGGTGGGCGGCGCTGGGGACTGCACGGCGTGCAATGCCAGCGGCGGCCGCGATGGTACGACTCCGATACGGATGCGTTCGCCTTCATTTGCGACGACAGGTCTTCAAGTCCGGCAAGATGCGGTATGGGTATGTTTCAGGCTTTGTAGTCTGTAATTCCTATTCCTAAGGTTCATAATTTCTTCTTATTATTGCAGTTTGCTCGTTTCCGAAACTGAGATACTAGTAGATACTGTAGAAACTAACCTCGGCTGCTAGATTTTAACACACTTGTATGCAGCATTCTGATTTTTTTTTTTTGTATGCGGCATTCTTAATTTTTTGGTGTTTTGCTTTCATGCTCACTTTCAAAACTAACTTATAGCTTGTGACTTTAGAAATTTGAAAGAAGTAAAGTCTCGGCCTCTATTGGTGTAACTGAACTTTTAGCTTTTTAGGGCGAGGCAATTCACATGACTAGCAATAGTTCTCATCAGAAATGACTAGATATAATAGCACTGACATGACATATATATTTGACGCAATTGTTTGACTTGTTTAGTAGTACTAGTGGCCATGGGTAAGAAAGAACCTATTTCTTAGTGTGAACTGTGTAGTACGAATGACATATTGCTGACGAGAAGACAATTAGAAGTGGTGATGGCTGATGGCTGTTTCAAACACTTTGTCTGAAATCTTGGTGGCCTTTCATAACCAACACAGATTCCTTTGCAAAGGGAGGGGGAAAAAAATGTAGCACAGATACATAGTTATCTAGTCTCCGTAACTACAGAGCTTGCAATTTTGCTTTGTCTGAACATTCAATGTGCCATGCTTAACAAATGTGGTTTTAGTTCACATTGCAAGAACATAGTTTATATATCTATAAAGATGCATTTTGGCCCATGCCTGGCTGGTGCATTACTGGCACAGCATTGCCAATGCATCTTCAAAAGCTGCTCAGAGATAGCAATGATCAGCATATTTCTAGATTCGAACCTTTTCTTTTCAGCCATGCATTCCATTTTAAAGTTTTGTATTACAGTTTTAAGAATCAGCTTTTGCAAAATTACATGCATGAGCAGTTTTATTCCATTCAGGTCCACCTGCAGACTTAATGGATTTCCAAACTATCCATCTCACTGTTGTGGCATGATATGCAGATGCTGTCTCAATGGCAACACACGCAGAGGGATATAGGCATCAGCATTGAGCGCTCCATGCAGTTTAAGAAAAAGATAGGTACGACAAATATGTAATTACATTTTTTTCAATTTGCAAATTGTTAATTGAATCTTCCTGTAGCGGATTAAAATACTAGCAGTAGCTTTGGACCTTACCAATTGCAAAGTAATTTAGAAATGCCTCTGTACTAGCAGCAGCTTGGAAGATGTCGAAGAGAACATTTTTTTAGTTTTATTCAGCTATCTTGTATATGTTTCCATATTATCGGAAGAACTATCTCGATTCTCGCTACCATATTTTCCACCTGATGAGTTTAGATAATATTTTCTGAAGTTCAGAAGTTGAGAAAACCTGTTTTGAAGTTCTGAAATCAGGAAATATGTCCTGAAGTTACTATATGTTCTGAAGTTCAAAAATAGCATTCCCTAAGGTGTGACATGTACTGTTCTGTGTATGCGAGATTACATTCTTCTGGAGTTGGCTACCTGATGAGTTATGTGTTGTCATTGTTTGCTTATCTATGTATGCCCTGGACTGATTAGTTTTTGTGTGGACTGATTATGTAAACGTGTGAACTTTCAGTTATATACATATCCAACATCTGAATTCTATGCATGTTTAAGTTGGCCTGCTCGAGGTAGTGATGAAGCATTTAGGAATTAGTGGGTAAATGTCGCCTAGAAACATTTGCTATTCTCAAATTACAGTGGAGTGTTCTTATGCATGTGAGCCTGTGAAGTAGTTAGGTTGCTTGCTTCTATGTGTCACATAGGTGAGCCCCAATGGGCAAATCAACGTGTTATTGTACCTGTAACTATTTGTTGATTTGAACCTGCATTTTCTTATCGATACGAACTTGTGAATGGTTTTCGAAAGCAATCGATCCAAACAGCTAGGAGCAGTATTTGTTAACGATGTATATGGTTTATAGGCTGTAAAAGACGTAACTAGATAGCAGTTTATATTTTAGCTTGTACCATAGTGGAATGCAACTTCTCTACTTGGTCGAAACAGCCTTGCACACGTAATCCTTTCACTATATGTGACACTTGTGGTGAGAGCTCTAAGTAATTTCCGTCTGAACAGACTTGAATTTAGTTGAGTACATCGTTTGTGTCTAAACACACATCAGTCTAGCCATCTGGACAAATTAAAGATAAAATACCTGTCTAAATAGACAGCACATAGTTCTAATAAGGCTTAAAAGGGCTGGTCTTGTGTGGCCCCAAGCCTGGTTCGCCCGGCTTGTGCTTTGCGTCGTTTAGCGATAGTCTCGGTGGCGAAATCGTCTATGACAGTAGGAGTATTGACAGATATTTTCGTGGGCGGCCGTCCTCTTTTCCTTCCTGTTCCTCCCATTCCTTTAGTTCCTTGCCCTCCTTTCCCTCGTTTCGTGCTGGCCTCAGGGGTTGGAGTTCCAGTCTCTGCAATCTGCACATCACTCGCATTTTCAGACTGTTCGTGCTCACGATGTTCGTCCGGATTGATATCATAGTACTCTTCCTCCTAAGTATCATCAAGGAAAGTGTTAGATATACCCGGTTATTTTGTAGTCTGATTTAGGATGTTTGAACTGGAACATTTTTAATCTGCAGTAAAAGTACAGACCGTGATAGGAATTTTGTATGACCGTAGGCGCCTCAAGTTGCGCTCAGAATTGAGCAACCTCGTGCATATTGTCCGTTTAAATCCTTTCATTTGTGTCTGTGCAAGTGAAAGTAGTGCACTTCATATACCAATTATGTTTCGGACTAGCAATTTGTAATTCTAAGGGATCTATGCGACTCACAGATGTGAAATCATTGGCCATTTCTTCTCCATCCCATGCCAGCATATATTTTATTACGAACGCCCCACATGTATGACTGCAAGGAAACATAAAAGTTAGTATTTGAAGCAGAATAGTGAAATAGAAATGGGAAAAGGAGTACCCATCTTTTTGTTGGGGTATGTTCTGATAGGGAACTATTTCCCATGTAAGCAAGTTAATTGGTCTCATAATTGGAACGGAGCCATCCTGGGCCAAAGAATCAATGCATGCCTGTATGCCTTGCACCTATTGGATGGTCAGACAGGTGTTAAATTTGAAAATATATAGCAGCCCCCAAAAAATTAGAATTCATTATTAATTACAAAGTAAGACAAGCAATTACTTAGCAATATACACTTATTAAATTTGTGACAGCTCTAGGATCTAAATCGTTGGTCTGTGAGAACATGATATGGCCATGGCTTGGTATAGTGTACTCACCAATGTCTTCTCTTGGTCTTCATCTCGCATTCCCTGGGCTGTAGGCTAAAGAGTTTAAGATTTGGACCTCTTGCTTTATAAAATTAAGAACAAGGAGAGCCCAATGGTTATTGTTGATATTCATTGGCACAAAAACACTGGAAAAAATAACTAACGTGTTCAATATAGTAGCAAACTGTGTATTCGCCTTAATATGTCTAGTAGTGTCAAAACAAAATCACTATGACATACCAAATGCTTTTGTACACATTTCTCTGCAACGTGCTTCTTGAATCTTATGCTTTGGTCAGAACGCAAATTCATTGTTGCCAACTTTCGGGCTTGGAAAGTTGTTATGTAAGATGTCGAGTCACTCTCCAAATTGCTGAAATCCACATAGGCATTTATGACCTGCAAAGAGTGTAGTTAGTACATAGTACTTGTTTGCATGTTTGTATTATTTTTCATGTATGTGAAATCATATTACCACATCTAATATGAAACCCTCTGAGACATTTGGGCGTAGCTGTTTGGCTGTGAGGACGTGGTCACCTATTTGTACGACCGTAGCGTCATCGTAGCTCATTGTTACGAAGGCTGCAGCGTCTTTGTCCATTTCAGTCAATAGGTAATTGTTGTCGACAATGGGCTTCCTTGGTGTGATTTGTGTAGAGGGGTCGCCTAGGTGCTGTGCAGAGGGGGTGTCCTGCTGCTGCTTTGTGTAATTTTCCATGTTAGATCTTGCTTCAGCATTTATTCTTGCCAGCACATTGGAGAACTGTAGTGCAGCACCTGCTGTTGCTGAATTCTTGACTTGTATGTGTGGTGATTCCTGCAGTTAGTAATTTTCAGTTGTAGAGATTTCAAAATATGGCTTCCTGCATAAGACACATAAGACAAAGGAACTGAAGCCACATTTGTAAGTGCATAATACCTGAAATTGTGAAGCTGTAGGCATACATGGGTGAATATGTGCAGATGTAGGTTTACATGGCTGAACATGTGCTACGTTTGCAGATGCAGTCGTTGATGGATGAGCAATGCGGCTCAGTTCCTGTAGGATTTCCTGTTGTACCTGTCGTGTTTTCTGCGTTTTTTTTTTTTTACAAATTCGGTTAGAGAATGAAGCACGGATAGGTAGCTAAAATGAGTACATTCTCGATGGTTACCTTGATTTCTGTTATCATTTGTGCCTGATCAGCTTCTATCTTACTCACCCTTGCTTCCATTCTTTTGTCCATCCTAATCTTAGCTATCTCCTCATTCTGTGATAAGATTTTCTGATCATATTTCTGGTCTACCTCCATAACTTGTTTTTGCGCTTGTAGTAAAATGAGTGTTCGGTTGTCATTCGCCCAATCTTCGAGGATTTGCTTCTACATAAATAGGAAATTAATGAATTACTGGCCTTTGGAATCCCTGATACGTAAGCAAAGAGGAGACCGAGATTCAATAAAAGCAAAGAGAGGGAGAGCACCAAATCATCTTACATGAATTAGACCCTGCTCATGCACTGGTGTGTGTAAACTGAACCCTTCCTGTGCACATTTTGCTTCTTGCGCTTGTTCAGACATTGATGTGGTTCTTGTGTTTTTTTTTTCTGGGTGGTCTGACAAAGAAGGCGCTTCATAAGCTGCAGTCAATTAGGATAGTTAGACTCGTATGAACAGCAGCATATTGATGCTATGTTTAGAAACTTACAGTTCCTCCATCTAGTTGGTCCTGATTATAAGCTTGCCATCGAAGTCTAGCATTAGATTCAGTCCACCTTGCCATGGTTGGTGGTTGGATTGTCTCGTCACGTGATCTTGTGTTTGCTTTGTGCGGAATGACACGCTCCCAGTACCAAAACTTTGAACAAAATGGAAAAAAAAATGCATAAGTATGACATGAGACATATAGGTATGACATGAGTTTAAAATATGGAAAAGAGTGAACTGACCTGAAGCAATGTCAAATTGCCCTGTACGCTTGCTTGTTTCATTGCTATATAAGTATGACATGAGGTTAATAAATGGGTCAATGTGAATTGGCCCCAGTTAAAATTTGGAATGTCTGAGACTTCTCTAACCACACATAGATAACTAGATTTAACATAGGGCTTAGTTGTTGGTGCTAGAATAACACCAATGGTGAACAAGACAAAGACTCTTTTTGAAGTCATCATCCGAAGTGGTGATGACTCCATCAACTGATTGCGATGCCGCTTATGGAGAGTTGGTGTGCTGCATCAGCATACCTCCTCATCAATACAATGTCCTTATTTTTGTCCTTTTTCTTCTTCATGTGTTCCAAAACATCTGTGCCTTTAGTCGAGAGTCCCATGATATCCCTGACATCCTCTAGATGCATAGCAACATTCTCACCACATATATTGAAGCACTGGTTGCTGAGTTGGTATCTTTTTGCAACCTGCAGTAGCATGTGTCTTCGGAGACGTATCCCTGGCATATGCAGTAGATCCCCAAACCCCATAGACTTAATAGCTTCCTTGCGTTCTTCGGATAAGTTTGTTATAGTGTTTACAAATTTCACGCTTTGAATTTGTCAAATGCATAGATGATTCCTGCAGCAATCAATTGAACAATGTTAAGTTGCTGAAAATGCATAGATGATTCCTGTAGCAATCAATTGAACTAGATTTGGAGATTACCTTCTTGTTTGTCACTCCTTGGACTTGTGTAGTATGATCACTTTGGTTCCATTGTCACCGTTTGCATCAAATGCTTTGCGACGAATGTTAAAGTGGCCGAATGAAATAGTTTACCGTCCTGATTACTAATGAATGCTGCAGCTGTAATATGTTTATAATCTATTCATGTGTACACATTGGTTTTCTCTGATTACAATTTATCATTCATTGTTTCTATGTTTTAATTTGTAGGGATAGCAATGCTCGGATGCAGTTTCAAAATTTGTCGCTGGAGACTACAATGGTAGGTAGACTGGTGATAATGGAAAAAGGCATAATTCTGTGTGGCACATGCGTGTTTGGATCTTTAGACTTGGAGCATGTGCCAGAAAGTATATACTAGTAGTGTACATGTATGAGCAACTGGAAAGCTACGAACTTGAGGCCTCTTGATTTTGCTTGACAAGGCTGATGAACGGGCACTAGCTAGGTACTGCCTGGATCTTAGTACTAGCATACATCTAATCTTGCGCTTGTAAGCAGGAATGTATCATTTACCTGGAACCTCTGACTCCGTTTCAACCCTTGTGTCATTTCCAGTCTGGCCTTCAATTCCTGGCGTATCCATTGTGCTCAGTCCAGTCGCAGAATTGCTGGGATGGCCTCCTGTCATAGCCGCCGCGTGAAGCCGAGAAAGGTGAGAGGACGGCAAAGAATAAAGGCACCTTACGAGAAAGTTTGCGGCTGGGTTCCTAAGATCCTAGAAACTAGGATCGAGCAACTGCAGATAGAGATCGGCAAAGAAGAAAGCCACCTTGCGAGCTGGCGTGTTTGTTTATGCTTTCAGGCCTTGCAGCCGTGTTTTGTGCGGCCCAGATTGATGGGCCTGCCGTCGAGATCAAGCCTGCTCATTGTTCTTTGGGCTCAATCACAACACCTGTTTCCTCCATGGGCCGATCAATTGATTTTGAAATAGTGAAATAATTTATTTGGTACCTTTATTTTTTAAATTATTTGGTACAAAATCACATTAGTTAATTCTATCAACTTATGTTTCAAATGATATTCATGGTGTTTAGTGTACATGTCGTCAAACGTCTTGGGGAAAAAATTTCAAAAATCCAACACCTGACCATATTTACCCATTTTTTATTAATTTTTAATGGTAGAACAGGATATTAAAAATACAAAATGAAAAAAAAAAAAAATTGCCGCTAAGGGGACAGGATCGTGATTTGAACTCGGGACGCGCTGCTAAAGCACGAACAGCCTTAACCAATGAAGCTATGAGTCGGTTTCAATATATTTTGAACACATCATTTTTTTGTTTTTTCACTGAATTAAATCTATTCTTCAATATTGTTGCAGGTTTTTCTCCCTCGTACTAACTCCAAATCAGGTGATTTTTTTCTACATTCGTAAAAAAATAATTCTCTAATCTACTGGTTCATTTGATATTCGCATTGGACTTTAGTTTGAAACATTTAATTTTAAATTTCAAATGATGGCATGTTTAGATGGCATTTTTAAGTCCTATTTGACCCCAAATGAAAATGTCATACAAATATTATTTGTAGGTCCCATCAAAATGAGCAACTTTTATTCTTACATGTTTTTCATTTGACCTAATTTTGATATACTAAGTGTTTGATTTGTAAAGTCAACTTGTTTGGACTTAAATTTGGAGCATCACTTGCCCTCAAATTTGAAAGTGGTGAACATAAAAGTTTCATAACTCATCATTATCTACAACTTTTATTTTAGTCATAACCTCATTTGAGCAAATTTAGAAACATGTTGTTCACAAAATCCACATTTAAACACGAAGTATATGGTTCATGGTGAGATATGTAGATTTTGTGAACAACGTGTATTTAAAATTGCTCAAATGAGGTTATGACCAAAATAAAATTTGTAGATAATGATGAGTTATGAAACTTTTATGTTCACCACTTTCAAATTTGAGGGCAATTGATGATCCAAATTTAAGTCCACACAAGTTGACTTTACAAATCAAGCACTTAGTATGTCAAAATTAGGTCAAATGAAAAACATGTAAGAATAAAAGTTGCTCATTTTGATGGAACCTACAAATAATATTTGTATGACTTTTTCATTTGGGGGTCAAATAGGACTGAATAATGTGAATAAAACATATCATTAATTGAAATTGAAATTCAAATCTTTCAACCTGAAGTCCAATGTGAATATGAAATGAACCGGAGAATAGAGAATTAATTTTTTACGAATATAGAAAAAAAATCATCAGATTTGGAGTTAGTATGAGAGAGAAAAACCTACAACAATATTGAAGAATAGATTTAATTCAGTGAAAAAACAATAAAATAAAGTGTTTATGA
This sequence comes from Chrysopogon serrulatus, assembly GCA_015844335.1. NCBI lineage: Eukaryota > Viridiplantae > Streptophyta > Magnoliopsida > Poales > Poaceae > Chrysopogon > Chrysopogon serrulatus. Next base: position 169,505 of record JADLZL010002327.1, on the reverse strand, counting down.
TGAACAACCCGTAGAGCAACCTGCAGTACTAGCATTAAAAAAATTAAAAAAATGGCCGCAAAGGGCCAGGTCTAGGAATCGAACCCACGAGCTATTGGTTGGGTGGGAAGTGAGTTAACCAAATGGACTCAGTAGTACTTGTGTTGGGATGAATCGAACCCCCATCATAGGTCCAATTGTCATCCGGTGCCAAGGATAAGGATCCGCACCACGTGATCCCGTCGAGCAGATTCCCCGCAGTAGCACTCGCCATGGCCCACTCGCCAATAGCACGTGGGAAGGAGCCGTCTCCCACCACTTCCCATTGCTTGCGATCCAGCCCAAGATGCATCATGGCCCAACACAAGGAGCGATAAATACTTTCCCTATTCCTTGCCTTTCGGCAGCCGTTCCCATCTCATCTCATAACCGACGCCGCCATCACATCTTCACGATCTCGGCGTCTGTCGTCCGCACCAGACGAAGAAGCACCTCCCGGCCGGCATTCAGTGGTTTGCACCTCGTACTTCTGAATTTGTCGTGCGCCTAGTATCGATCCTCTTTTTTGGCAGTCCTTCTCATATGTGATCTGTAATCTTTATAAGTTTTGCATGATTTTTTTCTGCATACCAGTCGTTAATTAGCCTGTGCACAGATCGTGATATTCATCGGTTTCTTTAATCGCATGTACTCTCTTTTTTAAATTATTTCTTTAATCGCATGGTACTCTCTTTTTTTAAACTATGAGTACATATTTTTTTTTTTCATATATTTGTATTTAAGATGGATCCACGAGACGAAGTTCGAATTGCCTGAAGGAGTTGGAGGAGAAGTTTAATAAACTTACAATGGATAGCATAGATAGGGAGCTGGAGTTATCGCTTGCCTGTGCTGACACTGAACTCAAAATGAAACAAGCGCGATTTGGAATTAACCAACACATAAGAACACAAAGAAACCTACTAGACAAGGGGTCAGCCGCCGAAAGCATGCCGACTGCCTCTCGAGGATGGAGAAAGCACTTGCCACCTTGATGAAGAAACAGGCAAAGGAATTGCGTGATTCGCTTTGCCAAGAATATGCATCGAGAGCGTGCCAGCTTTAATCAAGCCTTATCAAAGGCCCGTGAACAAAATGATGCCATCATACTGAAATTGACAGACCAAGTATACAATATGACTGTGCGGTCGGAGGCACAAAGGGAAGAGATTAAGAATGACCGCTCAATCTTGAAGTCCATGATTGAGGCCTTCATCCAACAAGTAGGGCACCCTTTAATTTATAGTTTGCATTATATAGATACCAGCCATCTAACGACTTCCACTTTCAGGCACAAGATGGAATTTATATACCATATATTTACTTGCCCATATTAATGGACAATGAGTGTGGCGAGGTACATGAATTTTTCCTATACTTTTGTATAATAATTTGTTGTGGTCAAATTAATCTTATGCATCTAATCTGTACATGCAGCATGTGGTTATGCGATTTAAGGTTCATTCGGTGAAGGAACTTCATTCAGATTTGAAGAAGTACTACGACAACCGAGAAGAATTGGGACAGTTTACTATTGTAAAACCAGCCACTAAGGTAGAGTTTGTCCAGATGTTAGACAGTTTGAGAATGTTTGGGTACATAGGATCTGCAAAAAATTGTACTACCTGAATCCTGCTCCTGCAAGCCAACCATTAATTGGATTTGGGTTAGTAGAGATTCATGGTCAAGAAGAGGTAAATGAAATGGTCCTTGCTCATGAAGAAAATAGGACTAAAATTTGTCATCTTTACATGGAGAACGGAGCTGGATTTCATTACCACGGCGTGAGTACTGCTTTATCTAAAAGAAACCTTCATACAACCTTATCTGCTATAATAAATCTAATGGACTTAATGCAGGTCTAGGAATCAGACAATTCATGGGAATACGATGACAAAGCTGAACAAGATGGCATGTATCACGCGATGAAGAAGCATGCTGCCTCTCCGAGGAATAGTAGTGACAACATCTAAGCGGCTGGTCTTTTCCACTCAGCGTGTTATTTTTCTTAGGTTCCATTTTATTTATGTTCCAAGTGTGACTCAGTGTGTTATAAACTTTAATTAAATTAGGTTTCAAGTTTCATTTTAAAAATTTAATATGCGTGTGTTACAGACTTGGTGTTTGGTTCAGTTTTTTGTGAGATAATGCACAGTGATTATTGAGCAAGATCCTTCCCACTATTGCTATATGATTTTTGTGAGACAATGCGCAGCAATTTTTGCAAACCTACGTAATCCTTGTGCACAAGAAAAGCAGCCAGCAATTATACACTTGTAAAATGCTATTTGGAAACACAGTATCAGACAAGTAGTAGTTGGGCCATCTGTAGAAATCAGATTGACCTGAGCTGAACTGGTCGCTCCAAATTTTGTAATCATTGCGCACAATAAAAAATGGAGATAAAACAAATGGAGGTCTGAATTTATATTATATCCTAGCTACTCAACAAGTTTGATTTGATTTCTAGAGTATAAAAGTGACATGCACCCCAAACCATGCTGCATGTTCAGAAGCGCTTATGAACCAATTCACTAGCAGGAAAAAAAATTCAGAAGTTATTCAGCAACCTAGAACTAACTGAAACTTCAGAGAAGACTTGATCTGAGCCCTTGTCCAAAACTCAGTCCTATGTGTGCTAGCAGCACCTTCTCTTTGCTTCCTGAAAACAGTACAAGGATTTTAGTTACTGAACAAGTACAATGCAGTTGCAGATTATGGAATAGCACATTCAAAAGTATATAATTTCAGGAAAAAAAGCATCTTTCTCAAACACTTCATGGCAAAGAACTCATTCGGACTTTTCGTCGTCTGTCATTGAAAGCCATATACTACAGTGATAATCAAATCCATATACCGTCAAGCATTGTTTAAGAGATATTACTCAAAATATGTGGTGCACACATCATCAAAAGTTGAAACACATACAGCAAACATTGTCGGTTTTGTCACATAGACCACAACAGGATGAGAAGGTGGGTATTGGAGCATTTGCAGGAAGAAAACCACCGTATATAATCTTCGTGCTGATATAATCGAATTTCAGAACTGAGCCAAAATAAAAATGTTTGAGCATGAGCACAAATGGAGGCAATCTGTGTGTTTCAATTTCATAACAAAGAGTATTTCCAAGGTCCAATCCTTGTAATGGCTACTGGCCTACTGATTGATCCCACAAATCAAATATAATATTATAGAGTTTGCAAGAAAATTATTGTTAATCGAAGGAGGAAATAGTGGTGCTGGGCAAATCCATCTCCAGCTCCTCACACTGTCAGTTTTATCTACTGCTAGTCCAAATTCACAGCTACCGCTAGTCCAACATTTCAGAGAAAAAAACATGCAGTAATGTAATGATAATCAAAACCATGTATTGATAATACAAATTCAGATTCATACATTGATAATCAAAGCCACCTAATGTCGGTTTTCATATTTGTATGCTCTTGTGCATCATAACACTAAATAACACGTGGGATCCGAACAGGCTCACATATTATATCCAAAGAGTGAGGATTCTTTTAACACTAGTAATTTAACACATCCTCGTATATATACCTAATCGAGAATAATGCTCACAAGCCCAGCATATTCAGTTCATTGCCAAATCACATATCCAAAGACATCTTCGGGGAGCTTTGATTCCTACAAATGAGGAGTAAAATTAGTCTGAACTAAATGACTGAATAATGTTAAGTACATAGCAAACCAAACTGATCACAGAATTAAAGTACTAACTGAAGTGCACACGCTGCTATTGGTACTAACTATAGCAGATGAACACAAGCACACAAATAACAGAAACATGATACTAGCCAATTGCAAATAGCCAGGCAATCACAAATTTCCATCTTAAATAATAATAAACTTAATTATGCTCATAACAAAGAATAACAATATGTAAGAAAAATATAGAGATCGGCTTTTCTTTACACAATTTCAAAAGCATGATAGAACCAGGGGAATTATAGAGAACAAGATTGATGAACTACCTCCTTCCTCATGGAGCATGTACGCCGATTGACCCTCACCCTTACAGGGGTGCATTTGACCGTAGATTTCTTCTTATTTGAAATTGACTTCAACTTTTTCTTCGGAGCCCCTCTACCAGGCACATGCATTGGATCTAGCATATTACGGAAGGTTGCAGAATCATCCTGGGCTTGCGGCAAAGACCGGACCATACCTCTTGCCTACGTTATGTCCTCCATCCGGCAGGTTCATAGCGCCTTCATCATGCGAACGCTTTTCGCCGCTCATATGATTCAATCAACGGGATGCGCCGAAGGCTGCAGCGTGGATCGATATTGCGTAGCTCACGGTACTGTGCGGGCTATCGGAATACTCATACATGGTGCTCTTCCTTATCGTAGGAAAAGCGCACTTCGCCCCCATCGTCCACCTTCTCAAAACGCAATGGATGCCTGGAATCTTGATTTCTTTACGAAGGCCCAATACAAAGAACATGTGTGAGCAGCGGGTTCCAATAGACTCTAACTTACGACAAGAACAAGACATCCCCTTCACCTTTCCTTCATCACATAACTCACATAGCACTTCGAACATCATGCCTCCTTTATCCTTCCCCGCGAACAAGATAGTTACTTGTATCATCGCCATCTTCAATCTCAAGCGGATCACACTTGTTGGTCGCTTTAATGCTAAATTGCACCATGGCAAAAACAGTTTGTGTGAACAACTTCGCAGCCCTCCTTCTCAAGAACCGAAGCATCCGGTTTGTAGGCATGGCTTAGATTTCCATTCTTCATAGTCTAGATACGCCTCATTTTTCCGCAGCCGTGATAGGCAGTGGTCAAAGTGCTCTACCATGTCAAACAATGTCATTTTACGATCTAGATGTACATGAAGCTTGGAGTTTAGGCTCTCACTTCGTTGGTTGCTCCTCAATCCTAAATAGCACTTCCCGACATGATACGCAGCACACCATAGTTCCCTCATCTCATACATCTCATACAGCCAAGAATCCTTATTTGTAACTTCATACTTATCCAAGAATTCCAGCCATTTCCTCTCAATCTCATCTAAGGAGCAACAATCATAAAGAAATGTCCTGACATCATCCTTCACATCACCATCGGGAAGATTACGCTCAATGTTATGCTCAATGTGCCACATGCATAGCCTATGCGATGAGTTCGGCCACACCAAGCTGATTGCTCTATGCATAGCACGGTCTCCGTCAGTTATCACGGAAACTGGATGCTTCTGATCCATCGCATCCGTAAATGCCCTCGGTAGCCACACATATGACTCGGATTCTCATGAGAAACAAATCCACATCCAAAAATAACCGTCTTTGCGATGGTGGTTCACGCCAACAAAGGGAACAAGCGGCACGTTGTACCGATTTGTTTTGTATGTGCTATCAAATACGAAATGACATCACCAAATGCTTTGTAGTCAAGCGGACTTTGATCGTCACACCAAAAAAGTCCCCCTTAGGTGTCCATCCCCATCAGTCCCCGTACTTCAAAACAAAATCGATCGCCACGCTCAAGTTACGTGAGGTAACTAATGACGGTTTTAGCATCACCAGCAAAGAATCGTCTCCACCTTATAGCGATGGCGTAAATTATACAAGTCCCTTGTTGTAAATCCAACCTTATCATACCCACCGCATCGCATGTCCAAAATTTCCATTATTTTGTGTTTGCGGACCCCGTAAATCTGCATCTCCACGATATCGGCTTTACGCTCATCGCCGATTCTCCTTTGTGAACGCAGGAGACAAAGCAAGGTCTCGTGGCACCATCGGATGGTTGTGCTCATCGATGAAATTCTTCACATACCACGCCTGCGTGATCTGATCTCGTGCAATCTCAAATTTAGCAAGGCATCCAAAACGAAAATATTCCGCGCCTTCCGCTTCCTATTCGGCCTCTTCATGTGCTTCTCTTCACGGAAACCTTCACCGCTACAAACAAACTTCCGAAGGGTCATCTCATTGTGGCCATTATCCCACTCACAATAGCTTCTCCTCACACTAAACCCTTTCTCAAAACCGTAATTGTTATAGAACTGAAATCCTTCTTCTTCATTAGCAAACATCTTCCTAACAATTTCATCGTACTCCAAGATAGATTCAAGATCCGGCATTTCCTCCTCTATCCATCAACAATATTAAAGAAATTATGATAATAAATTAGACAATTCAAGAAAGACATGCTCCAATGGCATGGCATTATGGAAATTCAACCACTAGTGCTATTTACTGATATCCTAGCCTCAAGGCAGCATTTGCTCAAACCAATTGTGGTACACCAAAATAAATAAATAAACACAAAAGATAAGGCATGCATGGTGCAGCAAGAGGGAGGAAAACAATAAGCATCCTTTCTAAAATATTCCAGAACCAATATGGAACTAACAGCCCAAAAAGCCAATCAACAATTGATGAAATATATAAGATAAGTCATGCATGATGCAGGGGGAGGAGGGTAACAATAAGCATCCTTCGTATAAGATTCCGAAAAACAATATGCAACTAACAGCCTATACCGTAAAACAAAGGCAAATGACATTTATTGCCTACCACCTGATCTATGAAAACTACAGACTGCCTACTCGAAACACAAGATTCATGCTATGGGCCAATCTGTGAAGTGCATGGCTTACATCAACCATGTAGTAGTAGTTGAAGCTGGATTCAGCCATGTAGTGTACCATGTAGATGATACTAGTTTTGTATACTTATTACTCTATGCAATGCAAAGGAGAAACAATTTTAGTCCCTGCACTTGTGTTTAATTTGTGCGGTGTTCTGTGCTCACCCCTCTCATCTTCCACCTCCAAATGTGGGTGCTATGTATGTTTGAGATGGTACTCACCTCTACAGGACAGCTCAATCCCAACAATACCTTTGCACAAATCAATCCACCAACCCATAAATCAACGAGCTCATAGGGCAATAACTAAGCAAACTAGATAGACAACAGCTTGATTCCTCAATTCAAGCACTAGCTGAAGCTAATAGTAAACCGACCAGCCCAAAAGGGTGCCGAATTGCCAAAGACAGTCAACACATAATTAGCGAGAACAACAGTCAGGACTGACTCAAGCAAGCAAGAATACATCCACTTACACTAGTCATTGAAAGTTTAAGTTTCGGATGTATAAACAAAAAGGTCAAGATTGATGGAAAAATAGTGGAAAAACAAATAGGTCACATATTATGCTGTTACAAGCAAGACAGAAGAGCTTTTAAGCAGCAAATTGTGATGCTACTCAGTACCACACATGGAAATGGCAACAGGGACTTGGTAACAATATGCTAGTAAAAACATGGATGCCCATTCAGCCATATCAATTTTCACACTGGAGAAAAAACAAAATGCTACAGACTACCAAATTCATTAATAAGAATATATTAGCTTCACTAAGCTCACTGAACTGAGCCAATAATGTATACATTGTAATTGTATGGCCATATCCAGACATTAATAGAACAACAAAAACAACCCAACCTAAGCTCATTCAATTCAAAGAAAGAAACAACATCAACAGCAAGCAACTCATGCAGATGAGTATCACAACAAACTTACCATCTGCCAGCTGTGCTTGTTGTTGTTGCTCCATTGCTTGCAGCCTGATTTTCAACTCGTTGTTCAGAGTCAAGCACCGAGCAGATGCCTACAAGGCACAAAAACCATTGTGATGAATTAAAGGTGTACTATATATACGAAAAAGAAACAATACAAATCCATAATATAGAAGAAGCAAGATCATCTTGAATTTAAATATATAAGAGCAAAGGAACTGGAAAAAATTTAAAAATATAGAAGGACTAATGGACTACATTACTGAACAGGGGCCTCACTTGATTACAAGTTACGTGTGACACGACTACAACTACAACTGCAAACCTTTTTCAAATCTATAGCCAACACAATAATTTTTTAAGGCCAAAGTGGCAGGTGATCTGCCTTGCCATTTAATCTAACCAGGGGGAAGTGCAACACGGTTGTTCCAGCAGCTGCAATCAAACTATAATAACAAAAAGAACATTTCAAAACTGAATCTCCCTCCCTTCCAAGTCAAACATTTAAGCAGACATGAGATTCAATAATTCGCCCTCAATCCAAGCCAAAATGAGAGTACCATGAAAATCAATCTATTTCCCCTATATTCTAGGTTCAGAGCTCACCCTATGTCGTCAAAACTGAGATTCTACAGTGAAATTAACCATAGATACCACTACCACGCATCATTACCATGAGTGAGCTGAACATATGTGAAATTAACAAACCAAATTTACTTGTTCTCCTCTGCATTTTTTTTTGCCAAAGTTGAATAATTGTGATAAATCAAATGCAAAACAAGTTCAGAGAAACGGACGGGATGCACACCGAGCGTGGTCGACGAGCGCACGGAGAGAGTGGGAGACCAGCGGGGCCAAGTCCGCCTCCTCGGGCTCGCGCGAAGACGGCGCAGCGGGGCGCCAACACGGCAGCCGCAACGACGGGGCGCGGGCTGGGGCACGGCACGGGTCCCCACTCGCGCTAGGCGAGCAGGAAAAAATGCTGTCGACGGGGATGCAAAGCGAAGCCGGCCGACGGAGGAAACGGGCGATCGAGGGCCAAGGCCGCCTCTCTCGCGCGAAGGGAGGGAGGAGGGACGGCGGAGGATCGATGTGGTCGGCCGGGGCGCCGCGTGAGGGCGAGTGCAAGGCGTTGGCGCTGCCGGACGAGGGTGACGATGACGACGACGGAGCTACGGCGCTGCCAAGGGGGCGTGGGCGCCGCGCGAGGGGGCGGAGGGCGGGCGGCGCCGCGTGAGGGAGAGGAGGCGGCGGCTCCGCGTGAGGGCGAGGGAGGCGCAGCGCCTTGCGAGTCGCGAGGGAACAGGGAAGACGGCGAGGCTCGGTCGGGTGCGTTTCGGGGCGCCGCGTGAGGGCGATCAGCGAGGCGGCGGCGGCGGCGGGCGGCGGCGGCCAACGGCAAGCGATCCCCTCGGGATTTCTTTGAGAACCGGCGCCGGGTCTCGGGTGGGGGTGTGCGAGGTGCGACCGTCGCGAGGAGTTGGATGGGAGAAGGGAGCCGCAATTACGATACTAGCCTTGTGCGAAAAAATTAAATTAGTTGTTTAGGCACTAAGAGGCACTAAGAAGCACCCCCAACCACAGTAAAAGGTCTCTTTGTATTTTAGATAGCTACTCTCTCCGTCCCATTATAAAAGACGTTGAAGCTATCACCCAGGTACATTGAAGACTTACTTAACCTGGACGCTGGCCGTGTCTTGAAACATGAGACAAGCAATGAACTTGGTCAGTTAAATACACTGCTAGAACGTCTTTAATAATGGGACGGAGGGAGTACTACTCTCCCCGTTCTTAAAATCATTGACTTTGGACTCAAAGTTTGACCATTTATTTTATTTTTTTAAAAAAATCCAAATATAAAAGAACATGAATTATGCTTAAAGTACTTTTATTGACAAAACAAATGATCTTCAAATAAAAGATAATTATATATTTTTAATAAATAAGATAAATAGTCAAACATCGTTTCAAAATTAAAGCCAACTCTGTCGAATATTGGAGGTCCTACCTACCAAGGACACGTGTAGCCAGCATGTCTCTAACTTTTAGTATAACAGGAAACAAGAAAAGAATACTAGTAATTAATACATAGAAGAGGTATACAGTAACACAGAAAAATAAGGAACTATGTATCACCAGTGCAAATGCTTAGACACAATGCTTAATTAATTGAAAATAAACAGTTTTTTTTTACAATGCTAGAATTGGACATGGAAATCAATACTAAGTGTACAATTACAAAATTACCCCTGTCTCTCAAATAAGCTCCTGCACTCGCCCAGTGTGCTGGGCGGCCTATAGCCAAGAGACAAGAAGCAGAAGCAGAAAGAAGTTCACCTTGAGGCTTTGGGTGGGGAACTACAAAAAGCTTAGGAACGGCCTATCCGTCGCCTGCGTCACCAGCCAAATAACCTTGATCTGGAAAGAAGCAGCAGGCAAGTGAAAGTATTAACCACTACTCATTAGTCAGTAGTATACACTCCGCGTACTTTTTCTTTATGATGAACGTACACTTAGCTTGTTAGAGAGATAGAGAGAGTCATATACAGTACACCATTTTTCCTGATTTCACTGGCGCACAAGAATTTTTCACCGAGAGTCCGAGAGTAAGAAATAATTAGCTCTGCTTAATGGATCTAGATGTGGCTGTGAAAAAAAATTCAGTTTCTGCGCGGCTGCTGCCATAAATCCGGCGCACTAGGGACGCCTTGATTGGCTGGAGAGGATTGCATGCAGCTCCAACAAAGGACGATGTCCAAGAAACCGGACTAGTACTACACATCTACTACTATAGCACTCTAAAAAAATGCCAGTGGGCCTCCCTCGCTCGTCCTTCCTCGCATCTCCTCCTCCTCCTCCTCTGATTCCTCCACATGGGCAAGCTGTCGCTCCTGTCGCAGGTCTAGCGCTGTGTTGGTGGTCTACGACTCTATACTACTCCGTACGTAATACTAGTACTATGCCTGTTTCTTCGTTTATGCTATGGACTAGTGTGTGTGTGTGTGTGTTGTATTTTTAGTAGTCTTATTATGCATTAGTACTCTTCACATGAATTCATTAGGCATTAAACAGCTGGACATAGAACTGGTCATCAATCTTCACCTTAATCATGTGCTCCGTGAGCACTGCTCAGAACACTGCTCAGAACACTTGGGAAATGTGTATTCCCTCCGTCCGAATTAAATTGCTTTTTTTTGACTTTCAAAAAATACGTTTGACCATTCGTTTTATTCAAAATTTTATATAAATATTATGTATCTTATTATAACTTATTTTATCACTAGAGATATTTTAATAATAATTTACTTATTTTATAATATCTATAAAATTTTGAATAAGGCACGAATGGTCCAAACGCAGCTTTTTAAAAAGTCAAAAAGGTAATTTAATTCCGGACGGAGGGAGAATTGCGATTACTCCCTCTGTCCCACGGAGATTGTCGTCGTAGGAATGGAGCGATGTCCCACGGAGAATGACGCACTCCGTCCGTCCTCCGCTTTAAATGCAATGCAATGCAGCAGCTCAGTACAGCACTGACCAAGCTGGTAACGCCAAAGCAAAAGGACAAGCAGCAGCTACTCCTATGGCCCCACTGTGCAGAACTGTGCATGGCCAGGCAGCAGCGCAGCTACTCCTATGGCCCCACCGGCCACCGCTGGTAACGCAAAAGCAAGGACAAGCACAGTAGTACAGCACATTTCGTCTGAGTAGCAGCAGGCTTTTGTTATTTTGTTTTGGTATTCACGCGCATGTCTCCAGCGACATCCTCCGCGGGACAGAGGGAGTATGTCATATTGTCATTCCTAGCATTTGATCTGGTGGCATTTTTGTGTAGGACACAATGAATTACCGCCTGGAAAATTACCGTCTTCACAGCTCATTACCGAGTGTGAGAGCCTAATAAACACACTCGAGGTGAAATCCGTACTTCCGAGGCTAAATGCCCCACATGCATATTTTTCTCGGCTAATTGCACCGGAGGGAGGAAGTCCAGTGAGGCTCTCGATCGACTCTCGAGAAAGGATCTCTATCTCGTATTTTGGGCCAGTCCCGAGTGTTCATGTGAAATGAAAAAGAAAAATGAAAGAAGCCAATATTCTTGGTATGGTGTACGTGTACGTGCAGATCTATACAATGCTAATGGTGCAGACGGTTTCCCAGGTCCGTGTGCACAGTACACCGCTCCTACTTGGCTCCGTTCGGTTAGGGCAGGAAACAGGGAGACGAGAAGCAGAAACAAGCTCACCTTGTGGCTTTGGGGAACTGCGAGACGGCGAGGAATGGCCTATCCGTCGCTTGCCTGCCTTACCAGCCAAATAATCTTGATCTAGAAAGCAGCAAAGCAAGTGCGATTAGCCCTACTCAGTACTAGTATACAACACTACAGTAGCACAACCACTTGTTGCAATACACTCTGCGTATATAAATAAATTAAATTTTTACTACAGTAGCACAACACTACAGTACTAGTATAACACTACAGTAGTGTACAGTGAGATAGCAAAAGTGCGACGGTGAAACGGTAAAAAAGCAGCTGAGTGGTAGGAGCACCAGTAATAATGGATGCGTGGTGTAGCTGCTAGGTGTAGTAAAAGAAAAGTGTACACAGTACGCAAAAGCACGTACTAGCACACAGAAGCACAGTAATAAATTCTTTGCTGCAAACTCGGCACGTTTCCATCTGCCAGGGCAGAGCACGCGCGCGTTCGTGTGTACGGAGTACTATACTCCGTGCATGCATGCTGCATGCGTTTGGGAGTGCTGAGATGCGCGTCCGAATATGATTTTCCTCTCGTGGTGAATTTTCTTTGCATGTAGTATTCATGCACTCCCGTGCTCTCCTAGCTAGCATATATAGATAACAGAAAATAAAAATAAAAAACCATTATGGCGCCTCTGTTTGATCAACCAGCTAAACTTTGTTCTATACATATCATTTTTGCTGTATATACATGTCCGTAATAACACGAAATTCTACACGCCGACCTAGTATCGTTACCAAGTAAGCAAGCAATCTCTCTACAAGTTTCTTCGAAAAAAAAAAAAAAACTCTAAGAGCCAAAGAGATCGAAGAGCATGCACTACAATGTAAATGCTGCACTGCACGCAGGAAGACAAGAACACAAGCAACATATATATCGATCCTAGCTATAAAATGCATGTATTGCCAAGAAGGCAAGAACAGTATCTCGAAATACCAAAAGACCACAAGAACCATAGGAAAGAGCTAGCGCCATTATATATTGTGTTGTCGCCGACTTGCTTGAGAAGAAAAAGAAAAAGAAAAAGGGCACAGAACTGAACACTGAAGAGCATAGACACATGGGCCCGATCGATTTGCTGTATCATTTTCTTGGTCCCAGCAAGCTACCCAAAAGGAACGCAAAGTTTACAAAACCAATATATTTTGGATGCCTATAAGCTGTGCTTGCTGGTCCAAAGGAGACAAGGAGTGGATGGGTACAGAAACCATTTGGAGACGATATGGAAACCTTTTCCAAGAAACAAATATTTAACTAATAACGAGAAGAAAAAGAACAAAGGATGAGCCAACAAGCACAGGAGCAAGGAGGAGCACGTACCAAGCGACGCTAGGCAGGAGACGCTCTCCACTCCCCAGCAAGTCTCTCTTCAGCTCTCCTGCAATATATATTTGCTCTACAGTCTACACACCACTCCACTGAGGCAAGCAACACCATCCAGAGAGAGGCCGGCCCCGAGTGTCATTGGCTGCTAGGCTAGCGCTAGCCTGGGTGGACCTAGCACAAAGAGCATGGGTAGCTGGGGAGTGGTGAATGACCCGCCCGTGTGTCAGAACAAAGAGCACAAAGCAGTGAGCCCAATTTTTCTTCTTAAAGTTCTTTTAAAAAATTTCTTCTTAAAGCTACTATAAACGATTTAATCATATTTGATAATCAATAAAATGCATCACATGGCTTTCCTCAAAACAAAACAAAAATGAGCACAAAATGAGCTGCTTGCTCTTGGTGATTGCTCACTCATATGTGGGACAATGGCGGGTGACCCGAATGCCATACTACTGTGTACTACTACTGCTAGTAGTACTTCGTACGTGTGGCGACAAGGTTTTCTATCCCCAGCATTCACACCACACCACAAAGGCTAGAGGCTAGAGGGATGGGCGGCATGCAGGACTTTTACTGCGCACGTACGAAGACGAGAATTTAAACGTGCGGCATGCAGGAGTAGCTCATCCTCACCTGCCTCCTTCAAACTTCAAAGCCAACATAGGAGTAGAGTAGCCTTCCGTGACTATCTACGGAGTAGTGTTGGCCAACAGGCCAGCCAAATGATGAGTGTAGTGTAGTAGCTCAACACTCCATAGGATAGGAGTACAGAACAATACAAACAAAAAAGGACATTAATTGCGGAGTTATCTGCTTTAGATATTATTGTGAACTATTTATATCAATATTTTAGTCATTCCTACGACAAACCTGGTTATTAAGCTTGATCAAATTCAAATAAATATACGTGCTGAAATACGAATATAGCTATGTACTGTAGCATGCATATAGTATAGAAAGACCACAACGAACCATCTGGGAATACGCTCGCCAGACACTGCTAGCGATGGTAGAAAAGAGCACGCAATGCATGCATGGTTGGGCTGCGCTTACATGCATATATACTCCCTTGATCCAAAAAAATACTACCGTTTTCTTTTTTTTAGATTTAAGTTTAACTAAATATATATTAAAAAAATATTAATATTTATGATATATAATTAGTATTATTATTAAAAAATTAAATCTAATTTTTAATAAATTTATTTAAAAATACAAATATTACACATATTTTCTATTAATTAAATCAAACTTGCGGCATGAAACCAAAAATAACGGAGAGAGCACACAATAGTCGATGAATGGTCCGTGGGCAGGTGGCGGTGGAGGTAATTAAAGCTGCCTAAAGCAGTTGATTATTGTGTGAGGTCTTGTGTTGGTTTTCTTTATAAATAAGATATAACTGAATTATTAATCTCCATTTGAAAGTATTTAATTATCAGATGGGAGCTAGTAGGTTACAAATTACTACTGTCCTCAGGTAGATGGACAAGTAGAACGTACGACCTCTCGCTCAGTCCATCACTATCTGCTCTCGCAGGAACTGTACTGTATATGGAGTACTCCAGTAGATGATGGGGATTGGGGAGGGGAGCCATGAGAGGTACTGTAGCTGCTGTCATGCTGATCAGTTGGCTCGTGCCATGGCGATGGCAGCGACATCGACAGCGCGAAACCGAACCAATGAGTAGCCAGCATGACGTACGCATGCATGAACACCACCATGCATGCATGTTAGATTAGAGGAGCAAAAACCGCCCTCGCCATGCAAGGTGCAAGCCCTTGATTCGCCTCCTGTCCATGGCATTGATGGATTGATCGAATTGGACGGCGAGAGCTAGTAGAGGGCCAGAGATCGAGTAACTGCGGCCGGCGCAGGCGCTGCACGCTCTCAGGTTTCGGTCTGGTCTCAGCTGCACGCGCGAGCTCGCGGTGCCGATGAATGCTACTCCTACAATGTACTTTATCGTTGTGGATTTTCATGTCATAAATTTAATTTAATTTATAAAAAATATATATAATATTTATATTTTTAAATAAATTTATTAAAAAATTAGCTCTAAAAATCTTTTTTAATAATACTAATTATGATACTAATTGATGATATTTAGTATTTATTAAAATTACTGATATTTGTTAAAAAGACAAAGAGAGTATATGTATATTATCGCAAAAAAAAAAAATAATGTATGGGCAAGGCTGCCCGTGCCCCGCTAACGAATGGGAGCATTTATTGGCACCACATTTTAATTTGTGCCGCCAAATCATATATACTTCCTCTATTCTAAATTATAAGACATTTGACTTTTCTAAACCCAAGTTTAACCATTTATTTTATTTAAAAAATTTGTACAAATATTACCAAATTTAAGTTAATCTTGAAGACTATCATTAATAAAAAGCAAGTCACGACAAAAACAGTGATAGTTTGCAAAATTTTTTTTGAATAAGATGAATGGTCAAATTTAATATCAAAAAAGTTAAACGTCTTATAATTTAAAATAGAGGGAGTACTACGTAATAATAAACTACTCCTATACGTGTATATATATACTGTACACTGCTACTCCTACAGTATACATATATGGCCAACATGACAGGACCAACACATTGAGCCCGCCACAGCACGTCCTGCAAGCCCAAGTGGTCCACCAAATCTTTGATCATTTGGTGGGCATGGGTGTGGGGGCCCTGGGTGCTGTGTTCCACTGTCCAGATCAAATAGAAACGTCAATATTTTTGTAGGTAATAAATTAAAATGCATGTCCAGACGGAACAGAGTAGACATGAATCTTTGCCACCACTGTAGCTTCGAACTAGACGGGTGCCTAATATGGTCAATTTGCCTTAACTAAGCCTTTGTTCATATTGGAAATTTTTGCCAATCATAGACTAATTAGCTAGGTTTAAAAGATTTGTCTCATGGCTTACAACTAAATTATATAATCAGTTATTTTTTACTTATATTTAATGCTCTAAATATACGGTTAAAAATTGATGTGACGGAGAGAGAAAAAATCTAAAATTTGAAGAGAAAGAGAACAAGGACTAAGTTATGGTATGGCAAAGTGTAGCATAGTTTGAACCATGGATCAAACATTCAATTCAATTACCTAGGCACCTCTAACATCATGTCAGAGGACAACATAACTTTCTTCTCATTCTAGCCCTCTCCAAATCAGATCGGAAGGTTGTCTATCATCTCATCCCAGGGGGCCATATGTCAGTCTCGGACAATGTTGATGTGTGCAGCCGCATCAAGTTTTCTTCAGTTTCAATATACAGCGGAGTGGTAGGCGGGTGGCAGGCCGCACGGCCATTGTGGTCCTCGGTGCTTGGCGGAGGGCCACGCGAACTTGTCGCCGGGGGCCTCATCTAGCGCAGCGAGCGACGATGAGGAGGACTTGAACTGCGGCGGCGGCGAACAGTAACGCCATGAGTAGGAGCGGCGGCGGCGGCGGCCGGCAACAAGACGAGAAGACACCAGGAAGAAGCTCGTGAGGGTGCGAGGCGCGAAGCACCTTGAGGACGTCACAGCGTCGCGGCTTGGTGGGCGGCGCCATGCATGCCTGCTGCCGCGTCTTGTCGCGGTGCTGCCAGTGCCAAGCCAAGCACGTGGCCTTCCTCTCCCATGGCGGCTCAGCAGTGCACGAGGGCTGGTGCCGGCAAGCCCGGCCGAGTCCGGCGAGGTGGCATGCGAGACCGGCGCGGGCAAGCCCATGGGAGCGCGGCGGCGCGTGAAACAGGCGCCGAGGAAGAAGACCGTCCGTAGGAGTAAATTACTAATACTTTATGCTTCATCATTGGTTGTGAGTCGTTGGATTTGTGATGAACGCTGGATGCAGGTGTGAAGGTTACGACGTGACTTTCCTTAGCAAAGTTACCGAATCCGTGTCATGGAGATGGTCCCTTTCTCCTTAGTTCAAGTAAGATCCATTTCGCCATGTCACCATTTCACGTCACAAAAATGTCGTCATGGATAAGGTCTACATATTCAAAGTATTGATGATCCGTGTCAGATTCATTAAATATGATGATGGATATCTTCAATGACGAAACCATTTGAAGATTGGTTCAACGAGTACATAACATCCTGCAGAGTACCACCCAAGGCAACAATGCGTTGACCAGCTCCCAAAAAACCGAGAAACTAGTTTCTATCTAGATAACAATTGTGAACCTTCTGTTGACGTCTTTAATTTTAGTGGTTTTTCGTCAATCTGGTTTAATTTTGGTGGTTTTTCTCTGGGGTAGATGGGATGAAATAGAGCTTATTGGGTCCTTGGTGTTGGTGCACAAATGCCATGAGGCCGGACCTTCCACTCCATGCTCTCTCTCGAGGCTTGGCGGTATCTAGACTTAGACATTATCGTTGCTTGTTAATGTACATCTTGGCACACTGATCTGATGCAGGTGCATGGATCGGACACGTTAATGCACGCTGCAACATGGCTCTATGTTCGTTGTGTGCAAACATTGACTTAATAGATTTTGTTCTGGAACTACGCAGTGACACCCGCTGCAACACGCCTTCATATTGCACATTGAACATAATTGTGTTGTCCCTCCAATGCCTTCTTCTAGTTGTTTTCCTTAATGTCATTGAATCGAAGCTTCTCTCTTGTGGTGGGATTAGTGGGATTAATCACCGCAAAAACATTTGTCACAACTTCTCATACTCTTCTGTTCATTGATTTCAAGTAAGCACACATCTTTCTCTTCCAATGATCATAACCTGATTGATTTAAGTCATCAAAAGTCGGTGGCTTCCCCACATGATTGATTTAAATCATTTTAACATCGAAAGATGTGAAGCCTTAGGTAAACGGTGACCATTGTTATAATACCACTTGAAAGGTCCTAATATGACCAGAGCGGGGTGAATAGACTATTTGAAATTTTCTTTGAGTGCTAAACACACCGGTTAGTAAATAAGATGGTGGAGCGAGTGTTGCACTATCCTACTAAGGGTTGCAAGTCTCCTACCCAATTCTAGCAATCCTAATACACTAGAGCATACTAACAACTTAGCAACAATAAGACAATCTCTCAAACTAGCTACACTAAAGAGCTTGCTACCTACTTTGCAAGAAAGTAATGTGAGATAGGGAATTTGAGTAGGTGCAAACCATGTCTTGGGGATGGCGACCAATCACCGTCTTGATTAACAATAGAAACCTGAAGTGATGATCCAATCAATTAATATAAAATCCAATATGATCTCAAAGAATCAATCCACAATTGAACACTGAGGGGCACAAGTTTTTTAACTTGAGGTTCACGTGCTTGTTTTGAACTTCTTGTGTCTGTGATATGGGATGTTTGTTTAACACCAAGTGATCATGCGCCTGCAATATTTATTTATCTTTCTCCACATGGGCGTATTTTTCTTTTTCTCTGCGTCAATGATAAGTTGATTGTGGGGATGATGTGGAACATATTTCTCATTTGAAGGAACAACTTAGGGATAAATTTAAGATGTCTGATGTAACACCTAGGTGTTAAGTGGCAAAAATTAAAATTGATCATAAGCATCATTGAGTTAATCACCAAGCATTAGTGCATTAATGCATTCCATGTTTTACAATAGCCTTCATATGATTATATGCTTTGGCTTGATATGTTAATCATGACATAAAATGTTAATCATGGGATTGGTGTTATATTTAAGTAAAACATGAAATGGTTCTTAATGATGTCAAATAATCATTAGAATAGTTTAATATCCCTTGGTCAAGCTTGATGTGTTTTGCTAATTAAAATAAAGTGAAACCCTAATCTCTTTGCTAAATGAGCTCTAATGATGTAATTGTGACTTTAATCAAGAAATCAAATTTTGGGAGTGTTTGAAAATGGGGATCAGTGGATGAGGTTTCAAAGGTGTGATTTCAAATACAAATTTGAAAATAAGACCAAGTTTTAAAATAGTTTTGGAAGATCATTTTTTTTGGAAACAAAATTAATAAACTTTTATAAAATCACAAAAGGTCAAACTTTGCTGAAATTTCAAAGTTTAATATAACTTTGAAATAGGATCAGTGGTTTGAGTTTATAATCACAAATTCTTTTCTAACCTTGAATTCGAAATTCAAGTACAAATTTGAATTTTGAGTAATCCTAACTTCAGCTCTAAGGAACTGAATGCAGTTTCAGTTCTGAAACTGGAATCTGAGTTTCACTCGTCACCTATTCTCCTCCTATTTCATGGTCCTTTGGGAATCAGGTCTTGAGCATGAAAGCAAGAGAAGTCGAAGATCTTAGTTACCTGAACAATTTTGTCAACATGCACATCTTCTGATTCGGGTTGGAGCTGAGATTTGGAGGCCTGAATTTGCCGTGTCAGTCTGTCAGGCTATTACTGTCCCATCGGGGGAACAATGAAGCAGCTACGCAGCCGGTTCGCCGCTGATGGTCATGGACGCCGCGCCCGGTTTGGCTTGCTCTTCGCGAGTGGCACGCTGCGGCCTTGCGTGGCAAGTCGCTAGGGCTGCTGTAACTCGCTCGTTCGTCCTCATCGCCTTCAGACCGCCGTACCGCCGCTGCTCTTTCTTTCTCTCCTCTACTTCGCTGCTGAGCAGCTTCACTGCGTCGGCCAAATTCGTGCTGCTCACCCTCTCCTCCGCTCTCCAGCTCGCACCGTCAGCTGTCCGCAAGGTCCCTGCGCATCGCCTGAACCCCACCCGCGCAAGCAATTTCCGCCAGAACTGTCCACGCCCGCTCTTCTTCCTCGGCGGCGGCCAGAGCTCCGCCATGGCCATCCTCACCGTGGCCAGGGATCTCCGAAGTTTCCCTCACTCATCTGGCTGCAGTCCCAGCTTCCTACTGCTCCATTTCTGCTCACAAACCTTCCCTTCTTCCCTCTTTCCTGCGGGACGCGCGGAACGCCTCGGTCAGCGCTGGTGCGCGCCACCGTGACACCCGTCACCGTGACAACCGCTCCCTGCTCCGCGTCCGCCCTGGACAGCTAGTCCTACGTATTCTAGGGAATGTCCTAAAGCTCAATTGATCCTTTCCGTGCCGATTACGCCCTTCCGCTGTCACTCCGCCGTCGCACCACCGCTCGACACACGGGCGAGCTGCCATGGCCGTGGTGAAGCTCCCTCCAAGCTCTAATCCGGCCGCTCATCCCCCTGGCGAGGTTCTCCAGTTCGTAGGGGTCACGGTGGTGAACTTCCCGGCGCCTGCGACCTCGCCGGTGGCTAGTTACGCCGTCGACCCGCCGGCCATCTCCTGGTCAAGGCCGGAGAGGGCGGGGTTTGACCCTGGCCCCGCCTGTCAGCTACAGAGGGTAGAGGACGGTGGGTGAGACAAGGTTTTAACCCGTTTTTTATTTTCAGAAATGAATAAAAGGCTGATTTCTTGATATATGCATAATTAAATAAGCTGAGATCATAAAAATATGGACTAAATTTATTTGTGCTCCTCATGGTATTTTGTTCCATGGAAAATTATGTTTTTAGCATGTTAATTATTTCTGTTATACTTTAAAATTGCCTCTTTTAATTAATATAAATGCATAGTCTTTGATTTTTTAGATTAAAATAATATTCCAAAAATTATGAATAATATTTTCATTCTAAAACCAATGTCCCTTAAAATTTTGGCTCTGTTTGCAGCAAGTAATTAACTGCTGAGTGACTTGAGGTATTTTTTGAATACCATGGATCATACTCCCTCCGGACCGTTTTATTAGGCGCCACTGCATTTTTTAGAAAGGCCGTAATACAAGGCGTACGAAGCAGTATTAACTAATGTGGAAAGATATCGAGGCAGTGCTTTAATTTGCATGGTAATTAAAGGGCCGTGTTTACATAAAGAGTGCTTGGTCCTTCCGACTTCTATCTCCGCTGGCCCAATCACTAGCAGTGGTGGTGTCATCCATCGGCCATATATGCATGCATGACCAGTATGAATTAATACTAGTACCTACCGTGCACAGTGATTGGTGAGGGTCTTGGTATCTGGATTTTTACTTGGCACGCCTAAAAAACAGGTCTAGAGGGAGTAACACTCTAATGGTCAATGGCTTGATCATGTTTTGCTGATGATGGTCATAATCACCTGTGTAGTTAATAAATAATTAAATGAATTAACTTAAGCAAGTGCTTCACTTAGGCTGTTGATTGCTTTTGGTATTGTTTAGAGACCATGTGACATTCCAACCTCAATGACTCATGGCAATGACATGCTTATTCTTATATAATCTTAGTTATCTATTAATTAAACACTACTGATGGACCTTGATTACAACATATAGGGGAACCATATAGATTGTCAATGATATCTTTGTGAATTATGAATTTGCATGCACATTGGTATTGACGCCTCTTTCACCCAGTCTCATTGTCATCTTGCCATCGGAATTGCAAGTAGCACATTTCTTCAGTAAAGCAGTAAAGCACAAACTTGAGAACAATATTGGCTTCATTTGTTCAAATTCAATGCTTCGAATCCTCCACTAATCCTCCACCTTCGTCTAGAGTTTGAAGGTTGTGTTAAGTATATATTAGCCCATCAATTCTAGGCCAGTGTGACCCATGTACTCTAAATGCTGGTAAAAAATATGCAATGCTTATGTGCATGCTGAATGGAAAAAAAAAAAAAAGAATACCCTGGTCAAGGCCTCCTCACAGATGCAACATGCCAATAGGTATGGGTGTGGAGGCCTGTAGGGGCAAAGCATCAGCCATACCTTACCCAAACTGAGAATCATAGTCCAGATACGAAAAACAACAAGATTTCTGGTACCACTTAACAATAGTCTTAATATTTAATATCATTCAGCATATAAAATTGTAATGGCACCAATCCAAAAAAAAAATCCCCACCATTTATACATGACAGAAATATAAGAGAAATTCAACTCAGAGACAACCTTCTTAATGCATCTTATATGCAAGCTAATAAGGGAACTGTTAAGGAGGGGAGCAGGAGACTTGGTGCATGTGAATTGTGACGAGAGGGGCTGCCCTGCAGGTGACTTACACAAGGGTAAGAGCTCAGCCCATTGCAAAACAAAGATGTCGGGTTTGTTATTCAGTTCAACTCTAAGGGCTTAGCATATAGAAATGGAATTAGCCATTTTATTACGTAGAAGGGAATGCTTTCATACGAATCAAAGCAAGAAATTATCTCCAAACTTCACCTATTGTCTCTAATCCTCCTGCCCCCCTGTGCGCTCTCCATCCATGCATTGCTCCTCTCTAACACCAGATGAAGAGGTCCGGGGCGAAACCCTACCAGTAAGAGCAGCGGAACTTCCAATTTAGCACTACATATAAACATCCAAACTAAACCACTGCATCAAACAGGAATCAATTAGCCACTCTGTAGTGCATGCAAGTAAAAGGTATCCTCGTACTGAATACAGGAAAGCCTCAAACCTTCGAGCAGGTACTAACCTACACACCCAAGCAGGCACATCGATAATGGAAGTAAAAATTGCCGTTACACCAGAAGAAATATGAAATATCAGTGTGATATGATTTTGTATCCCATCAAAATTGTGCTTGGATCACATCATATTCATATTTCATCAATTCATCAATAAAAATAACCACAAAAGAGGAATAAGTAAGTTGCATCATCCATCTGTGAACTCAGAACTTGCTTACAGCAGTTCTGGTCATGAAAAAGAGAAAGGAGACTAGAACAAGTTTGAGCCCCCAATTTTAACACAGATACAAGTTCATACAACTCTTAAGATCCAATATCAACACATGGCACAAGGTCTGCATGATCCAAAAGTTTGAGGTAAATATTACATTACTTGTGTCAAGGTACATAGGAATCAATGATCTTCAGGTTAAACAAACAAGCATGAAAATATACTAATCCTAAACCCCAGCACAATAATATTTCTAACACAGGAATATCACAGGATTTTTGAACTAAATATAACTACTCAGAGTGAAAAGGCAAAGTTCGTCCAGATCCATCCTTCATGATCAATAGTGGAATTAGAAATGTCAATATGATCAATTTCAACAGGCTTTTTCCTCCCTTGTGCAGTCTCTTCAAGTTTGACTTCAACTGTAGTGGTGACTAACTTATGAAGGGATGAAAAAGGTGCTGTTGCAACACATCCTTGAACAACACACAGCAGCAAGCTTTTAGGGTTATCCTCCTTACAGATCAAATCAAATGACACTAACTTTCTCTCGGGAAATTCAATGTATGGAAACTCCATCAAGACAGGCAAACCAAGACGGTAGGAATTGTCTTCGTTTAGAAGCTCAAAAGCAATAAAACCAATACCTGAACAGGCATATATAAACCCCTCTGCAAATAGACATCTCCCGCACAGTACACCTTCAATGGTTTGCCAAAAGGCTAATGAGGGCTTCACAACTGACCACTCCTTTTTGCTCAAGTCAAGTAAGAAGCATTCCGTCATATTAGCATCTGACACCAAAATCATATCATCAATAAGTTCCACAAATCCAGAAATATGGATTCTTCGTGCCAAATCCACAGAGCCAGATGATGTCTTGAAAGGGAGCCACTTGAAAGTTGATTCATCAAGGATATAAACATCCTGCAGAGTATCACCCAATGCTACAATATACTGACCAACTCGAGAAACCACTGAAAAACATAAATCAGGCCGTTCTTGTTCAATAAGGTTGCAAAACTTGCTTCTGACATCAACTTCGTAATAATTGTGCAATGGACTAGCTGAGATAACATAAACCTTGGACCCCTTATGCACAAAATGCCATGAAGGTGAAACATCTGCTCCACACTCTGCAGATGTAGTAGTGACCAGAGATAAGTGTGGCTCCAGCAGCTTCTCATGGCATGTTAACTTGCCTCCTATAATACTGATATGATACACGAGAGAACAGTCATTGACCTGGCAAATAAAATAAAAATCTGACTTGGTCAAAGATTTATAGTCCTTAAGTCTAGGGACACCTCTGCTAAAAAAATCCCTGCAAACAGAAAATGCAACTTTTAAGAACATAAAAACATGTCCTGAAGCATTGTTGAACAAGAGGAATTCTGGTGAAAAACAAAATGGAACTATACCTGCAGCAGTTAGGCATATCATCTGGGGATTCTTCAACTTGGGTGTAGTTGAATCCTCCAATCATTGAACTAGGCACTAAGGGATCCTCCTTGGCTGCATGATCCAGATATTCTCTGGTTCACGAATAAAAATAAGGAAATTCAATGAACTAGTGATGGTAATATTTCTGCAACAGTGTCTACCAAAGTCCTAAGTATAAACAAGTAACAGCACATATTAAAAAAAATTGATGGAAAAAGAAGTCGAGCTTCTTACTTAGTGCTATGAATGAGTAGAACAATTCAGAAGAAATAAACGCTCAGTAGCAGAAATCACAAATGGTCAGAAGATAAACCCACTCTATTAGAAAGTGGAAAGGGTCATAGCGAGTGATGATCAGGAGTTAAAATTACCCTTGCGTTTATGGAAAGACTCAGAGGGTTTTGTCTCATTGCCTGATCATGCCCCTCTAGTTATCTAAACCAGTAAGATACATGAAGGCCTATCCCAATATAAAGTTCAAGTATGATACTTCTTGAGAGAAGTCATTTATGAGTTGATAAAGGAGAACACAATATAACCTGTAACAGTATCTAGCAAAAGTGCAAAACTAATGTTTGGCAAGAGAAGGTTATAGAAGGCTGAGAAATTCCTCAGTGGCAAGAATATTCACTTTGAGGAAGGTCTGTAAAGTTTATGCAATTCTATTTCTGGCTCAGATTGATGAGCTAGATAACATTTATCAGGTGAGGAAGAAAGGTTTAATAAACACCACATGGAAACCCACCTCAAGTAACCAACTCGAGATTGTTGCAACACTTAGTACAACAATGGCTACCGGAGTTCTTCATACAATCAAGGAAGTGTAAACGGTACAGAAACCAATTAAAACTAACTAGCAGATGATTTGCAATCAAAACAGAACAGCAGAACTTACTGTGAGAAACAGAAATAGTATTGAAACTAACTAGCAGATGATTTGCAATCAAAATAGAACAGCAGAACTTACTGTGAGAAACAAAAATAGTCAAGACTATCATATCGTGGCACTGCCCTGCTCCTGAGCATGCCCACCCTACGGCAGGTGGAGTGGAGGACCTCAACACTGCTTGGCACAAAGCTGTCATCATTGTTGTGCCCACCTTTGACAAAGAATGTGGTAATTAGTGCATGCCGCTCTGCACAGCCACAAGGCATGTTCATGTTGATCCAGATGGCACATAGCATATGGCCAGTAAGGTGGACGATTGATCCATACCCTTCCTCATAATATGGCCACAATCTATCAACTTCCATGGGCGGCGCAAGCAGCTTCCCCTCCTCTGGTGAGAACTTGTATGCGAATAGCTTAGCACATCGGAGGAAGTAAACCATATCATCGTTGCCTCCAAAATGTGCCCCTTTGCCGGAGATAGGGATGTACTCAGAGAATTTGCCAACAGTGATGACAGGGGTTAAGGTGCTGTCAGCGCAATCAAAGCAGAAAAATGTGGAGTCAATGAGGGACAATAGTATGAATCTATCATGGATAACAGCATAGCCCTGGAGATGGTAACCGCTCAGATGGGTGTTCACTAAAGGCCGGTATATTATGTCGACACTGGCAGCATCTTCCCAGGTGGCCTCACCCCAGGAGTAGTCCAGTCGACGCATGACAAGGCTTCTGCAGTCCCCATTGGCGCCGTGGCACTCAACGGACGGCGCCCAGAGCTTACCCCGCGCCGAGACGGTCATGTATGTCCCATGCTGGAATGGCAAGGGAGGCAGAGAGGACAGGCTCTTGGTGTCAAGGTTCACTGCGAATGCTCTGTGTGGAAACTGCAGCGCGGTGTGGGCAGGGTGCAATCCGCTGCTGATGGCTCCATCGACTCCTGGCGAGTGCGTGCAGAAGCCGTACAGCTGAAGGCCGTCGGGAGACAACGCGGCCGTGGCGTGGGAGATGTACATATTCTCGTCGTCGTCCGGCGACACGGTGAGTAAGGGCTCCAGCATGTCGTTGGTGTGGCCAATGACCCGGCCGGAGGCGGCGACGCGGAAGCGGTGTAGGCGGAGATTGTGGAACGGCACCATGGCGGAGATACAGCCGACGAGGACTGACCACAAGGGGGCATCGTCGGCGTCGGACGGCATGTTGATGTGGTCCCGGCCGGGAGCGAAGCGCGGGATGTGGGGCTTGCAATACTTGCTCCAGCAGCAGAAGCATCGGAATAGGTTGCAGGCCCTCTCCTCCTCCCGCGCCTCCTCTCTCCGCCGGCGGCCAATCGTCGCCATCGATGCCGCACACGCCTGGGATTCCTCGTTCCCCTTTTCTCTTCACCGAATTTCTCGAGAGCGCGGCCTCGCCTGCGGGGACTCCAGCGAGGCAGGGGCGGTAGCAGCAAGCAATGGCGGCAGCGCCGGCGTGCAGAGGCGGCGCCGGCGGGACAGGGGTAGCGGCACGCGGGATTGGGGTTAGGTTAGGTCTAGATGTACGGCGGTTCCGGTGCTCAAACAAAGACCTCGAAGCTTCGGGTTCGATTCTATGTATTCTTTTATGGGAGCGACTAACGCCCGGCCGTGCATGCGTTAAGCAGGCCGGACGCACACTCCATATTAGGAAATCCACACCTCCCGAAAACGTCCAGCGGCTGTCCGCGCGCAACGCTACGGCGGGAAGCACGCTTCCTGCCCCTTCCCGCCTCCTTGACAAGGCCCACCAGTTTCCAGGCCCACGCACAGCTTGGAAGCTTGTCCTTCCAACACGCAAAACCCAGATCCACCGCGTGTCTGCGCCGCCGCCACCCTCTGACGGCCGGCTAATCCACACGGGAGAATTGCTAATTCATCCAAATCGAGGGCAACCACTTCTCGATCCGTGAGTACTATCATGCATATCTTTAGATCCAACTATATGTCCAAGAGATGTCCGAATTTACACCAGAATTCGGTTAATTTTGCATCTAGCAATTCGGTTAATTTTGCGAACACACAAATGATCGAAAAATAGAAACAAGCATATCTGTAGTTACTAGTAGTATCAAGTTCCTACTGCAATTCCTACTGCCTAAGTACATTTGATCCCAACTGACCAGAAGATCCGATCCAAACTTGTACTCCCAAGGTTACTGCACATATCACATTAGCACCACATGTCTCTTCTTACTATATACATCTTCATGCCTTAGCTGCCTTTACACCTGTCTTGATGTTGTTCTTGCACATATGACATTAGTTGTTGCAATGTGGCCTCACACCCCAAATATAATTGAAGTAAAAAAGGGATTAGCATGACAAGTATAACTGCATGATGCACAACACAAAGCATGTACAAACATAAAAAAAAAAATTGCCTAAATTTCTAGCCATTTTTGCCTAACCCAAGATCTTGTATTATTGCCTAAATTGTCCGATTAATTTGCCCCCTTATACTTACTTGTTTTGAGGCGGTGATTATTGTGTCAATTATGAACCTAAACGAACCACCACCCGAGAATTTGATGAGGATTTTTTAGATGTACTTGGCTTGGATTCTATGATCGGCAATCCTATCTTTTGCACTCAAGTGGTCGGGTACTACTTGGTTTTAGCGGATATTCCCCGTTGATTTAGCGTATATTTACGTAGAAGATTTCAGTCTTACACAAGATTTCAGTCTTACACAAGTGGTCTGGTCCCTACATTATAGCGAGATATTCCCCGTAGTTTCGGAAGATGTCATTCCTACGGTTTACGAGATCGATTGTCACTTGAGCAAGCAAGGTTGGAGGATAGAAATGAAGATTCCTTTGCTGAAAATGCAGTTGTCGAAGAGGAAGAAGAGGTGTGGTCTACTCCTCAAATGCCACACAATGGCATGTCCTTTTCATCTCTAGAAGAAGCAAAAGAGTATTACAATTCGTATGCAAAGAGAACCGGCTTTTCAATTAGAA
The DNA here is from genome assembly GCA_015844335.1 of Chrysopogon serrulatus. Classification (NCBI taxonomy): domain Eukaryota; kingdom Viridiplantae; phylum Streptophyta; class Magnoliopsida; order Poales; family Poaceae; genus Chrysopogon; species Chrysopogon serrulatus. The sequence goes on along the minus strand of JADLZL010002327.1, from coordinate 141,422 downwards.
CCAACACATCACGCCGGTCTGCAATCACAAGGGAAATGCAGAAGGTGCAGTATGTGTGCAACAAGGAAGGCTTTGGCAAGAAAAGGGGAGGAGCTCGGGTTGCGATCTTTGTCACTTGCTACTCGGACAATGATGAAGCTGAAGAGGAGGAGGATAGTGCACAAGAGGAAGAAGATGCGCAAGGTGAGAAGCGGAAGAAGCTTGATGGCTGTAAGAAAAGAAAGAGGGAGAAAATGATATATACAAACTGCAAGGCGAGGATGGTGGTTAAATTAATTGGTTCTAGGTGGCAAGTCATCTATTTCTTGGCAGAGCACAACCATGATCTTGTGGTGAAGCCCTCACTCAAGAAGTTCCTAAGGTCCCATAGAGGGATTCCAAGGCATGAAAAGGATTTCATTGTTTTCCTACATGGGTGCAACTTGAGCACCGGTAGAATCATGCGGCTGATGAGCGAGTTCTATGGGTCTGCACAGCTGGTGCCATATGAGGGCAAAGATGTTTTAAATTTTCGCTCCACCATCCATAAGACTGAGAAGTTCAAAGACATGCAAGAAACTTTGGATCATTTCAGAGATTTGAAAGAACAAGACCCAGATTTCTTCTATAAGATCAAACTTGATGAGAACCACAAGGTGGAGAACCTATTTTGGGTCGACTCAGCTGCAAGGCGAGCTTACAAAGAGGCATACAGCGACTGTGTTTCATTTGATGCGACCTATATGACCAACATGTATGAGATGCCTTGCACACCATTTATAGGAATCAATAGGCACTGTCAGACCTTTCAGTTGGGCTGTGCATTCATAAGAAATGAGAAGACAGGTACCTATGAATGGTTGTTTCTAAGCTTTCTGGAGGCAATGGAAGGGAAGCCCCCGCTTAACATTATCACTGACCAAGACGCTGCAATGAGGGCTGCCATTTGCACTGTTTTCCCAAACACAACCCATAGGAACTGCAGGTGGCACATCATGGACAAATTTTCTGGCACAATAGGGCCCATCCTATCAAAAAATGATGAGCTAAATGAGGAGTTTGTGGATTGCTTGAATTATACCACCAATCCAGAAGAGTTTGAGTCAAAATGGTCTGCTATGGTACAAAAGAATGGTTTGGAACAAAATGAGCACTTTCACCACCTATACAGCATACGACAGAGCTTTGTACCAGCCTACTACATGCACAGCTTCTTCCCATTCCTTCAGTCCACTCAAAGAAGCGAGGGCTTTAATTCTTTGCTCAAGAAATATGTCAACCCAAATTTTTCGGTGCTACAATTTGTAAGGCAATATCAAAAAATACAAGAAAAGTGTCTAGTTGCACAAGATGGGCAAGACTTTAGGACTGATGAGAACGAGCGAAGGCGATGGTCAAGATATCCACTCGAGAAGCATGCTTCTGCTGTATACACAAAGAACATGTTCTACAAGTTCTCTAAAGAGTTCGAGAAGACTGCAGAGTACGATGTGAAGCCTGCTGGGCAGTACCAATACTGGATGGAGCCGAATAACACCTTTGTTTATGGATATGGAAAAAGGAAGTACCTTGTTACAGCAATTCAAGAAGAAGAGAGCTACTTTAGCGTGAGTGCAAAGCAAAGTTTGATAGAGATGGCATAATTTGCTTTGCCATATTATGAAGGTGATGATCTGGTTTGGTGTGAAATCAATACCGGATAGATATATCCTTAAAAGGTGGACCAAAGCAGGCAATTACTAGTGATGGAGATCAGATTGCAAATGTGCAAGCACCGGTTCAGATTGTGGCTCGTGGGATGCCATTGAACAAACCTTAAAACAGTGAGGTTCACCAACTCATCTACTCGCACTTGCGGCACTAGCGGTGAGGAGGGCTGTACATGTGATGAAAGCTATGCTATTTTGGAGAAGCATATCAAGGAGATGCGGTGTGAATTCGAAGAAATTAAAAAGAGAAAGATGATGAATACTACTACTACGAGAAAATGCACAAGTTGGACCAAGTGCCTCAACACCAAGTGAACCTTTACCGAGAACAGCAGGTTTGAAACTAGCCCTACCCCTCCCCACTATTCTAGTCTATTTCATCGTAATAATAGTATTTAAATTTTTCATAGTTGCTTATATTGCATTTGAACCTCCAGGTACAGCAGCTTGTCTGAGTATAGCAACTATAAGGAACCCCCCAAAATCGAAAGCTAAAGGGCGTAAGAAAGAGAAGAGGCACAAGAAGGGGATGGATGGTCAAGCAAAAAGGAAGAATAAGTGCAGTGTCTGCAAATTAGCTGGCCACAATGCAAAGACATGCCCAGACAAGCTCTCGGAAGAGAAGCTCAAAGTCAAGAAATAGTTTAAATTAAGAGTAGAAGTTCAAAGTCAAGAAATAGTTTAAATTATGAGTCTCAAAAGATGTTAGTTCAAATGAATGAACCGAATGTGTTTTTATGTTAAAATTTGTGTTGGCAGACCCGTTGTAATGCTTTTTATACACACATCATATGTGTTACAGACTTGATGTGCCATTGTCTTTCCTATTTACTTAGTTCATCTTAGCTAACGATGTTGCTTATGCGCAATGGCCTCGCCTTTCATGAATCCGTGTTCTTAGCATCCCCATTTTAGCATCTTCACACTTTCTTAGGCAATTTAGGTGTCATTCATTAGGCGACAATGTATTCCTAGCTAGGCAATTTAGCTTATTCTTACTAGTCAAAAAAGGCCATCCCTTTTGTTGCTTATATGCTTGCTTAACTCTACTTGTTTTTCCCGCCCCATTCGTGGCCTGCACAAGCTTCTATGAATCTTGTGGGGATGCCCATTCCACTTGTTCACTTTTCACTCCTCTTTTTTGGGTTTTGTCCAAAATTTGTGTGGGGTTTGGGGGTTTCATTCCATTACTTACACCTGTTTTCTCCTCTTCTTTTGTCCTTTGCGAGAAAAAAAAAACGCTCAACACTGCTTTGTTACCCAGGTTACGCTCTGGTTTCCGCAGAGGTTATAGGCACATTTTTGGTGTTGGACACACATAATTGCTACCATATTGCTACTAACTTGCCTGACAATGGTATTAAATTGCTTACCAGATTACTAATAACTTGCTAGACACATATAATAAGTATGGCTGATGTCAGCCTTGCCTCAAACTAGACACATATAGTGGTAGCGGGGTGTACTAAAGTTGTATACTAGGCTTTACCCTTTTTTGGAAACATTGCGGATAGGCATTCATAGCGGGAGAACATTACAAAATTGTTTTCAGCCTTTACCTTTATAAATTCAGCTTCTCCCTCAATCCTTCGCATCATTATCTTTGTGAGTTAACCACTTATGCAGCGAGAAGCTTGCGTATATTAGGGATGTCACTCTCCTTGAAGTATTGCATTGAACGTCCATCCCAATGTTCAGCATGCATCAACATATGAAAACCACAATCATGGCTGCAAGGCCAAAAAGAAATATAGAAACTTCGGTGTAGATAACACAAGGTGGATATGCAAAAAGCTAGCATTAGTTAGAAGCTAAAAAACTACCTACTTGTTGGACTGAATTGGAACACCAATATCAACAACTTCATAATTGCATATGGGCCTCTTTTGCTCATATTTATATTTGGTCCAAAGTTGTTTGATTCCGGCTATCAAGGTGTTGCAAAACTCGTAAAAGAGCTTCATCTTCCGAGTTCTCATTGAGTCTAACACCTCAAACCTATTGTTTCGTAGGTTCAGCACAAGCAAAAAGTAGTGTCCTACTTGTGTTGTAGATTTGCTATCTCCAACCATTTGAAGGGTAGGGAACATCACCTGTGTTGGGTTGATTATTATCAAAGCATGGCACCAAGAAACAAAATATCATCTAAGACAAGATGTAAATACATGTGAGGATATGAAATTACCATATTACGATGGTCTAGATGGTTATCTGGAGGCCAGAATACACATGAGATCTGTCCAGTAGTTAGGTTGCCCTGCTGGATGAAGGTCTGTAGAAAATTGCTAATGAGAACATGAAAAATTGCTAATGAGAACATGAAAAATTGCTAATGAGAACATGAAAAATTGCATGTATGTTGCTGCTGCTATGCTTTTCAGTGGAAAAGCAAAGCTGCTGCTATGCTTCTTAGTGGAAGAGCTAGCTGCTATGCTCCTCTTAGTGACATGCTTTGACATTGGCAAAAATAATATTGGCATAGCAGCACAAAACAAACAGCAGGAAGCAGTAGTTGCCTAGAATATTAAAATTAAGTGTTCAGGTAAGTCTGCATGCAGGGTACTACTAGTGGTGCATTACTAAAGCTGGTGCTACTACTAATGCAGCAAAATTGCCTCAACAAATTAAGAAAATTGCTAAGAAAAACATGAAACATTACTTGATACTAAAAGAAGAATTGCTTCAGTATCGATTTGTAGTAGTAGAAGAATAATATAAGAAAATACGAACTAACCGAGACTCGTAAAGGTAGAACACGTTTGACAGCCTTTCTATTGGTGTTATCAATTGTGTGGATTGCAATTTCAGCTACTGGGCTCATTAGCTTCCCACCAGGCTTCACCGATTGAGCAAGTTGATCTAGCGTCACAAAGAAGCTCCAGAAATTGATTATGACAATGCTGCACACATAAAAGAAGCACGAAATGAGCATAAAATAATTGATTTCATGATTATCAGGTAATAAAGGAAGACATAGTTATGGGCATACGCACTCTTGAGCTTGTTTAGATGTAGTAGACCTTGAATTTCCATGTGCACAAACTGCAAAGATATAAATCACAAACATCCTTGCTGCATTTGAAGCTCTTCTTTTTAGCAAAGTCAATATAAGGTGATCGCAAAAGCGCCCTTTTCTCGAATCCTATTTGGGTGAGGCCGATAAGCGTGTGTAATCAAGAATTTCCACTAGCGAGGCTCCTTAGATGTGGATGGAGGAGGAACAGGGAGCGAGAAGATGTAGTTGCCTCGAACACAACTGCTGGTTTCATAGTTTTCTTGCTAATCTCAATACGAGCATCATTTTCCATCTTAGCAAGAATCTCTTCTGGTATATCTGACAGTGAGCACTGAGAACCTGATGTCCAAGTTGTTTCAACTTCAGAAGCTGCTCTCTCGGGTCCATCTTGTGAATATACAAACTTCATGATGTCAATATCTGGGGGTGTAAAATCCAAAGGACAAATGGCCGCCACCATGTGTGTCACACTGTGTTGGGTTTATTATGAGTCCAAGCAATATAGGAAAAAACATATAAGACGAAACATAAATAGTAGTAAAGATGCGAAGTTACCAAGTGGGAGTCTAAGCTTATCTCTCCTTCTTTGTGAAGTGGATTTGGGCTTAGGTTCTGGAGGAACAATTTCTATTGGTTGAGGTTCATAAGTTGATGTATCATGCTTCTTATCTTCAAGTTTCTGAGATCGCAACCTTTCCAAACGGACATTAAGTGGGACAAGATCATCAATGTCATCCACATCAGCTTCAACATGGGTGGATGAATCTACAGGAGGATCTTGCTTTTCAATGTCTCCATCTTCATCCTCCAGTATAGGGGGCATATTTCCAATGCCATGATAATCAGAGGCACTATCATGATCTGTATCACAATCTTCATCCTCAGAATCCAGAAATACAAAATCCTCTTCATCTTGATCACTGTCTGCATCTACATTTTCTTCACTAAGCAAATCATCTTCAGATTCTTCACACAAAGATTCACCTTCAGCAATATGTAGCATTCTACTCATTGACCTTGTCTGCCTTTGTGCAATGTCAGGTACACCTTGTGTCGGTTTGGAACGCTTTGCTCTATAGTGATTCTGTGCAAAGGAAGGTTCACATTCAGAGAAAGTGTTATCTTGAGCAGCCCTAGAACGCTTGGAACTGCCCTCCGGCTGTTCACATTCAGAGAAGGTGTTATCTTGAGCAGCCCTAGAACGCTTGGAACTGCCCTCTGGCTGTGTTGCGGGAGCTTCACATGAAGAAACATTTTTCAAAAATGTTCCAAGAAGCTCTGTGAAACCAGAGCAGAACTGGGTAACAGCAGTGTTGAGCGTACTTTTTTTCTGCAAAGGACAAAAGAAGAGGAGAAAACAGGTGTAAGTAATGGAATGAAACCCCCAAACCCCACACAAATTTTGGACAAAACCCAAAAGAGGAGTGAAAAGTGAACAAGTGGAATGGGCATCCCCACAAGATTCATAGAAGCTTGTGCAGGCCCACGAATGGGGCGGGAAAAACAAGTAGAGTTAAGCAAGCATATAAGCAACAAAAGGGATGGCCTTTTTGACTAGTAAGAATAAGCTAAATTGCCTAGCTAGGAATACATTGTCGCCTAATGAATGACACCTAAATTGCCTAAGAAAGTGTGAAGATGCTAAAATGGGGATGCTAAGAACACGGGATTCATGAAAGGCGAGGCCATTGCGCATAAGCAACATCGTTAGCTAAGATGAACTAAGTAAATAGGAAAGACAATGGCACATCAAGTCTGTAACACATATGATGTGTGTATAAAAAGCATTACAACGGGTCTGCCAACACAAATTTTAACGCAAAACACATTCTGGTTCATTTACAAAAATTAGTAGTAATAAGAACATCATTAGAGAAGAGACCATGTACAAACCTGATCTGAAATGCCAGCAGGAACCTTCGCGGATACAAATCTTCTTATATCATCCATATGGAACAATGAAGTCTGTGGAGTACAATAGCTTGATCCTTTGAACTGAACACATAAAACATGTACATGCCAATGTATCATATTGACATTGGGGGATACTTCAGTGACAAAAGCAAAAGCCACATTGAGGTAACGATACATACCTTGAGCTTCCCAAACGAGCCATCACGGTTGGTGTCTAACTTGATGACACGATCCAACAACTGCCTTGACCATGCTGCAATTCTAGGCTTGGTGGAAGGGATCTGTATGTTGTCAACCACAAGTGAATCCACATATATAATCTGCAAAGATGACAATCAATGAGGTCAGCAAAACACAAGAACAAAGCAGGAAGATGTGGAAACATATATAGTACAGAAGCTTACCACAAGGACAAGAAGGCAGCTCTTAAAAGATTTTCTTTTCCCCTTTTTGTTTGCTGCGACTTTAAGCTGGTCAACAACAAACTGGCACCAATTCAACTTGTTGACGGAAGAAAGATCAACAATGGACGGGTAGCACCTTGGGCTAATAGATATGCCAGTAGGAGGACACAAGAATGTTGAAACTGCTATCATCAGCCAGGACCTTAGGAAATCATCATTGCTTGTCCTATTATTCTCCAACCTTTCCAATATAGAGTCAATAGTAGGTGCTGTCCCCTCATCAATACCATACTCCTCATGGATGAAGGTGATTGCGTCAACATCAAGCTCATATTTAACTTCATCACCCTCATTTGGAAGCCCAAAAACACCGCACACTGATTCAGCATTAACTGCAATCCTGCCCCTTCCAGGAAACACCAGCTCCGATGAATCAGCATCATAGCAATCAGCCATCAACCAATCTGCAAAATCTGCAGGTAAGGTGTCTCAAGCGATCTTTAGGAGACCACCAAAACCGATCGTCCCCGATCCTTTTCTTACGTGATTGGGTTGGGTTTCTTGTATAGCTTCACTAGCCTAGATGGGGAAGCCCGTTGTCTTCGAGGCTGAGAATAGGAGATGGATTGACAAAAGTTAGGAAATAGCAGCAACTAATTTGAGTGAACAGAACATGTGAATACAATAATAGAGCTAATGGATTGTGTAGACATACCTGAGGAACCGTTGAAGACGACGAAACAGTATGCTGTCTTTGCTGTCGTCTACCCATTTCCTAACACAAGCAGCACCTAAAAAACCATGTTGAATGAAGGGTTCAGCTCACTTGGCATAAAAACTGGGTATAAAAAACAGTACAGTACAGGCTACCATGCAAACAGCTCGCTCGGAATCGATTGAAGGGGAGCAAAATGGATCGTGTATGGCATATACACATTAAGATGCACAATTGATTTAATCATGAGCAGTTAAAGAACCAAATAAATGAATACATGCATGATAGGTAATCCTAAAATCGAAAATATCAGCATATATCCCCCCAGCCACCACATGCATTTTGGCTTGAAGCACTACTCGTGTTACTGGTATTCAGCATGAGAGGGGGTCTATGCCATTTCAGAGTAAGAACTGGGTATCTGAAATTTCAGCACACTGCACACTGCCGTCCATGGAAAATAAACTGCAGTCCTCCTTGGTAAGCTTGTCACATTAGCCACTAAAATGTACACTGATCTATCTATCTCTCTGTGAAAGGAAAGGAAGCACAGCAACAACGCTGAGAATGCTTACCAGGAGACGCCGAGGGAGCCAAAAGCTAGAGGAGGCAGCGACTTCGGAGATGGTGAGGAAGCACACAGCCAGATGCCGAGTCGAGCAGTCAATGATGGGGCAGGCACGGCGACGGTAACACGACTGCGGCAGCAGCAGTGGTAGGACCGGGCCTGCCACCGCGAGATGCGTGAAGGGGGGCTGCGCGACGATGGAGAGACGACTGTGACGCGGTCGTCGCAACCTTAATCCGTCGAAATCAGTACATGCCCGGCTCGAATCGCACAAAAAAAGGGAAATCCCCATAGCTAGGAACTGAGGCTCACCTTCCTGTTCGCCTCCTAGCTGCTTAATCTGCTCCTCTCCCCATTCGAATCGAGCATGGCGCCGCCTAGGCTAGCACCCAGCCAGCCACGCAATCGGAGAGCTTCGAGTTAGATAGGGAAGAAATCCAAATCCAATCGCATGTGTCGGGGCGGATTCAACTTACCGGTGACTGCAGTGACGCCTGTGCTCCGCCTAGATCCGGTTCACCTGCATCCTGAGGTCGCCGCGGGTGGAGGGGGTGTCGCTTCTCGACGCAGACAGAGACGAAGCAACCGCTCGCGGCGCTGTCGGAAACGGGGAGGAGAGGAAGCGCCGCTCGCGGCGCTGTCGGAGACGGGGAGGAGAGGAAGCGAGCGCTCGCCGCGCTGTCTGATGCAGCGCTTTCGGGGGCGACAGGGGCAGCGCGAGTCCCAACGTTTGAACAGTTTCTCTCTCCCTCTCTCTGACTACTGGGCCATGCCGCAGCGGTGGGTGGAAATCTCCGAAAAGAACGCAGGGGCTTGGATGATGGATCGACGGCGCAGGGAGCGTGCGGGCGCGTTGGCCACAACGCCCGCCTGGCGGAAACAAAGTCTTTACCTTCTTTTATTATTATTGTTGGTTTTTTTTTTCTTGGAACCTCGTACCCAATGTAATCTATATCCAACTATGATTTCTATTCGGATACTGTTGTTTTTGTTTGGTAATCCTGATCCTAACCTAATAAAAAATAACGAGCGCTATCGGCGGACGCCTGTGGCTCGCTCGCTCCGCTCGTCCCTGAGTCCAGCGTGTCCGGGCTTTCAGTTGGTGGGCCGGTGAGTCCTAGCCCGTCCGGAGATTGAACACATCCCGAACTTCTAGAATTAAGCAGATGGAGCCCCAACATTGGACCCCCGGTATGCCAATCACAAGACACGACTTAAAATAAGAAGGAACTAAGAGTAACAAAGAAAAAAACAATCACGGATGGATCCCAGCTGGAAAAAATCAACTGGCATAAAAAGATAAATAGAAAGATAAAAATGCAAACATGGCATACTACTCACGTAAAATATGTTCTATGTTCTACAATTTAAAATCCAATCTAATATCTTAATACTTCAACCAAAGAAGAAGTGTTTTACAAGGGCACCAAGCTGCAGCTGGGCACCAATCCATTGCAGCTGGCGACTTAGGTGACAAAGATCATGAAACGATTTCTTAATATGTTGTCTAATCCACAAGCTACATACATTGTCATATATGTGGATAAAAATTTATTGTCCCGTCCAACACACAGGCAAGTAGAAAAATATTTATAAAAAATAAATGTTAATTTTTATCTCTCAAACTTAAAAAAATCATAGCTTTTTATTTGAAGCTTCAATTTTTTTCGGATCTGATTACTAACCAAAACATCAGCCTTGTAATAACATCAGCCTCGCAATATGCCTGAGACTATTCGGATCCAGAATCACAGATGGTTACTTCCCTGTGCAACGCACAGTTTAGGTTTATTCCTTAAATATTTTCCTTTCTTGGTTTTGTGTCACCACCTCCAACGTGATGGACTTCCCGCACAAATCTATTAGGAGAAATCAAATATAATACAATGACTCAATAAAAAAATAATTCCAATAGGAGAAATTGAATACAATAGGCAGCTCAATAAATAAATTGGATACAAATTAGGTTAAATTGAACACCAAGTAAACCATATAATCAAAGGCACCATACCACCGTTAGCGAAGGCGGCATGAGAAGATGCTAAGGCCGAAACAACGATGGCGCAAGGCGTCAGGCAACAGAGGGGAAACCTGATGAGACAACAATGTTAGTGGGACTAAAGTGACCGATGAGTGACGGTAACAACACGGGGCGCGGCAGCCAAGTCATTGCGGCGTGCAACCACCGAGGCTCCGTTGCATAGTCAAAGTTATTTATATATATACGTTTTTAGTACAACATCGATTATAATAAAAATATAATAATATAAATTAAAACCTATAGCTTTCAAGACAAAACAATATATATAGATATCAAAAAACTTTGGATGGCACTATACTTTTATCATATTGCAATGCACGGGCACTTTTGCTAGTATAGTATTAATCTGTTCTAGATTATAAAATATTTAAATTTTTATTTAATACTCGTCAAATATCTTTGTTTGCTTGATTTATATTAATAATTAATGAAATTCTTCGTAAATGACTTAAATTTTTACTATATTTAACTCAATTTTTTGAATAAGGCATGGGGTCAAAAAAATTAAACATCTTATAACTTAGAACGGTGGGAGTAGTATTTTAAAAACTTTTTTCCATAAAACATTTATACCAATTTTGATCGGCGTTGTGTTGAGAATTGGGATGCCGACATTTTTATACACAAGAGATCTGTCACACGTACGTCACGCATGACATGGAAACTGAATCAATTGAGCCTAAAGGCCCCGAAAATAGAGAAGCGGCGACACGGGCCGCGACCACCCCCCCAATCCCTAGGGTGGGTGGGGGCGCCATGCGCCGTCGCCACCAGGGGCACCGCGGGAGACGCCGCCCTCCCCGCGGGTCTACCTCCGCGTGCGGTTATCTTAATTAGTATTGACTAGCAAAAATGCCCGTACATTGCAACGGGAGAAAATTATGTCTTTTTTGTCACGATACATTTAGTCATGACCAATGCTAAGTGATAAGTTCAACCACTGCACACCAGACTATCGAAAAGTTTCAAGCAATCTCGTTGAGGTTGACACAACGTCCCCTTTCATGAGCTTCTCCAATCTCCCTACATCAACATGGACTGGCATCTATTGGTCGATGGCACCACGGAGTCATCCATCCGGCTGCTCGCGATGCTCCCTACCACCAAGGAGGAGGACGACATGTAGTGCCCGAGCTCATTGTCCTCCCACCAGATGGAAGAGGCAAGGGAAGGCTCTTAGTGGAGATTGGAGAAGTGGGGAGGAAATAGTGGAGGCTCAGTGGAGATTGGAGAAGTGAGGAGGAAATAGTGGTGAAAACGACCGTTCCGATTTTTTGATATACGATTCTAGGGATGCAGCCAGAAATGCGGAGGCGAGAGGAGCGAGGCGATGCAGATGATATCTCTGGGCAAGTGGAAGAGGTCGATGGATGAGAATGGAAAGTTCCCATAGGCCACACAAAGCCAGTGAGGAGCTAATCGTCTAGCACCCGAAGTCCACCGCGACGATGCAAACATTGCTACGACGGCAGCGAGCGGTGTGAACGCAGAGCTGAGGAGCTACTGCTGCGCATCCAAAACTCGCACTTGAGGACGTCCACGACCACCTCACGCGAGGTCATATCTCCCGACGCAGACTCAGTTTGTGTTTCCAGGAGGTAACTGTGACAGATATGGACTCTAGAGTCGGTGGACCGTCCTAGATCAATAAAGATTCACGGGCTCGCCCTGCAAATGGAACTTATTTTCAGTGACCATCTAATATTCCTATTTGATCCTATCAAAACAAAAAAAAAAACCTATTTGATCATGTCATGACTCACTTGGCTTGTATTTTTCTTTATAATTACATATGGCATCTCTGAGAGAGCTAGAAAAATTTAAATTAAATATAGTTGTGTTTTGTAGACATGTAACATTCAGCTAAGCTACTGACGCTAGCAGGCAATTTTTTGAAGTAAATCAACATCAAAGGGAACTTTGGCTAAACTGTCGGCTGGCTGCTAGCGTTGATCGTGGATTCTATCTGGTCCACATATCTGATATCGTTGCCGTCAGAGTTGGATCCTGATATTTTGTTTTGCTTTTTCATGCCAGTTGATTTTTTTAATCGAGTAATTCCTACAGCCGGATGTGTCAGTCTTCAACCCTACGACGACTCCTACGAATCATACGCGTATACAGAGAAGGCACGACGACCTGCGTGGGACGGCCAAACCAAAGGATGCTAGACAAAAAAATTAGCCAGAAATTTATCTATATCTATATCTATATCTATATCTATATCTATATCTATACCTAATACTAAAGAGGTAAAACTTTCAGCCAATTTTTTTGGTCCACCTCTTTTTTCGTCCATCTATTTTTTCGTCCAACTAAGAGATCGATCCAGTTTCGTTTAGTTTTTCCAGAATTTTTGGTCCGATGCCATGGTCCACACGGCCCCGTGCCGTCCGATCGAACGGCATCCATAGAGTCCCGTTCATTGTTGCGACTTGGAATCGGAAAAAAAAATCCTTAAATTTCCTTCAAAGCGGACACGAAACATACTGCGTCCCTTCGGAGTGCTTGACTCGTGCCCAGCCGCCGCCCCTCGCCGCTTCGTGTGACCACGACGAGCTCTTCGGCCGCCGCCGTCGCTCAAGCCACGGAGTAGCCGGCCGTGCCCACCAGTTGCGGGCACCAGGCCCTCGCGGAGGCCGCCTCCGGGTCGCTACGGGGCCGCCGGCTGCGGCGCGAGGGCACGGCGTGGAGGCTGCCGCCGGCGGAGTTGCCAACCGCAGGCGCTGCCGTCAAGCACACGGGCACCATGGCCGCCTTGGCGTATAACAACCGCCGCATGCCAGGCCCAAGTGCAACCGCAGCCGACGTCGGCGTCCTAAGACCATTACCGTAGTAGAGAGGTAAAAATCAAAGAAGACAATATCGGTAGTTACCGTCTCTCGTGTTCATTCTTCTTTCGATGTGAAGGACGACCACAGTGAAGTCAATCGTTGACGTCTTTGTCGATGTTGATGGTGACTGTGTTTCGGCCAGCTATCATCCTCGTCTTAGCCATCATCCTCGTCTTAATAACATATTATTATTAGAAGTAAAAGAGCAAGAGACAATGAGATAATGCAAATGATATCTCTGTTGCATTGAACAGTGTTGTATATATATACAAGGGCCATATGAACGATTACAAGTGTGAAAGGAAGAGAAGGCGAAGAGACACCCTTTGGATGAAGAGATGCCCTTTGGATTAATCCCTAATTAATCACTAATAATAATTCTCAATAGTCTCCATACCACAAGCATCTAAGATTCACCATCACACCATATATAACCTGTTATGATTGAAAAAGTTTTTATTTATTTATTCTATGTTCTGTGCGTAAATAAACAATATGAGCTTAATTTTTGTTTTGTCTAGCTTATCCTTTCTTATTTTTTTATCCTATGTATATATTCTCCCGTTGCAACGCACGGGCATATTTCCTAGTATATTAAGTATTAGGTATAGATTAGGTAATAGAATAAATTTAAATTGAACTTTGCCTATAGTGAGCCATAATATCTGGGCTTATCTCAACCATATTTTAATTAAATACTAAGGCCCATAAAACATACTATCTGCAGTATAAAATTTGTACCATATAGAAAAATCAAGGAGAGATCGACTCGATTTATTAGGTGGCTATAAGGAAGCTTTAAAAAGATAGAATGCTAAACTAAGTAAATGGTGGTTTCATTCCATTCATCTTGAAAGAGGAGTTCGTTAGAGAAGGGTCTTTCATTTCATTCATTTTCAAAGATATTAGGTAAGTTGTAAAAAGGAAGGAAGAATCTGGTCGATAGATATTAGGTAAGTTGTAAAAAGGAAGGAAGGAAGAATCTGGTCGATAAGGTTCCTTGCTTTTTAGTTTTAGAGTCTACTCGGGACTATAAATATTAAGGAATCGAAAGTCCTTTATTCCTAATCTCCTGGCTCTCTCTCTATCTCCTCCCTCTCCCACGTCACTGCCTCTCTCTATCTCCTCCCTCTCCCACGCCGCCACCTCCCCTGCACCGATAAGTTGTAAAAAGGAAGGATCTGGTCGATAAGGTTCCTTGCTTTTTAGTTTTAGAATCCACTCGGGATTATAAATCTTAAGGGATTGTAATCGAATTTATTAAGAAGTAATTGGGCAAAAGTCCTTTATTCCTAATAATCTCCCGACTCTCTCTCTCTCCTCCCTCTCCCATGCCGCCGCCTGCCCTGCGCCGCCGCCCCTTTAAGGCCGGCGCCACTCCCTCCTTCCTTCCTCCTCGATCCACTGGTCCAATCTATCCTCCCCACCGCGCGTGTTACAAGATCCATGAGAAATAATTTATTTATTTTCTTTGGTGAAGAATAATTTACTTTTTCTTCCAATTTAAGCTCAAGACCTTTGATGAGAAAAGGAAGGATTATGTGGTTTGAACAAAACTAGCGAACACATGTGGAAACCAGATCGCAATCATGATTCTTTCTCATATTGATGCACCCAACTAGTCATTTGGTCATGGAGAATCAGTCGTTTTTCAAAACTAAATGTTTAAGTTTACAGATAACATTGTTCATTATGAGTGGAGCATCACAAACAGGGGATGCTAATAATTGTTGATTATAATAAATCCGTCCACAGTATCTCTTAGCGGCCTTTCACACACTTAAAACTGGTGCTTGCGTTCACAGCAAGTAAACACTGATAGAAATGGAACCGGTATGTAGAGTAAGACGAGAACATGTATACAAGAAAACTCTTTTATGTGAACGTCATGACCAAATGGACATTGCTTCAACTAAAAAGCCGTTTCAGCTTCCAACGATGTTTTGGTTTATCAGCCGACTTATAAGTTCTGCCGAACAGTGTGATTAATCTGGATTACAACATAACATCTCCAGGTCAAAGTTTATCGAAAGAATGGTTGATCATCAAGGTCAACAAGACGGAACTACAAAATATTGTCGAGACAAGTAATCTATATCTATATTCTATATCTATATCTATACCTAATAAAGAGAGAAAATTTTAGCCTATTTTTTAGTCCGTCAATTGTTTTGATCTGTCCATTTTTTTTGTCTGTCTTCCTCTAACTACCGGATAATAAAGAGTGTAACAGAACCGACCAATTTTAAGTGTGTGAAAGGCCGCTAAGAGATACTGTCCGGAAAAATCACTCGCTAAACAAACAATTGTCACACTTAAGCCGTTATAAACCCGGTAGTCCGGAAATCTCGAAGGATTTCAAACCAAACATCATCAACCAAGATCGTACAAGTTTAGCGTCACCATTCACACGTTATATTACAACATTTCATAATAGTTCGATAACATCAGAGTGCGGAAAATAAGTTATTACAAACCAAGTCCTTCAAATCCGAGTAGCGAAAGCAAAGTAGTTTTGAAAGCTCAACCCAACTCACACATTTTTAGAGATTAATACGATTGCCGGTCCCGTAGTCTATCCATCAAAAGCGGTTGGGGAGAATATTAAAGATTAACCTTGCCCAAGGTCTTCTAGTCCATCGGGAAAGACAGTAGCACAAGATGCCCGTGGAAGGTATGTCCGTCTCTGACAAACAACAAGCGGGAAAAACCCCGAGTACGAGAAGGTACTCGGCTAGACTTACCCGACGGATTTAAAATAAAAGACTTCAAGGAGTATGACAGGCTTTATCTGGGGATAGCTTGACTCTTTTGCATAAAAGCGGTAGTAACATTTAAAGTGATAGCTCAGCTTAACCATTCCTATTTATGCTAAGTGAGGACCTATACTATGCATCATTATAGTATATTAGTCATGATGAAGCAAGCAAGTAGTAACCACGATCATAATCATTAGCTTAACTCATCATCATCATTAACCACATTCCATAATCATTACTATGATGGTGCAGCTCAAGTCAAGTGTTCACTGTCCAGGAACGATGGCGATTCGAATCGATTACTACTGAGCTCAGAGGGTATTCCTCACACAAACCACACTCACCCGCTAAAGTGAGCTACAGGTCACCGTGGCACATATCCGGGAAAACAACGCGGACTCGAGTGGAACCACCATACCCAGGGACCGCCCGATCGCCTTTAGCCACCATGCTTTGGACCTCGGACTTACTCTTGGCGCCCCTGGGTCCCCATCCATCTCCAATACGGTGCGAACGAGTCGAGAACCGGCCTGGATAGTGTTAGGCTTCGCGGTCGGAAGTGCTTATCCGGCCAGCTAAATGTGAGGCATGCGTTCAACATGACTTGCGGTACATCAACGGTACGGTCCCTAATCGACACAGACGGAATCACTATGGTCCAACAACCCCACAAGACTCCGTTCGGTCTCCAATTATCTCAACCATATCCATCAACCAGATGATATCAACATAAGCTTTCCATCAATCATAAGTAACCACATATACTCGCGGATGACAGGAAATCACCCGACTTCTACCGTCTACGCAAGCTAAGCAGTTTACTCGCCCTAGACTAGCAGGGTAATTCAAGGTGGGATAATTCAAGGGTAAAGCAAGGATATAATGCATCAACGGTTGCACATAACTTCTATACTTAATGCAACAATCATAAAGCATAATTAGACTGTTAGAAAGCATAGGTAAGTGGATGCTCCGGTGCTTGCCTTGTTCGAAGTCAGCTGCGCGGTGATTCGGACACTCGGGCAGGTCTTCCTCGTCTCCTCCTGCTGGGACCTCCTGTTGGAATTCCTCCTGAGGGTTCTCCTCGGTCTCCGAAAGTTGGGGGTCCTCCTGCGAACCTGTATGATGCGATGCACGGTATAAACATAAAGAATGCATAGGTGCGATGCTTATGAATAAAGATGATTAACAAGTTATTTGACAGAGTAGGTGCATATCTCCTCTCTGGTATACACTACTTCACTTTACTGAGTATGCGCATATCTCTTCTCTAAACACTTAGAGAAGTGTATAAAGAAGAGAGGTGTGTATAAGCACACACACATACTTACGACACATGAATAAAGAGAAGTACACTAATCATGGATAAATATCACACTTCAGTTAGGGTGCTGCATAACAGGACCAGCAAGCAAAACATAATTAAAAATGCTCAAAAAGCAATATAGAACTCACTAAAGCAATTAAATCAAAGCCTTATCATTTCATGTGAAACAATAGGGTTGAACTGTGACCTCTATCTAGACAGTCCAGAAAATTCTACAAAAATTAAAAGAGCTACATTATGCTAACACAGAGCCATGATAAAATTTTCATCACATTTCATCAAGTGCAACAGCCTACACAAAAAATATAAAGCAGTAGGACAGAAATGCACATTTAACAACTTTGTACTGTGAAAAGTGTCAAACAACAGATTTCATATTTTTTAACTATAACTTCGTAGCACAAGAGCAGTCATCAAAAATTACCAAGGCATAATTCCTCATAATTAATTTATTAAAAATCATTCAATAAATCAGCCTAAAACACAATCAAATCGTATCTCAACATTTTTACATAGGAACTGCATGATACATATTTTTCCCAGAAAGTACATCTCATAACAAGCCTAACAAAATAAGAATCACATTTTTTTTTGAGCAATATACAATTTATCATACATTTAACCAGATTTCAGCATTTATAGCATTTAAATAAATCTATACAGAAAAGTATCACAAAAATGACATATCATATTTTTTCTAGATATATCTATTCATAAGAAACCTAGCAAAATAAGTTTCATCAAATTTGGACTCCATTTGCACCAGTTATGAATTTAAAACGAATTAAAGCATTTTTCTCGAAAAATCTTTTAAAAGAAAAACCGGCTCTAAAACGCTAGGTGCACCGGTCCATTGGACCAGGGCTCACTCGGCGCCAAGGGCCCGGGGTCAACCGCCCCACCGGGT
This sequence comes from Chrysopogon serrulatus, assembly GCA_015844335.1. Lineage (NCBI taxonomy): Eukaryota > Viridiplantae > Streptophyta > Magnoliopsida > Poales > Poaceae > Chrysopogon > Chrysopogon serrulatus. The sequence goes on along the minus strand of JADLZL010002327.1, from coordinate 123,249 downwards.
CGGCCGCCGCCGAGCGGCGAGCCGGCTTTGACGACCCCTAGCTTCGGCCGGCGGCGAGGCCAACGCCCCGGCGCGGTGGTAACGCCGAGGCGCACTGGCCGGAATAGCGGCGGCGGAAGCAGCGGCGCTGATGGCGATGGCGAAGTCTCAATCGTCTTTACCGAGCTCACCGGTCGATTCGAGCTCAGCGACCCTCGTCCAGAGAGGGGGGAGGAGGCGGGAACGCCATGGACCGCGAGCTCCCGCCATGGCGCTCCGGTGATAGTGGCCCGTTCCGCCCTTACCTCGACGACGGTGGCTGTGGGCGGTGCGGCGTGGGTGGAGGCGGAGGCGGCGGCACGCATGCCGGCCGCGCGGCGAGTGCAAAGAGCGGTGGAACGTGGCGCGCTTGCCGCGGCGGGCGCTGAACGCGGCGCGGCGACGCGCGCGCTGCTGCTGCGTGCGAGGCGAGCGCGAGAGCGAGTGAGCAGGCGAGTGTGGAGCGGGCGTTTCCAAATCGGGGGTGGGGGACGGGCGTGTAAGCTGGCCGGGCGGGCTGGCCAGCCGCCGGGCGCCACTGGCCCCGGCCGAGCGCATGCCGTGGCGCGTGGCGCTCTAGCCCGAGGCCGGTCAGCCACGACGCAGGCGGGCCTGCAGCGACGGGCGCGGGCGCAGCGCTGGTCGCGGGCCGGTGTGGGCCAAATTCGCCTGCCCGGCTCTTGCTGTGATTTTTCTTTTTTTTTTTGAAATTTGAATCTGAACCAAAAAGCACTTGTTTGGCAAATTTAAAAGCATTTTCAAGAAAAGTGCCCAAAATAAAAGTTGTAGAGAATTTAAAACTGAGCAACTTTCATTTTGAGGTCAACTCAAAATTCCCAATAAAATTTGAATTGCAATTGCATTTTGAATAAAGGCTTAAAAAGGGGATTTTCCAATTTATTTTCTTTTGCCCCAAAAACCACCAAATCTTTTGCAATAAAATTTGTTAAAACTTTTCAAATTGCTGGGCAAGTGAATCCAACTTTGACAAAGTCACTTGCAAGGCAATTACTTAACTAAATCAAACAATCAATTTAAACAAGCATAATTTAAATGCAAAGCACATAAAATGACAATGCAAACTTGGGTTTATGCTTGATGATGCTTATGCCATGCTTAATGAGTGATTGAGTTAATTAATTAGATGCCTAATGCATGCTTAACACTGAGGTGTTACAAAGAGCTTCTTCCGTCCAAACTTATGTATATATATCGCGTGGCTTAGACACAAATTCCTGACTTAAATAGCCAGAATCCTAATCAAGGTAGGTCACTTCAACCTTGAGTAATAGAAGGGATAAAAATAGAAAAAAGACAAATCTACCTATTTTTGACATCTAAATTTGGACCTCTTTTGGCATGAAGGAAGCACATGAGGTTTTTTGTATGTTAGAAGATTTGGAGAAATAATGATTACTCCTTCCGTAATCTTTTTATACGGCGTAGCGTATGCAGATTTTTTAGTTCTGATCTTTTGTAGGGCGCGAGTACATGCGGATAGGTAAAAGCTTTTTGAAGCTCAAACGAGGTCCAACCAAATACTTCAAACAATTACTCAGCTCAGCAATCGAAGCATTAGTTGCATGCAGCCCAGGTCCCTGACGTAAACTGCAGTTGGTGTTTGGCCGTTCATTTTCAATGCATGCATGCGTGCAGTTGGCAACGGAGTAAAACTAGCGCACAGAGTTCGGTGTGCCATGGCCTACTTCGAATAGAGTTTTTTGGTATCTGTAAAATCCATCCAAACGCCCTACAAAAGATTTACGGAGGGAGTAGTAAAAATTATCTCGGACTCTCTGAGATGCCATATGTACAGATATAAATAGAAGCCGAGTATACGATCACCATGAGCCATGACGTGATCAAATATGAATTTTGGACGTCGCTGGAAAAAAAAAAAATGCTGTTGAACAAGAGTCTGTTTGCAAGCAATTTTAGCCATCGGTAATTAACCATGCAATGATATGACGTCCAGGTGATCCGACAAAAGAGAATTTCAGGATCCAATAAAAGAGGAAAATCGAAGAAAAATCAATAATTTGATCTTGCATGCAGGTTCGTTTGCTAGACGGAGAGACCACATGCAAAACGTGATCAGTAACGTATTCTTTTTGTGACTCACAATTATAAATAGATATATTTCTATTTGGTCTGGGCCGTTGAATTTTACATGTAAAGGAAAGGCCAACCGTCATATATCTAATCTATATGCATATTGCTATCTAATAATACTAGAAAATATGCCTGTGCGTTGTAACGGGAGAATTTATCAAAACATTTACAGAAAAAGGATAATATGAATGATGTATATCTATTTATATTCTACCCTTTCTATATCTATATCTATATCTATATCTATATCTATATCTATATCTATATCTATACCTATTAATAAAGAGGCAAAGGTTTCTCTCCCCCATTTTTTGGTCCGGTCCTCTTCTAACTAACTCTTCTTTGAAGATGAATGAAATAAAACCACCACTTATCTCTTATTTAGTTTGAAATTGCAAAACTTTATTGGTATTGCACACGTATTTAAACTAGCGTTCTATCTTTTCTAATCTTCCTTACATAATACATAGATAACAACCACCTAATAAATCGAGTCGGTCTCTCCTTGATTTTCTATATGGTACAAATCTTATACTATAGATAGTATTTTTTACGGCCTTAATATTTAATTGAAACATGGTTGAGATAAGTCCAGATATTATGATCCACGACGGGGCAAAGTCCAATTTAAAACATGCTTCGAGCATTGCCCCACCTAAATTTCTCCCTCTTTTTTCGTCGTTATTTTTTGATCTGGCCTAATCACCAGATGGTTCAGATTACCCATTTAGCTTCCATGTCTTTTTGTTTTGCTGCCAGAACAGGTACGGAATTGACACAAACAAATATGGAATTGGCCTTGCGTCCGTCCCCATGTCGGCCCATCACCAGGTTCGGCTCGTACAAGGTGTCTGCTTTTTTTTTTCTTTTTTGGCTTTTTTTTTACATGTGGCGGGTCACCTCTGGTGGGGACAGGCTCAGTTTTCTTCCCTGTACCACTTTTCTTTTTGTCTCCAAGTATCTTCTTTTTTTTTTTTACATATAACCATCAAAGATAAATAATAAATGCAATATTATATTTTATATTATGGGTATTAAAACTATTAATCTTTTTTAAATAAAAATATATATTCCCATGCTAAGTTTTAGTTTAGTTTTGATTAGCAATAAAGTTAATTAAGCAAACCATGAAATAAAATCTTCAGCAGACCTTTATTTGTACCTAATATCAAAGAGCTAGAGAGTATCATGCTTTTTTACTTTATCCGTACTTATGATCCATCCCATACAAGTTAGAATAGCTAGCTTGTGTCTAACTATGATGGATAAAACGTCATATTCCGATTCGTATTGGATCATGGCCTTTGTATCTCTCATTTTACTTGATAGTGGAGAGTATATCCTGCTTTGTTTACTTCACCTATACTTATGATCCATCCCATATAAGTTAGAATAGCTTGCATATATCTATATGATGGATAAAGGGACCGATTCCAATATGTATTGGATCGTGACGTGCGTATCTCGTATGTAACCATGACTCATAACACATGCTAATATAATAGAGTACAAATTAGGATCATCATATACATACACATGCATACATATACAAGCTTCTTTTCCTGGAAGCCAAGGTCGTTGAGCTCACGAGTGGCTCATGAGCTAGCTCAAGTTGGCTCGTTATAGCTGACGAGCTAAAATCTTGGCTCGGCTCGGCACGGCTTGACTCATTACCCTAATGAGCCGAATCGAGCTGAGCCAAAAGAGTTAACGAGCTTTGAGTTTTAAGTCCAAACCGTGTGACGGCTGCGGAGGGAAACAAGATAGGATGGGGTGTGAGGAGTCTGAACAGTGCTGAGTTTTTTTGTTGGCTATTTTGTATGGGCCGAATGACATAGTGGTTGTATGCTACAGTATCAGGTTTGCTATTATTTTTAAATGTATGTATATATATTTATTTGTGCCAAACTATTCAAATTTACTTCTACTTCCATAATCTGGCAATTGTTTATTTCAATCAAATGTGGCAATTTATTTAATTATTAAGTTCTAACAATAAATTTAAAAGACGTCTATAAGAATTTAATTATTTGCTTTGAGCCAATATTATTGGCTATATATTAACATGTGTCCAAGTATCCAACTACGACATGGAACAAATTTCACAAATAATTGAAATGCATGATAAGAATGTTAAAACTCACAACCACTTGCTATGTATTAGCACATGTCCGACTACGGCATGAAACAAAATTCCAAGACTAAATGAAATGCATGATGTGATTATTAAATCTTTGAGCTATAAAGTGGTTTTTGGTCGTATAAGTAGTATGTCCCGTTGCAACGCACGGGCATTTTCCCTAGTAAAATTTTAAAGTTATTCCTTCTATTTCGTATTATAAGATGTCTCTGCTTTTCTAGATATACATAACTTTTTCTATGCACTTAAATATATACTATATGTAAATACATAGTAAAGGTGTTTGGCAGAGCTTCGGTTAAACAGTGAAACAACTTTTCCTAATAGATAAATGTCATGAAATATTGATAATACCATTCTTTCTTTTTTTTTCTTTTCTTTTCTATCTTCTTCCTTTAATTATTTTCTTCTGTCGTGTCATCTCTCATTTGTTCTTCTCTTTGACTTCTCCGTTCCCCATAGTCGGTCTCCTTTCTCCCACCCACGCGTCTATGATATATAACCACCCCGTGGCACCACGAGGGCCGCTCACAGCCGCTTGAGTTCGTCACCATTGCCAGGAGTTGCTCGCCACCACCACCTTTAGAGCTGGGACTGAGAGCTGCTCTTCACTACTGTCCAACCATGCGACCAAAGTGGAGGGGCATTTTGGGATCAGCCCACTACCACAGGGCTGAAACTGACTGAAGCAAGATTTTTTGGCTCTAGGTGTGTGTTTTTGCTCCGGTCCATGAATTTTGTGAGACTTGACACGTGGAGCAATTAGCTACCAACCCGTTTGGTTTATGGCATGCTGAAGTGGCTCGTAGAACGGCTAAAGAGTTGATGCCAGGCATTCTCTATATAAGTCAAAATGTCTTATAATCTGAAATATAGGAAGTATAATTTGATTATGATGATAATTAATGACAAATATTATACCTCTATCGAAATAAAATATAATTTTGATAAATTTTCTTCAACCATGATGAAGCATAAAATATTTACATGTAAATATATAACTTTAATTTTCGTACTATCTATATCATATTACAACTAAACATCAAGTTTCATGACTTTCTTTGAAACCCAAAAAAAGAGGAACAAGAGGTACTTATATCTGGAAAGGATATTATGGTACTGTCTTGTATATGGTGGAAAATTCTCATGCAACAAACTGCATTCTGATAAAAGAATGGAACAAAAGTACATAACACTTTCTGATGTCATTTGTAGACCAATCTGAAGCATCAATAATTATAAAACAGTACTCAAGTTTGTACTAAATAGATAATTTGCAAATTTGAGAGTACAAACTAAGGTATTGATGTGCGGGCTCTGGAGCTTTGATCTTGAGCAATAACCACTTTTGTGTGTGCTCCAATGCAAGCTTTCGAGACTTCTCTTTCTTGAGCAATCTATTTCCAATCCTGAAAGGGGAACCAACTTGGTAGTCACATTTAGCTAATCCTTCCTATTCAGTCATTCAGATAAAGGAGCCAGCAACATCCCTAGGCCGGGAGCGTGCATCATCCCCATCTGATTCACAGAGTGAGTCAATTTTATATTGATTAAAGAGCTACTTTGCTAGCTGCATGGGCCTACTGATCGATAATTCATTGTTGGTATATATGAACACGGATATCCATATATTAATCGATCATCTCGGCCTCCATTGCCATCTTATCTTAAATTGAAAAAAATATTAGACACATTGTAGAAGCAATTTTTTGAATTAATAAAGGGCTACTTTGCTAGCTGCCTGGGCTACTGGTTGATAACTCATTGTTGGTATATCTGAGCACAGATATCCACATACTCATCAATCATCTCGGATGTCAGTCTCCTGAAATTGGAAAAAAAAAAAACAGAACCAATGTTAGAGATATTCTAGAAAGCAACAAAATTTACAATTCATAGAGCAATATCTGCAAATACATGTGTGGAAAAAAGCTGAGGAATAAAGGATCCAGGACATCAGCAGCTAAGGAATGTATGGACATGGTGAAATGGACAGTTATTGGGCTGCAAGGAGAGTGTGGGTTATTTGTGTTTCATACCTGGATCGATGGTGATGGAGGAGATGGGAAATTCTCACTCACATCTTTGTGAAACTTAAAATCCATCAGCTCTGAACATTTGGGTCTTTATAAAGGCCGATCCTCCAAATTATCAACATTGTTTGATTCACTGAAAGAATCCATCTTCTGCAAGACAGAAAAAAACAACATTGTGACTATCATAGGTAAAAGAGTATTTTGATTACAGTAGCTTTCAACAACAATAAAATCCAAAGTTTAATTACAATACCATACACGAAAAAATAAAACAAAAATCCAAATTCTGATTACAGTAGTTTGCAAGAGAAAAACATAAATCTCATATTACAACATTAAGTGGTTGCTTCAGACCATACATTAAAGATATGCACATAATAAACGGATGGGATGGGGACTTGCTGGTTCGTCTCCCTCCGCCCCTCTCCCTCTCGCTCTCGCTTCCTCGCGTTTGACTGCGCGGATGGGATGGGGACGACTGACGGGCAGAGAGGCGCTCATCCACGTCGCATGAGCCAATGGCCAGGCGCACGTCGACCTGCAGAGACCACCAGTCAATGCATAGAGACCCACCCCTCTCTCTTGCTTCTTCTATAGACCCGGCCTTCATTAACCAAAGGGAGAAAGCGGATAGGTCCACCGATCGGCTCGCAAGCACAGTACCGTTCAGCTGGACAGCTAGCGTACGTAGCAGATTCACGAGTCCTTTCCCAGCCCCACTTAACGCTTTTGTATTTTATTTTCAGGTCCGGAAAGAGAAATCTGAATCATGATATATACAGAGAAAATCATGGACTATACTCCCAAAACAAATTACCAATATCTTACCTCTGCATCTGTTAATATCCACTTTTATTATTAATTAGAGTCCAAATCGATCAGCTATACCCACAAATTGTTGCTAAAAAAACAATGGGCAACACGCAAAATAACCCAATGAACTAGCTAGCTGGGCAAGCATGGCGCGGCAAGGCCGCGCCGGCTTTTCTAGTAACTTATCTATAAGTCTACCAAAAAAAAAATAAATAGATATTTAACATTGTCAACCGTGTTTTCATCAATGAGCTCATTCGTTTGTGATTGCTGCAGCAATCACTCACAATGTCAAAAACAGCACCCATACAAATTGAGCGGTCGCGGCCTTGCAGCTGTGCAACAAGTTGAAATGAATAGATCGAACTTATGTATTTTTTATCCCGTTACAACGCACAGACATGTTTGCTAGTAAGACAGTAAAACATCAACTCTTCGGATTCAGAACTATCCCGCAAAAAACAAAAACATGTGATCATGCAGCATGTGATCGAGTAACATAGAGTCAGCCATATGTGATGCACGCACACATATTATATGGCGTTAGGCCTTAGCTAGTGATATGCTCCTAGAAATTGTAAGGCTAATTTATTTATATTTTTTCATTAAAAGGTCGTTTTAATCCATTAGTTTGGAGGAATTTTGAAATCTGTCTAATAAACTAAACTATTTGACTTAGAATTTATTTTTTAAAGTTTATATATAAGTCTATCTTAAATTTATAGAGTAAGAAATGAAAACGGATCTATAGGCTCTTATGAAGCTAAATAGCTAGATAATAACTCACTAACTATAATAAATGAACTTAAACACTAACTAAAATTTAGCTGACTTCTAACCTAAACATAGAGCAAATGCAACTAGCTGACCATGTTAGCGATCAGCGCGCAACTGACTAGCCACAGTGGCAACAAAGGATGGGCAGGCTGCCGCACCAATCCGCATAAGTCCGCGAAGTAACCCACTTTAGATAGAGTGGGTTGAAGCGGGAAACCCGCATATTCCAGCGGCATGGAACGCAAAGGTCATTGCCGATGAGTAAAGGAGCTGCTGTGTTAGTGCTCATCGCCTGACAGACCTGGAAACTGAAGATGGTGCGACGTCTGAACCAGCCGAGTCGTCAAACCAACGAGCACGGCAAATCGTGAAGACCTTAGCTGGACCCGCCTGGCCATCAAGCCCAGAACCAGAAGGACGCCGGCTCCTGAAGACCAATCCACGCTACTACGGCCCATCGTGGTCCAACAGCTAGTCAATGGGATGAGAGAGACGTGAGCGTGTGCTCCATCAAGATTAAGAGAAGAAATATCTTTTGAACAATTGTAAACACTACTTGCCTTAACCATTCATTCATCGTCTGTTCCCCGTCTCTGCTTGCTATCTTCCCCTGCCTGTGCTTCATTCTTCCTCCCTCAATCCAATTCCAAACTGAGATGCTAACATGCTGCTTCTGCTCGATTGCCCTTGAACTGCTGGCCGTGCACGCCCTCCCTGAAGAAGCTGCTGCCAGTGACATGGACACTCCTCCGTTCAGCATTGTGTTCTGCATGCTTCATGGCGCACTATTGTTCTGAGTAGATGTATTCTTTTTTTTTTTTTTTTATATTTGCTTGCTTTCTAGAGTCGGCTGGCATTGGCATTGGCATTGACACCACCACCAACAGCTCAGAATTATACTATACTCGCAGGCGAACTTGTGTTGCGGCGCCTCGCAGGCTGCCCCTCCAACCTACAAACTGAGAGCGGCGAGATGTGGGCTCCACATAACACTTGCAGTCAGATGCGGATGCGGGGCGAGCTGCCCACCGCCGCCCCACTTGCATCGTGAGTGGCAACCCTGCACTAGGCTCAGCTGCGCGGTGGCACAGTTTGGCCGCGACGGGTCTGCTCTGTAAATAGGAAACAACGGTGTTACTTTTTAAAATTGTTTATTTAAAAAAACCGTTGAGTGGATTTGGGCCACCACCGCGCCATAGCGAGCCGCCGTTTACATTTTTGCACGGGCCGTACCAGGTGCACCATAGCACTGCCCCGCAGTCCATTTGGCCCATTACTTGGCCGCGTCCCTCCACTTCGCGGCTTTCGCCCAATTCCGAAAGCCGTCGAGAGTCGAACCGACCCCTCTCGAATCTCACCTCTGAATCCCTAGCGTCCAATTCAGCGAGCGCAATCGGAGCGCCCGCGCCGGAGGGCCGCAACGGGGCTGCGGAAGGCACCGTCCGTCGGAGCGGGCCTGCGGTGAGGCGGGCTGCGCCGCTGCGGCCTGCGGGGTTGCACAGACGACGCGACGCGGGGGCCGGGGGTGACGGCTGGCGGGGCACACCGCGCACGGGAGCGCCGCTGCGCTGCGCCGACAGACGGCTGCGAGCCGCCGACGTCGGTCATTCGGATCGGGCACGTTGCAGTGGAGGCCTTGAACGGAACGGAGAAGAGAGAGAACCGAAAACGGAGCGGCAAAGAAGGTGAATTTAATTTTCTTTTCTTCTGATCAATCAAACCATCTATTTCCGTGTATGTGCTTCGCTTGAGCTGTGGAAAACGAAGGACATGAATCTTCTTTTCGTTTCGCCCTGGGATGCCAAGCTGCCGAGTGCTGATAGAGTTGGTATTATGCCGAGCTGCCGAGTGCTAATAGATTTCGTGGCCTCTATTTTGCACTTATGCTGTGACAATGAAAATCGGCCATGTTCAGCTCCATATTTTGAAATAACTGAGATTTTATTATTGATAAATTCGAGTACTTTGTTTGTAAGATTCTTTTTTTTTTTTTTTGTAGTTAGGAAATCCCTGCTTTTCAGAAGTGCTAATAGATTTCCTGGCCTCTATTATGCATTTATGCTGGGACAAGGAAAATCAGCCATGTTCAGCTCAATATTTTGAAATAACAGAGATTTGATTATTGTACTTTTGTATGTAAGCTTCTTTAATTTTTTTTGAAGGAAGGAAATCCCTGCTTTTCAGAAAGCTTATAGAATGTCAAGGTTATCCATATGGCCATGTAGTTTCATTAATCATTTCCATAAACACACCTTTTGTTACACCTTCATTTCAAAAACCACATTCCTGACTCTTCCTCAGTTAATGGTTAAAGTAGCAGCTCATTATCCTCATCACCTTCCATCAACAGACCAAGTATCCTCTGATATAGAAACCCCTCTGCCCTCATGTACCAAAAAGAGTTTTGTAATAATCATAAATTACTTGTTGGGTTTTGATCACCTCCCCCTAATTTTCTAAGGTGACTATTGTCTTCTTCCTCACTCTCCCATTTTCCACTAATAAGTGAAAGAAGCCAGTATTAGAATCCATTTTTCACTCCCCTTTGTTGCCAACATATTTCTTATGCAACCAGCACCTTCTCTAATTCTTTGATTCTTTCTCAATTATACTTCTTTGTTTCCATAAAACCTGAGTTGTCATCACTCTCAATTTTCATATCTAGGTCTTAAAGTTGTTTCAGATAAGTTTCCTTCTCCTCCTGTATTCTACTCTAAGGTACCACTCTATCCTTTTGAAAATTGTCTAAGACCACACACGGGTCCATGCCATTTGTTCAGAGAATACATGTCAGGAGAGCATTTGTTTTGGAGCTAAAGCCATTTATTTGCCACCATGTCATAAAACCCCTCTTGAAGCAGCCGTTGTTTCTCAAAGTAGAATTGTCTGACACTCTTCAAAGGCATTTCACCATGGCAGGTAAAAATGGAGAATGATCTGATCCAACTCTTGTGGCTTCCATCAAAGAAATAATTGGAAATTTCTCCTCCCAACTTGTTGATATTAGCACTCAATCAATATTACTGAAAATATAATTTTTCTATTTATTTGTCCATGTGTACCTAGAAGCACACCCTTTTCAATTCTCTCAAACCCCATTTTTCAATGAAACTACCAAAAGCATTTAGAAATCCTGCATCCCCCAGAGTACCAGAGCTCTATCCTCCAAGAAGTTGTGTCAGGTAGGACATAGAGAGGCAACTTTGTTGTGAGCAGTCAACACCTTAAGTTCATCATTCATTTTCATCCCCTCTAACAAGAGGTCTGATTCTTCAATAGGAGTAAGATATGCAGCTGCCAAATTCTCGCCTAAAACATCAGAGACTCTTGAGCAGACGACTCAAATATAGTGCATCATAGATTTGTCTTGAGTTTACTTTTCTAAGTTTGACCAAATTTATAGAGAATAGGATTAGCATTTATGATATCAAGAAAGTAAACTATAAAATATATTCCATGATATATCTAATTATGCTCATTTGATATCATAAGCATGGTTTTTAATTCAAACTTGGTCAAACCCAGAATGCACTATATCTGTGGACGGAGGAAGTAGCACTGTTTCTGAAACAGGACCATAAACAACTATAGGTATAAAATTTTTCAGACCAGGAAGCCTCCTCATTACCATCATTGTCCATTGTTTATTCTTCAGCAGATTCCAGAGGTATATCATCCAAGGTTGTCTGCACTTCTTGTTTTGACTACTAGCTGCATTTTGCTCTCAATGGTCAATAGGCATTTCTGAGTCACATTGTTTGTTCAACGTCTCCCATTCAGTTAATTATCTTTTGAAACTTCATCTCATCATCAGAAGGGTCATCATCTGTTTTCAGTTGTGGACGGCCCCTCTGGATCTTTAAATTTACCATCAAAACCTTCTGGCACAGACTTGATTTCATATCCCACTTTGTCAATGAAAATCTCTACAAACCGCCTAATGCTAGATATTTCCTATCACTCGGCACCCTCACAGGTGACAGGCCCAGTTCTGATCAAAGAGAATTCATCAACAACAATAACCTCCCCTTCAAGTTCAGCTATTAATTTGACAGCATCTGCAAATCTAGCCACAGTAGGAACATCAAAATTTTTTGACTTAATCAGCCTGAAGGATTGATGAAGCTCCAGGATCAGCATTAGATTTAGCTACTCTTGCAGAGCATTACTGAGATTTCTGGGCACTGAGAATCTGAGATGCTATATGTCCTGACTGCTTGCATCTAACAGAATGGAGGACTGTGCATGTCACTTGATGGTGGCCTTCCTATCAACACCAGAAGCAGATAACTACCCCATTCTTATCAGTTAACGAACATTTCAGACTTAATTGTTGATTTTAAGACCTTATTAATCAATATGTATGTGTTTGGTAAAATCTACACTTCTCTGTTACCGCTACTATGTTTGTGGTATAATGTTGTTATAGGACTCAGTCCACCTTTGGTCCCTCAACAATGCGAATGGTTTTATTTTCGTCCCTCATCTCTAAAACCTAGAATCTTTCGTCCTCCATCTTCTTAAACCATTTACAAATCATCCATCGACGGGTTTGAAGGTTGTTTCGCACATGTGGTGGCACCACATCAGCACTGAATTCCTCCCCTCTCCACCAGAGACTAGGATAAAGCTGAATCGGAGGGCTACATCAGTGCTAATGCCACGTCATCATGATGTGGTGCTGCCACATGTGCAAATGAACCTCCAAATTGACCGAGGGACACTTCTTATACAGTTTTAGAAGACTGAAGATGAAATATTTCAGGTTTTAGAGATGAGGGGTAGAGATTAAACCATGGGCATAGTAGAGATTATACACTTTTTTCAAGTTGGAACACCCTAGATTTCGCCACTGATTTTTTTGGAGTGCTTATGAACTTATAACTAATCTTGTTTTTATTTTTATTTTTATATATTGCAATATGTTCTTTGTGGTTTGCTTAATTACTTAATGTTTTAATGAATAGATGGACAAACTGAAAGTGCTCGAAGGTAGAACAGTCACTGGGAAGTACCATGGGGTATCATCACACTTCTATCATTTCAGTTACAATGGTGTTGATGAGAGATGGCATGAAGGACAGGTTTCACCCATTCTTGAAAATCAAGAGAGTTTTGATGAAGTAAAAGGAAGCCCCATGTCATTTTGGACAGTTGAGGTGAAGAAAGAAAACGAAATGAAAGAGATGACTTCCGCCCTCCTTCAACTATCGCATGATGCTCTTATGCAGCCATTGTTCTGTGTATACAACCCTCAAATCAATAAGATCATAATGGCATGCAGTCCTGGCACTTCTGATTTTAATAAGTGGATAGCCAAGCAAGTTCCAATTCCATCAGATGGATATGTTTCTGAGCAGGGAAAAAATATGATCAGGTATGGCAATTTAGTTTATGTGTATGTTTAATATCTATGTTTTGAAGTTTTCATTTTAATAAACTGATATACACCTTAAGTGTAGAATGGCATGTGTTTGTTTGCGCTATACTACATTCTAGGTGTAGAATCTACAGTCTACACATTACAAACTATAAGCGACTAGATCCAACCAACTGATCCAAACCCGCTTGCGGCCCCATTAAACCAGCCTACCTGATTGCAACACGCATCCCACCACGACCTTATTGGCCTGATCCCTCTACCTGGTGTGTCTTCCTTCTCCAGCAATGCTGCTCCTCTCTTTAGCTTTGGCTTCTTCGGGTGCAGGTTCCTCCCCTGGCTATCCCTCTCCGTACCCTCCACTTGATCCTGATCCAGGTGGTCCTGGGGATTATGCGATAACACAGCGGATGGTGGAAGGTGATTTGGGCTCATGAAACTCAATCCATTAAGAAATTAGACTAGCACATCCTACAACATGCCCTAGTGATGTGCAGCTGTGTGCCTTGTTGATGGCTGGAGTATCTAACTGCCACTGTCTTCTAGCCATGGTGGCGGTGGCAGCATAAGGATCCTGCTAGTGCTAGGACCTGTGGATAGCCTCTGTTGTAGTTTTTTTCTTTTCTTTTTGCCACTTGGGCATGTTGTTACTCACTGAAAATGTACCGATAGACTTAACTGATCTAATGCCATGCTTCATTTTGTTAATGTTTACTACACTGGATCATCAATGCTTACTTTGTTTATGATTCAATTCGGTAGCTCAATAATCAGCCTTTCAGTACTCTTCATTTTTCTTCAGTTTCCTCTCATTCAGTACTTTCCCTGTTTCAGTAGTTCATCCATTCAGCAGCTCCAAATGATAATCGAAATGTAAGGTTTAGGTACTGAAACACATGTTATTATCGAGATAAGAACGAAGTACTTCAGTTCAGTAGTTTTCCTTCTCATCTCTAGTTCATCCTTTCAGGTTCAGTAGCCCTCCTTTCCTTTAGTAGTGCTTCTTTCTTTATTTTCTGTAGTCATCTTTTTTGCACTAGTAATTTATTTGCTTCAGTAGTTTTTTTTGCTTCTGTTCAGTAATGTTGTCATTTCTTCAACAGTAATTCCTTTGTGACTACTTGAGAGTTCTTGCTTGTTGTCAGTAGCCATTTACTTCAGCAGTCCTCCTTTACTTTTAGTAATTCAAGCAATAACAAATTTGGGTCCACTTGTTTGACTTAAAAAGGATTGAACACTTAGCATTTTCTAGCATGGATTCAGCGGTTCACAGTCAGCTTTGTTGGTCAGTAGTTTGGTGATTCAGTAGTCATCCTTCGTTTATTCAGTAGTTCATGCCTTATGGTTCAGTGCTCCATCACTTTGTGTATTCACTAGTCCATCACTTTATGTATTTAGTAGTCATACCTTCAGTATCAGCAATTCGGTAATTGTGTCAGTAGTTCATCCTTTTCAACATTTCATTATTTTTTAGCAGTTCCTGTTTGTAGCAATTTTTAGCTCCAAGTCAGTTTGGTATTTTTCAAATAGAGTTCTAGTGATGTTTATCCTTCAGTGGTTCGAAGAAATAGACAATATCTACTAGAATTCCAGTAAAATTGTAGTAGTTTCTCTTTTTGCTTTAATATTTTATTTTCCTGCAGCAGTTCCTTCTATTTTTCCTGGATGTTTTCAGTATTTCCTCCCATTTTGCTTCAGTATTTTCATTTCCTCTTGCTCCTTTTTGGCTTCAGTAGTTCAGAACTTCAGATCAATAGCAAATTTTGCTGCCACCTTCCATGCCATAGTAAGAATATTGTCTGCCACCCTGATGCTTTTCTCCATTGCCATGAACTTGATATTGCATGCCACTTGAAAGAAAAGATTGTTTTAGGATCTAGATTTGGGTCTCTGTCAGTAGTTCAGGCTTGTAGGATTCAGTAATCGATCTTAAACATTAGGATTAAGTAGTTCATGCTATTTCTGCAAGAGTAGTTTCCAAAAGCGTCATTAAATTCTACAATACAAAATATTGCATTCAGTATTTCCGCTAGGAATTGATAAATCTTGTTGGTTGCATTATACCAAGCTTTAGGCTGCACTTATGTTTCTCCTGTTTCGTTCATAAAGAGGCGATAAATCTTGTGACTCTAATGCCTGCAATTTTTCTTTTGTTTCAGTTCTGTCCTCTCATTTTGTGATACTCTATGGAAAAAGGGATTTGTATGCACAGGGTTGGATGATCCAAAAACATATAGGATGTTGAGTTCGAAAATAAAAATCATCCCATTTTCAATTCGTAGAAAGTCACAAAATGATAATGAAATGATCCATCGATTAGCTTTTGCAAAACTTCTGGAAAATTATATTGATCCCAAATGGAAAGATCCAGATTTAAAGGAATTCATAAAATTGATGAAAGATCCAACAGCAAGGTATGTATGGTCCCGCTAAATATTTGTTGATATTATATGGAAGAGTTTTCGGGTTAATGCTGTTATTCAATCTTAGTTACAACAATGTATAAATTGGTGTACTTATACTGTTATACAACAATTGAAATGTCTAGGAGTGTAATGCATACTACTTTTCTAATATTTATATGATAGTTTTATCTCTGAATTTTCACCTTGGGTAAGATGAACTTATTTTGCCTATTTTGCCAAAAATAGCTGTAAGAAATTTTGGACAGTCAAATTATTCTTTAGTTTTAGTAAGAACAGGGAGTTTATTTCCTACTCCTGCCATCCAAAAAAGTTTGACTTAGGACAAAGCTAAAAGTAGTTTTAATAGCTCTCCCGGCCGTCGCCTCCGTGGGACTGGCCTCCGCCCCGCCTAGGTCGTCTAACTCCAGTGGCTGCTCTGACCACCCTGTGACATTTGACCACGCCGCTTGTGCACAGCGTGCGGGCCGCCCCAACCTGCGAGGGTCCTACGTGCTCGCCGCCACGCTGCTGCTGACGGTCGACCAGGGATTAGATTGTTTCGTGCAATGGGACACTGATGAGTACTCGCTTGCATTTTTTGTAAGCAACTTCGCTCTCCTCTCTTCCGCTGCTGCTCCCCTTGTCGTGCCCAACCTCTGTTCTCTTCTATTGCTTCATCCCCCCCTCCCTGGTTGTATTCTTGGAATTGACGCCTGATGAATCGCCGGATTAGCTCCCCTGGTGCTCTTGTGGAGCTGGAAGAGGATGTGCATCTTGCCAAGCTGGTTAACCGGGATTTTTCAGTTGGTAAGCGCTTTGAGGCTGATGTGTTCCGAAAGTTTGCCTTTTCTGTTAACCATCCTTCGTCCTCGCTGAATGGATCTTTCTTCCTGGTCGCCGTCTTTCGCCGCTATTTCTTCAGACTGACTGAAGAGTCTGTCAGCATGGCACTGCACTGTTGTCTCGGAGGCACTCCTAGTTTTCATGTCACGTATATGCAAGATCGTCATTTTCGCTTTTCAGTTGCTTTCGAGGATGTGGGTTTTCTGGTTCGAGCTCTCAAAAGAATCACCACAATCATTTTGACGTTTACTTTCACTTATGGAGATGGTGGTGAAGATTCAGTCAAAGAAAGAAAGAAATGGGAACTCGAATAAGAGGCAGGCTGTTCACCTGTTATTGGCAAGCATAACTGGAAGAAGAATTCATCAAAAAAATGTTTGTTTTCCATGAGAAGCTTATTCAAGTCTCGCCCCTTTTCAAATCCAAGCCTAAGGAACTTTACTCAGTGATAAAGACTCAGTCTGTCCTATACTTGATAGTTTTCCATCTGTGATTGGCTCCTCTCAGCCTTCACAAAATGATTGGGCTGAACTCTCTGCCATCCCTTCATGCCTCAAGCATCATGGATTCAAACTCCTAAGGGATTCTTGGTGGTCATCATGTGAACACCGATATTTCTGTCAACAGGGTCTTTCAAAATCTCAAAAGAGATCTTCTCATGAACACCAAGACTGTGAGTATCTCCAGCAGGGGAGTCTCAGGTTGAGGTGAACACTTAAACTGCACATCTAGACTTTATAGTCGTGTCTGTTATAAATGCTTGGGTGATGGCCATGTTATCCGGGATTGCACAAATAAATTGAGATGCTATTACTGTTTCAACTATGACCATCGGGCCAAGTTCCGCGCTAAGCGAAGGTTTGACTTGAGATGCAAATGGGCTCCAAAGCCCCAATAAATCACCTTTGGTGGAAAATCAACTACATAAGGTGGCCGGTGCATCTAATGCTGCCATTGAGTGGTCTCTTGGTCCAAATGCTCCCAGTGTCCCTTCCTCTTCCTCCGCTCATGGCACCATCACTCATTGATCCCTGCTCAATCTTGCTCTTTGCCTCCACTCATCTCCCCAGACATCTCTGCTGTTCAATCCATTGAGGGGCTTGTGGTTCCTCGTATTGCTAATGCGGCAAGCCACTAAATGGAGCACGTGCTTGAGATGCAGATTAGTCAGTCAAAAGAGATTCAGGTCCAGGGTTCCGGTGTTTCTTATGCAGCTCTCAACTAGCATCCTCTATTTCCCAGCACTAATATTGGGGCAGGGCAAAGTACTGAAGTGATTGTGGATTCACTGAACCTAGAACAGATCAGCATGCTAGTGAACCAGGAGAGGGCTCAAGAACTGAATTCTCAGATTGCAAACAGCCTCGCAATAGTGCCTGCCAAACATGGGACTACTGCAGAGCAGAATGCCAGAGTACAGAAGGAAGCAATCACTAATATCTTAGTTTCTAGCCTTAGACAGATGATAAACAATCAGCTAAATATTCAAGGCTCAAGACCTTTAGGAAGTCTAACCGTCCCAAGCTCCATCCGCATTGATCTTGCTGCTTTAGGCATCAATTCTCTGAATATTACAGTAGCAATCCCAAGTCAGGGCAACATACCAGAACCAAGGACTGCTGACAACACCGTGAACCACCCCAATACTAAGGTGTACTACCTAAGGAAGTTTAGGAAAAACAAAAGTCTTCAGATGAACATGAGAAACAACCAAATGCAAGAGGAAAGAGCTCAAATCTTTCCTGAACCAGTTGAAGATTACATGGTCATACATGAGCAAATTGATGAGCAAGATGACAGTACCAGGAAACCTTTGAGCCAAAAGAGGAAGTGCAGTACTCCTATTTCAGCAAAAAGCTCAGAAGAAGTGACAGACTAAACAAGGCTCTTGATGGTCACAAACCCAAACAGGCTTCACCTCCCAAGGGTCAGATAGCCAGAAACAAAAGCAAGGGCAAGAAAGTTGCCCTGCAGTCATCCATCAAACCCTTGTTTCCCCCTTCTTGCTCAGATGCTGAATTTCCCGATTTATCTGTCAGGTTGAAATGGCGCCAAGCTTCTGGCGTCCTTTGTGATAAAAGGGTGCCTCAGAAGCTGAAGGGTAAATTTTATAGGACGGCGATTCGCCCGGCGATGTTATACGGTGCTGAGTGTTGGCCCACAAAAAGGCGACATGTCCAGCAATTGAGTGTGGCAGAGATGCGTATGTTGCGTTGGTTTTGCGGGCACACCAGGAGGGATAGAGTTCGGAACGACGATATTCGGGATATGGTTGAGGTGGCACCAATGGAGGAGAAATTGATTCAACACCGATTGAGGTGGTTTGGACATGTCCAGCGGAGGCCTCCCGAGGCGCCAGTGCGTAGTGGGGTTCTGGAGCGGGCCGATAACGTAAAGAGCGGTAGAGGTCGACCTAAACTGACTTGGGACGAGTCAATTAAGAGAGACCTTAAGGAGTGGAATATCTCCAAGGATTTAGTTTTGGACAGGAGCGCTTGGAGACTGGCAATCAACGTGCCTGAACCGTGACCTCTTTCTGTCGTGTGCCCTTTTGTGTCTTCCAGTTTTCCATCTCTCTTGGGTTTCATCTCTAGCCTACCCCAACTTGCTTGGGATAAAATGCTTTGTTGTTGTTGTTGTTGTTGCTGCTGAAATAGGGGGTTCTTACCCAGAAATTCCTACTATGGAAATTCAAAAGGAGGCCACTCAGAAGTGTCGTATCACTCATTCGGAGGTGATGGCAGAGCTTCTACTTGCATCAAGGAAACAACATGAGAACAACAGAGGAAGGAGTAGCGTGGAGGTCCCAAAAGTGGTTATCAATGAATAGTTCACCTTCAGCCTCCCATTTTGGCAGGGAGTGCCCTGCTAGTCTTTTTGAAAGACATGTTTGGGTCTCGTAGTTATCTTCTGGTCAGGCTTGTGATAATTGTATATTTGTATTTGGATCATCTCTGCTATGCCTCTATCTGATAGAGGTACTTCTTGGCCAGCTAGCCTTTGGCTTGACTGTTAGTGTCTCCACTTTTGGTCTACATGAATAGAAACACCCAACAGAATCAACAGAGCAGGAACTGGAACTTTCGTGGTCTCAATTCTGAAGATAAATGCAATGCTATCAAGGTGAAAATAGAGGAGAGTGCTTGTGCAGTGTTCTGTATCCAGAGTACATGGAACTTCAGGATCTACTGCATAATGTTCAAGTGCAGGAACATTCAAAGGACACATGGGGAACTAGCAAATACACCTCTTCTAAATTGTACTTCTTCCCATACAAGAAGAATCACACACCACCCCCCGTGCTCCTTTCCTGTGGATTTGGAAGTCCATGTTGCACCAAACTGAGTTTTCTTCTGGCTCTTACTAATGGACAGACTCAATACTAGGAACATCCTTAGGAGGAAAAAGCTCAAGCTAGAAGGCAACAATTACAACTGTGTCCTTTGCAATATGAATGTTGAAGAAACAGCCTTTCATCTCTTCTTCACTTGTTCTTTCAATCAACACCTTGGCATTCAGTGGAATCTCACGACAGATCTCCTACAAATGATGATACAAGCCAAACAAGCTTTCCCATATCCTTTCTTCATGGAAATGTTCATTATCTCTGCATGGCAAATCTGGAAGCAGCGCAATAACCTCATTTTTATGAGAGAATCTCCTTCCTTCGCTTCCTGGAGAAGATCTATCAAAGATGAAGCTCGACTACAAGCGTGTAGGATTTCTGAAAGCAAGCGATCTGCTTTTGTCTCCTGTGTTGATTCATGTGTTTAGTGGTTCTTTGTTTTTCTTCTTGTTCTAACGTCGCTTGGGGTTAGCTGAAGTGTTTTCTGTTTGTTTTGCTCAGTGTTTGTTTTGTATTTTTTAATAAAATCTAACATGGTGGCTTCCCCTACTGTTTTCCTGGTTAAAAAATCAAGCTCTGTTTCGGATGGAGAGTACTTCACTTTTGCTTTGCTAGTCATCTAAGCATATAAATATTAGTTTGTATATTAACATTATTATCCTTTTCTTTTATAGACTTCAAGATCTCCTTTCCCATCCACTGTTGTTGCCAGCTGAGAAAAGATTGGCATTATATCAAACTCTGTTTCCATCAGCACTTTCTCTGGATCAAATTGAACTGCTGAAGGGACTACCAAGTTTTGGCGACTGGAGGAGTAAAATTAGACCGCAAGATGAATTGTATGGAGTCTTGGTACATGGAGGGGATGGAAAGGAATGGAAGTATGATGGAACGACACCCGAAGCATTTCGCTTTGGGTGCAATGCATCATCGCATTACATGAGTTATTGGAGACAGACAACTCATGTACGGATCATGCTTTGTTCAGTTATCGATATTGAATTCACATTTTCAGTTTTTGTTATTGTTAGTTATCCAGTTCTGTTCAAATATTAAATTGAACTTTGCCTGATGAGTTTCAAAAATATGGTGATGTAATAATGTGGATTCTTGTTTTTTTTTTTCAGGTGCAATTGAGGGAAATTCCCAAAGATTATGCTGATAAGTCACTGAAGAAGATCTTGCCTGGTTTGTTGGCGCAAGTCTATGGATTGACATTCCATACAAATTGGAGGTGTGGTGGTATGTGGCATCTATGTTGTCTTTATTTTCGTTTATTCCAATGGCTGTTATCGATCTTTGTTGGAATGATGACATTTCTGATACTTATGCAAGTTATTGCATTTTCTTTAACTGTTTCAGGTACACCAGTGGTCACAGCTTAAGATTATTATGCTATGTATTCATCGTGCCAAGAATTGTCTTACATTGGATAAGCTATCTCACAAAGGATTTTTTGAGAAAACTGTTAAGCTCATTACATCCATGTTTTCTTCTACATCAGTAGAGTTTTGAGTCATGTCATCCAATAGAAACTTCCACTCTGTTCTTTTATTTCCACAAACTTTCTGGCCGGTGGCACAATTTGCTCACCGCTCTTCTGTTGTGACTGAAGATTGAACCATCAGCCTCAAGCTCAGCGACTCGATGCAAAGTTACTATGCACTTTCTGGTTGATAAGGTGTTTATGCAAAGCTAATATGTGTTTTGGATGGTTGATAAGTTGTTTTTGGAGAGATATGTAGGATCTGAGCACATTCTATCTTCTTCGACCCTACCTTCTTTTTACTTTGTGTATAGTATGGTTTGTTGACGGTGGTTTCTAATAAGTTCTTTTTTCTGCACAATGGATAGTTTGACTGCTGCACTTGCATATTTTTTTCTCATTTATATTCTCTTCAAGTTCATTTTTATCCAATGGTAAACTTTTCTTTTTGAAACAAATCTTGGTACATGTAGGTTGTTGTACTAGAGAATTTATCCTGCCATGTAAGCCGTCCATCGTCGTTAGGCTTTCTCAAAGACCCACGAAACCACTACTCCTGCCCCACGAAAAAGAAAAGATTCTGACATTCATTGTCCCACAAAGGATTCTATTGTGGATGTGTTTTTTGTTTTGGTATGTAAAAGCATCTCCAAGAGAATTGATAAAGTTGTGCGCACAGTTTGATATTGAGTTTTTGGGCCAAAAAAAGAGAGAAAAATCCTTATTTGAGACCAGAAAAAATTGTTGCTCCTAGTTTAACACTTAAACTTCATACTTATCTAGTCTGTCTTGAAATTTTTGTTCCTAAATTGGCACTGTCGCCACTTTCTTCAGTTTCTCTTGTACATACGTGCACTGTTTTTTTTTTCTTTTTCTTTTTCACATGCCTGCTGTTCCTAGAGTACAGAATTGTTTTACCGTTTTGACATGTCATCTTGTGGTTAGATAAGAGTACGGAGTACGGACCAAGCTAGACACCTATTCACTTCGATGACGACGTGAAAGATTTCCGGCAAGGGAAGATCACAGTGAACTGGACATGTCCAAAGTCCAAACTGCATTTCCCATCAAGATCAAGGGCAAACACCAGAGAGGTACGTCTAGGTGTCCAAAGTGTAGAACATCTCGAACATGTTCTTTGGGTTTTGTTTTAATTTCCTTTGCAGGTACTAGTTAGCCATCGAAGCTTCATCAAGCAGAAAGCTTTCGTTTCTCTCTCGGAAGGAATCAAGCAGAAAGTAGCTTGATGAACACCAGATGGTTCGAGGTGACACGAGAATGGCAGATGCAGCGCGCGCGGCTGCAGGCATACAGGTGAATACATTGGCAGGTGCTCCAGTCCAGCCGCCGGCGAACGGCTCGCCGGCGCCGCCTTAGCCACAGAGCATCTACACAACCTGGGCCTGGGCCGACAAGTGTCGTGCCCACACCGGCCTGCCAGTCCCGAGCCGCTGCCGTCAGTTCTGCACCGTTGATGGGCCTTCCGATGGCAGTGATCGCTCCCTCGAGGATCAGAACTTCGTCAGAGAGAAGAATCGAGGCGGCATGGAGGCCCGGTGTCAAGATACGGCCATGGGCTCATGGGTCTGCCAGCATGTGCCTCGCAACCAAGGCCTGTGAAGCACTACAAAAGTAACAGCAGCGGGAGAGGAAAGGTCATCGAACATTCAAAACTAAATATCTTCTCTCTTATTACTGTTCATCTTCCCTACTAATTCTCTCATGTATCTGATCCTATAGCTTTTAGAACCTTTCTACTGCTTCTCTGATTCTACTCTATCTAGATTGCTCTGCTACTCTTTACCTCCCTTCTCCTTGTCTGAATCAGTTATATGTGAGCAAACCAATGGGTTGCTAACACTTGGTCAACCTAGAAGTGGATTTGGATGATCCACAATCCAAACGGATTTAACCCGCTTCAGATTGAAATGGATAGATGATGTGTGGAGGCGGATGTCCGTTGCCACAGGACCCAAACCCATCGGATTGGACTGGATATCCAAAATCCGTTGGGCATTTCCCTCCCCCTTCTGGCTCCCGCTGTGGCCCCGGGGCACCCAAACATTCGGCACTGCCTCTCCCTGGCCTCTCGCTCTGCTGCGTCGTACATTACACGCGCAGATGGCGGCGGAGGACCGAGGACCTGAAGCTACTTGGTGACGATCTTTGCGTCGGAAGTTCGGCTACACGGAGACTTGAGAGTATCCCAGGGGCTGCTGCTGCCGCACCGCCGTCGGCCGCGTTCCCGACATTCGCTGGCCCCGCTGAGGTCGCGGCTTCCAGCTGGCCGCCGAGGCGGGGACTCGTCGTGCCGCCGCCGATGGAGCTCTACGACCCGTCGACCCCTACGCCCGGGCATCGGCGGGCGGGAAGATGCACATCGTGCCGATGAGCAACCTGGAGGCGCTCCCGTCCATGTTGCCATCGGTCGACCCTGTAGCGGCCAGCGGCAGCATGGCGCCCGGGATGGCCACGGCCATCCCGAGGAGACCGGCGGTGTGGAGCACGGCGAGTGCCACGGTAGCATGGCCTGATGGCTGACACGGCTAGAGGGAGCCGTGGACACGTCGCAGGCAAAGGCCAGAGATTATTTGGATGAACGGAGTGGACTAGATTAACCCTTCGTTGGACGGATATGGTTGGTTATTAAAAAAGTTATTGGTTTGGACCAGATTCCGCAAGTCGCATCTCTTTTGGATTGGTTTAAGTGGAAGTGGATGTTAATCCGATTCCAGGTTTAGGCGTGACCTTGGAGCTGCGACAATGCGCTGTGCGCAGAGGGCCCGGGCCAAGGTGGCCCTCGCGAACAAGGCAGCCAACGCGCAGTCTAGGAAGAGGGCAGGGGTAGGACTGGAGCGCGTGCTAACATGAGGTCTAGCGTGCTACGCGTGTAAAGTGGTATTCTTTTAATCTATTTTCGCTTCAGCTGAAAAGCCGTTTCAGCTTATCAGCCAACAGTATTTTCTTTTCATAAAAAATCAGCTATTTTTACAGTGTTTTAGTTTATCAGCCGGTTTATAAGTTCTGGCGAACAGAGCCACAACAACTAATAAAGTGCTATTTGAAGAGGTGTCACTAGTTATAATGATAAAAAATTAATTAAATCTCCCCAATCCTAGCTTTTATTCCTCCTTCCCTTCCTCTCTTCCACGGACCTACGGCGGTGCGATCATGAGGGAGCAGCTCCTCGTGGAGCAATACAGTGGCTGCGATGGGTTCCCCTCGCAGGAGCATGCGTGATGCGTGTGGCTTTGGCTTTGCACGCGGCTCCGTCAAGTGGCACCCAGCGGTGCCCTTTGCGAGGCGGCGGGGCACTCGGCCATGGTGTTGCTCGGCAGATCCTACGTGAGTGAGGAGGACCCACGCCGAATCGAGTCGGTGCGGCTGATGGTAGGCCTTCACCATCCTTACCTGCCAATCTGTCTAGGTTTCATATTTGTGGATTTTCGTTGATTGAAAAAGGACAGATTCAATCAATCCAGAGGGGTGTGCTGGGCACTGGGCGGGTAAAGCAAATCGCCGTGAGGCTATGTTTGGTTGTATAAGATACACCTCAATCTATACGGTGGTTTGAGAGGGATTGTAGTGTATTTCAGTTTAAATCTACCTCAATTTCTTTCAAACCATATGGATTGAGGTGCATTTTTACGTAGTCAAACATGATCTGAAAAAAAATGCGTCCAGAGAGTTTATAATGTGAATCCCACAACAGAAATCTCTATAATATAGATCGGAGGTGAAGTTTCTTACTTAGTTGGTGAGATTTTGGTGGACCAATGTGAGATTTGCCTTTCATCAAACGTGTCCAATGGTGATTATTTCGGCGGATAGAGATTTTTAGGTAAAAAAACTCCTCCTAAAATTGCCCTCTTTTTTATATGTACTACTAAATATAGACAAGAGATAATAATAACTATGTATATTAATATATATAGATAGATATACACATTAGATTTAGATTTAGGGTCTGTTTGGATGCACCAACTAAACTTTAGTTGGTTAAATTTAGTCTGCTAAACATTTAAACAGCCTAACTAAAAAAGTAGCTAAACTTTTAGCCGGGTTTAGCTATTTTTACCTTGCTAAAACTAGCTAAACTTTAGTTGAGTCTATTAGCTGAAACATCCGAACACCACCATCTAAAGTTTAGCTAAAACTTTTTAGCTAGTTAAAATTTTAATTTAAAATTTTAGCTAGCTAAGCTTTTAGTAAGGTGCATCCAAATAGGCCCTCAAAAAGTTGTCGCTTCCGATTCCAACTGTGGGCTTTCCGGCTTTGTGGGTTTTGGCAGTTTGAGGGCACCTGCAGGCTGCAGCCAGGCCCGCATCGCCGGAAAAAACTGACAATTTACCAAAACCCCACCCTTTCCACGTTCTACGATCCGTCTTCTTTTTTATATATGCCCCTCCAAAACCCAAAACCCCAGCGCCTCTATCTCACGAAACCGATATGGAGTTCAAGTACCATGCCATTGACGAGCGTCGAAGCCGATCCCCACCGCCGCCAGTGGCTCCAAGTACCCCTGGCTCCGGATCGGCAGGTGAGATCCCCTAAATCCCGATCGCTCCATCCGTTCATGTTCGGTCGATTGAACGACCGATCGATCGATCTCGCTGTGTCAACTGCCTACTGCTTCTGCATTCATATGCCCTGCGATTCTTCCACCAGACAGCCATCGCGGCGACGGTCCGGTAGAGGGCGCGGGGAATTCGGCCGCGGCGGCGGTGGACGCTGACGAGCGGCGGCGGCAAGCGGAGAAGGCGAAGATCAGGGAGCGGATCCTCAGGGAGGAAGCGCACCACTGGGAGCTAGAGCTGGAGGTGCGCAACGAGTTAAGGGAGCAGATGCTGCGTCGGTCATGGCCCGCGCTCGGGCGATCGGCGAGGGGATCCGACGCGCCGACGGGGACGATTACCGCCGCCAACACATCGCTGCCTGTTGCTGCGCTTGAGGTCTGCTTTCTTTTGGCCTTTTGTGTTTGATCACGCTTTCCGTTTCTCCCTAGCTCACGTTTTCTATGACGCATCATGGAGTCTTTCGGATCGAACGAAATCTATGTCAGATTACTGGCTGATGATTAGCCGCCCCGTACGTACTTCTCTCCCTTGTATTGTTGCGTCCTCCAGGCCTCGCTCCGCAATCGCATGATTGATGAGTACAGTATCCCTCTACAGTATGTGCGTACGTCACCATGTGTAAAGGCTGTGTCGTCGTCGCTCGCAAAGTTGGCGAATCCTATCCACGGCCCGATGCCGCCGATGCCGATGCCAATGCCACGCGCGCCTCGGCGACTTGGATTCGACCCAACACGGTCTGTGCTGCCTTGTGTGTATGGACCGGCGGCAAGTGCACGGCGCATGCCTGCCGGTGCTGGGTGCCACTGCCGGAAGACAGGGACGACGCAGTGCCGTTCGTGCTGACTGCTGCTGGCATCCATGCCAGTCCGCCTATGGCCGCCGCCGTGTGCATGCATGCATGCGACCGCAACGCGTGTAGCGCGGCCAGGATGGACGGTCCGTCCGGTCCACGGACTCAACCAGCCCACCGCCCAACCGGTCCACGGTCCACGGACTCAGGATTACATTGCTTTTGTTGGCCCCCCTTGACGTCGATGTCTTGAGTTGGCTCAAGCTGTGCGCACAGCAGGCATAGCAATAGCATGAGCCATCCACCAGGCGCAGTTGTTATTGGCCAGATTCCAGATAACATGAAGATCGATAGGGCTCATGATTTGTGGGATAGAAGAGGGGGACAATCATAGAAAAGGTCTTATTCGGTTGCACCCCAAGGCCTCGTTCGTTTGTTCCGGATTCAAAACGGGCCTGTTTCTCTTCCTGGACTGGATTGAGTGGATCCTACTGGTTCACTAAAACCAGGTCACCATCCTGAAAACGGGCCGGTATTTGTTCCCGAGGGTAGGAGGCCGGGCTTCAATCTGCGAAAATGAGACAGGGGAAAGCACAAGGAATGACCCGTTTTCAATTCAGTCCTAAGTTAACCGAACAGCCATTCCCCGATTGGGCTAGGATTGATTCCGAGTCCAACGGATCTACCCGAACGGGCCACATTCCGGTCGTTCCAAAGCAAAACGAATAAGGCCTAAGGCCTCGTTCGTTTGTTCCGGATTCAAAACGGGCCTGTTTCTCTTCCTGGGCTGGATTGAGTGGATCCTACTGGTTCACTAAAACCTGGTCACCATCCTGAAAACGGGCCGGTATTTGTTCCCGAGGGTAGGAGGCCGGGCTTCAATCCTGCGAAATGAGACAGGGAAAGCACAAGGAATGACCCGTTTTCAATTCAGTCCTAAGTTAACCGAACAGCCATTCCTGATTGGGCTAGGATTGATTCCGAGTCCAACGGATCTACCTGGAACGGGCCACATTCCGGGTCGTTCCAGCCAAAACGAATAAGGCCTAAGGCCTCGTTCGTTTGTTCCGGATTCAAAACGGGCCTGTTTCTCTTCTGGGCCGGATTGAGTGGATCCCTCTTGGTTCACTAAAAACCCGGTCACCATCCCGAAAAGGGCCGGTATTTGTTCCCGAGGGTAGGAGGCCGGGCTTCAATCCTGCGAAATGAGACAGGGAAAGCACAAGGAATGACCCGTTTTCAATTCAGTCCTAAGTTAACCGAACAACCATTCCTGATTGGGCTAGGATTGATTCCGAGTCCAACGGATCTACCTGGAACGGGCCACATTCCGGGTCGTTCCAGCCAAAACGAATAAGGCCTAAGGCCTCGTTCGTTTGTTCCGGATTCAAAACGGGCCTGTTTCTCTTCCTGGGCTGGATTGAGTGGATCCTACTGGTTCACTAAAACCTGGTCACCATCCTGAAAACGGGCCAGTATTTGTTCCCCGAGGGTAGGAGGCCGGGCTTCAATCCTGCGCGAAATGAGACAGGGAAAAGCACCGGGAATGGCCCGTTTTCAATTCAGTCCTAAGTTAACCGAGCAGTCATTCCCGATTGGGCTAGGATTGATACCGAGTCCAACGGATCTACCTGGAACGGGCCACATTCCGGGTCCAGCCAAAACGAATAAGGCCTAAGGCCTCGTTCGTTTGTTCCGATTCAAAACGGGCCTGTTTCTCTTCCCTGGGGCTGGATTGAGTGGATCCTACTTGGTTCACTAAAACCCCGTCACCATCCCGAAAAACGGGCCGGTATTTGTTCCCGAGGGTAGGAGGCCGGGCTTCAATCCTGCGAAATGAGACAGGGAAAGCACCAGGAATGGCCCGTTTTCAATTCAGTCCTAAGTTAACCGAACAGCCATTCCTGATTGGGCTAGGATTGATTCCGATTCCAACGGATCCACATGGAACGGGCCACATTCCGGGTCGTTCCAGCCAAAACGAATGAGGCCTAAATCAAGGGAATTGGAGGGGATTGAGTGGGATTTAATTCTCTACAAGTCAAATTCTCCTTTGTTACTTCTATCCCATGGTTTGGGGTATAACCGAATAAGGTCTTAGGAGGAAGATTTAGGAGGAAGATTATTATTACCAATATTATTATTTGAGAATAGGAGGAAGATGATCTTGATACCATGAAAGCGTTCCCACCTCCCTATGTACCAAGAAGAGTTTATTGGTGTGGCTTATTACATCTCAAACATGCCCAAGTTGTTGCAGCCGGACTTACTAATCCATTCGTACAACAATACTTAGTTTGCAATAACATACATGCACGCTACAACATCTAGGTCCGCAACAACATGCTCAGTTGCTCACACAAGAATATAGGAGATTAGGCACAAACTTGTTAAGAAGACAACACCCATCATGCTAAAAGGTCTACGTATGGCGCCCAAATACACAAACTGGACATGTAAATAAAGCAATTAATCAATGAAACAATTCTTTTCTTTGTATTTTTTGGTGTATTTCGGTATACTATACCCACATTTTTCTCAATATTTTCAAGTCAACCACCACGCTGGCTAGATCGTCACCTACAAAATTGCACACAATAAATTATGAATTATCTTCCAGTTACAGATCGAATTACTCATCATATATATAATAATCCAATAAGGACAACTTGCTAGGTGCCTAAAAAACATTTTTGCCCGGTCAGTTGACTCTGCCATTACTTTATTCCAAACCGGGGCACTAGGAACAGAGATAAAGTTTAAGGGCAGTATCCATTATTGCTGTTCAAAGAACTTTTGATAAATAATAATAGGACAAAAATAATTAAGGGCATGGGCTACGTAAAATCAATCACGTACCATGCATCCTTTCCTCCTCAGCCTTTCAATAGCAATGTCATCTTTGAAAGCTGGGTTCATGGAGTAGAGATGAAGCTCACTGAGAGACGGCAGGTGTAGAAGCCACTCCGGCGGTTTCTTCATGTTTTCAAACCCCAAAAGGAATAGGTGTGAGCGTGAGTCTTGGCATTGCGTCTCCCTCTATTCTCCACTCCTCAATGGAAAAACGACCTAGGCTCAATTCTTGCAGCCGAGGGAGGGTCGGAGCAGAACATGGTTCGGCCTTGATACCTAGATAATTCAAGCACCACCAGGCAGGGAAGCTTCTCCCAGAATCGGCATTTATTATAGGGTCTTCTTTTATGGCTATGGACCTCTCAATCAATGAAGCTGCCGTAGGAATTGCGGGAAACAATGGCTCCCAGGCAATTTATCGCGCGATTCAAAGGTATCAAGGTGAACGTCAACTAGAAAACTCATGTTTGCCTCCACGGGCATTGGGTATCATGTCCAGTCGTCCAAGTAGAGACTTGTTAATTGCGGCATTGGCGAGGCGGCGGGGCACTCGGCCAGGGGCGTCGCTTTTTTATATATACTACTCGGCGGGGCACTCGGCCAGAGGCGGCGGGGCACTCGAGATTTTTTTTTTGGGGGGTGAAAAGAAACTTCTAAAATTGCCCGCTTTTTTTTATATATATACAGTATATATACTACTCGTAACTAACAATATATACTGTGGCCTTCGGAGTATATTAATATATGACAGCAGATTTAGATTTAGATTTTAGACTTCGGAGTCGTCGCTTCCGATTCCAACTGTGGCCTTGGGCAGTTTGAGGGCACCTGCAGCCAGGCCGCATCGCCGGAAAAAACTGACACCTTACCAAAACCCGACTCTCCTTTCTATATATGCCCGTCCAAAACCCAAAACCTCAGCGCCTCTCTGTCTCACGAGACCGATATGGAGTTCAAGTACCGCGCCATTGACGAGCGTCGAAGCCGATCCCCACCGCCGCCAGTGGCGCCAAGTACTCCTGGCTCCGGATCGGCAGGTGAGATCCCCTAAATCCTGATCGCTCCGTTCGTTCATGTTCGGTCGATTGAACGATCGATCGATCGATCGATCTCGCTGTGTCAACTGCCTACTGCTTCTGCTTTCATATGCCCTGCGATTCTTCCACCAGACAGCCATCGCGGCGACGGTCCGGTAGAGCGCGCGGGGAATTCGGCCGCGGCGGCGGTGGACGCTGACGAGCGGCGGCGGCAAGCGGAGAAGGCGAAGATCAGGGAGCGGATCCTCAGGGAGGAAGCGCACCACTGGGAGCTAGAGCTGGAGGTGCGCAACGAGTTAAGGGAGCAGATGTTGCGTCGGTCATGGCCCGCGCTCGGGCGATCGGCGAGGGGATTCGACGCCGCGACGGGGACGATTACCGCCGCCAACTCATCGCGGCCTGTTGCTGCGCTTGAGGTCTGCTTTCTTTTGGCCTTTTGTGTGTTTGATCACGCTTTCCGTTTCTCCTTAGCTCACGTTTTCTATGACGCATCATGGAGTCTTTCGGATCGAACGAAATTTATGTCAGATTAAATCTTGGTCGTAGTTACTGATTTAAGATATTCTTTTTCACACCGAGAGATTTTCACATCTCGATGCATCATTCTTTTGTTGATCTGATTTGATTTGAAGTGCTTAAAACATGCATGTTTTCCAATTGAAGCACGTATTAATGCCAAAAATATTATAATTCACTTAGACTATGCCATTTGGATGTTTAAAGCACAAACCTTAAGGAATTCTATATATCATATGAAATTTGTTATTTCTTGATTAAAGTGTCGAAATTATTGATGCTAGTTCATTCTCCACATTTTGGTATGGGTAAAATGATCAATGCTGAACACGTAGCTGAGAAACATTTTGCTCATAAGCTCAATATTTGAGCGCGAGGGTGTGGTGTTGCACTATACTAGAATTAATTTCACCTTTTCATTATATGCCATGATCAGAAATTGAAGAAAACAGAGTGTATCATGTACGAAGTTTGTGCCATCATTGTTGATACTTAAAGAATTTCTTTCTGATCAAATGCCTTGCGCCGAAAAGGAGATATTTAAATTGTGCTTTTTTTTCTTTCCCTAATATTTGTAAACTGCCACCATAAACACAAATTTTGGATAACCAATTCAAAACATTGTTGTCAGATTGCAGACTTTGCAATACATGCTGCAGATTTTTTCAGTTTTGATGCTGATGGATGTAAAATTGCAAACCTTAAAACGTCTAACAAAATTGTCATCTGCAATATCAAAATTTTAAAAAAACTAAACAGGAATAGCTATGTGATAAGAATGCCCACGGCATGTATGCTAAGTTAACTTTACAGATCTTCTAGGAGCACAGAAAAAACATGACTAGTTGCTCTCATAATATTCATGCAATTCTGTCATTTTGCCAGAAAAAGCTAAGTTGTAGTTTCAGTATAATTAAAAAAAAAGTAGCCAAATCTAATGATGCACTGGTGTTTTGAACATTTTTTAAGAGTTCAGTTTTCCTGTGTTCTTAACATATTCATGATATTTCTCTTATTATTATTTGAGATTGTGGCTATTTTTGTTTGCTCATCTAGAAGAAACTCTCATGCTGGTTGTGCAGGCCCACCCAAAATCAAATACACTAGCAACCGTGCTGACCAAACGGAATAGTCCTGATTGTGCCACCGGAGCATTGTTGGTTCCAAGCAGCAAGAAGCAAAAGACCACATTAACCTTGCATGGTCTGTTGCATCACCGCAAACAGCGAGAAGGCCATGCAAGACCACCTCAATGGGAAGGCACATAAGAGGAAGGTCGTAGCACTTCCAGAGCTGCCAAAGCTAGTGCCAGAGACAAAGCAGGAGACAGGGATCGAGACAGGGGAGGAAGAGACAATGGCAATGGAGACATTGGGAGATTACAAACCGACGAAGTTCATGATGGCGACGAGCGCAGGAGAGCTGAACGAAGTGACACAGATGGACGGGTACCTCCTTTGTGAGTTGTGCAATGTGCGGACGGCAGACCGTGTTACCATGATGTGCCACCTACAAGGGAGTAAACACATCTCTAAAGGACAGAAGAAGCATCAACCCTCCAGCAAGCCGTCGAGTGAGGCGGAAGGTACAGTTAATGCTGCCACTTCAGCTATTGGCAGTGTTGATCCTAAAAAGCTGGTTCCTGAGGAGTTTAGTGTGCCGCTGCCACACACTGTGCGGCGCTTGGAAGGCTTTCTGCTGTGCGAGCTGTGTGATGTGAAGGCCCCATCGATGCATGGCATGCGTCAACACTTGTCAGGGAAGAAGCACAAGAATAAGGCGAACGACAGCTCTAATGGAAAGGAAGCAGCCAAAGCACAGCCGGCTGTCATCTCTGATATGGCAGGAAAGGTGGAAGCCTCTTTGGAGAAGTCCTTGCAACCAAAGCTTGGCGATGACAGTGAGCAAGAAACGACTATGGCACCACCGAAGGAAGACGTCGCCACTGAGGACAATGCTAAGACTGCTGGAACGGAATTTATGAAAAGCAATGCAACTTCCGCTGGGGCTCAGCTCAATAATGTCTCTGATTCTGACTCGCTGACCATGGAAGTAGACAGTGTGATGCACCCTCTCTCCCGGGTGGATGGCATGTTCGTCTGCCTGAGCTGCAATGCAAAGGCACCATCTGAGACCATCATGCGGTCTCACCTGGCTGGCAAAAAGCACAAGCGCAAGATGGTACTCTCTTCACGAGGAAACAATGATTTGTCGTCTGTCCTTGCCACTGGGGCTGATAAGGTGCAAGACAGTGGCTCAAAGTCCACAAAAGCCAATGCGGAAGCAGGATTGGTGCCTTCAGCGGTGCCACAGGCAAATACTGCTGCTGACGAAGAAGAATCAGCCCCAGCATTAGCAAGTTCAGAAACGAAAAACACTGTTGCAATGATGACAACAGAACCTCAACCTGATACCTGCATTGTTGACCCAGCTGAGGATTGCAAGATTACTGGGGAAGCTGAAGGAGAGCATGCAGCTGCTGGCTCCAATGGCTCTGTGACTCAAACCAAGAAGTCCGTGAGGACAAATGACACCACTGCTGTACCTGGCAAGCCAATCAAGATCCAGGTGGAGGGCAAGGTGTTCACTGTGACGCAGCAGAGGAATGGCAGTCTCTCTTGCGAGGTGTGTGGCGTACATGGATGCGACAAAGACAGCATGATTCTGCACCTCTACACAAGTGCACACTGGGGTAAATCCAGTCTTGCGGAGAGAAAAGAGGAGCAAGCGTGCATGGCTGCAGTTGCATTGGTGGACAACGATGGCGATGTTGGCAGCATGGCAAGCTAGCGATGATTCAGGTGGTTTGGTGACAGTCTGTGTGTGTGATCATAAATAACTTGAACGTAACATATTGACTAATGCTTCTTGTATCTTGAGGTACTCCTATGACTATATGGTTGCATTGATCATAGCAACATGAAAAACCAGCAAATTTTGCGTATTGCTCAGAGCTCAGTACACCGTCATAGTTTGCTGCTTTGCTTTTCTGTGTGGCTGTATCTCTGTTTGTTGATGCATGCATGTAATACAACTAGTGAACATGGTATGGCTGAGTAGCATTCAGTAGAGTCGGTTTGGCTGGAGCACCGTGATATAACTGAACGTCCGTTTCCATCTCAGAAAAGTCTGAAGAGCAACATGTCAACGATCTTGATGGAACGGGGAAATAACATCAGAGTATTAGTCTGAACCATAATGATTTCATTTTCATATGAACAAATTAGCAGTGACCAGGACTATAATTTCACAAAAAGGTACTCTATATAGTCTCTGAGTCTGTATATACCCACAAGATGTGCTAAAGCGCATGTCACGAATCCATTGAGATTCGCACGAAATCAAGAATTGGAGCACGAGAGAGGAAGAACAGAGTATTTGGATTGGGACAGCAGAGTTCAGAGAACAGGTTGGGTTTCAGAGTTTCAGTTCATCGACAGCGTTTTCAGAGTCTAAACGTTACCAGCCGACGCTAATACCGGCGCCATCCAGCTAGCACGGCCCCATGGCACAACCGCCATTGGCCCACACGTCTGGAGTCACCAAACCTTAAAGGAACGAGTCAAGGCACTGCAGCGTGTCTGCGTGCAACCAAACTGTGCAGATCATCATTAGCTAGCTTTTTTCCCCCCTCTCTCGAATATGATGAGACATGCCATTAGATTGCTTAATTTGCATGCGTACTGTGCAAATTGCAGCACTAAAATTTCCCAAGTGAGTATTTACAAATGGTGGTATGTGGTGCAGGAGCGCGCGCGTGCATGCATGAGAATGCCAGGTTGGCGAGATCGCGAGAGATCCTACTATAATCAAGCGCATATGTTTGAAGCTCGTGGTGGTGAGTTATTAACTGAAGTTGTAGGTAGCTGGCACATGCACTTTGATGGGTTTAGTTACCTTCTTTTATGATATACTACTAGCTAGGAACTTAAATATCACTAGTTTATTTGAAAATATATGAGAACTTAAAAATGTACATATGGGTTTTCTAATAAATGATTACAAAATCAAACGTCAGTAATTAGAAAGTTTTACATCTCGTCTAGATATCTAAAAAACAATCTCAAATAATAACAATCATAAATTTTGATATAAAATTTGTCTTCGACTCTTTCTAACAATTTTAGAGGTGGTGCACTAGGTCAAACAGTCTTGAAATCTCTCATTTCTAGGGCTGCTTAGCATGAGAAACTACCACTGAAAATTTGATTTCTATGAGCTTTTGCTTCACGTGAACTGTCATTGAAAATGGGTATATTTTCGAGACGGTTTTACTCACTCAACTATGCCATTGAAAATCGTTTTTTGGGAAGTTACAGAGGCTTGGTAGGCCGTTGTTTGGCCGTCGGGTCTAGGTGGACATTAGTATATACGTATTATAGTATATAAGTGTAGTAGTCACAAAAAATCATTTGTGCTTCCCTCAAAAAAAAAAAAACATTTGTGCAATTTTGCAGATCATTTGTAGCGTTATGACGTGGGAGCACACGTCATCAAGAAAAAAAAATAGGAATTTACAATGACGACGAAATATGCGTGTGTGCATGAGACTCTGATGCATGGCTGCAGGATGGGTGGCGGGGCGAGATCACGAGAGATCCTAAAGATGTGCGGCCCGGCGGCGGGCATTATATTTTGAGCTCGTGGTGATGCACGAGTAATTACTTAGCCGAGCCAGGCAGCTAAGCTTGCACATGCATGCATGCATTGCCCTGACTTATATTGATGGGTTAGTTAGCTGCGCTCTTTTTTTGTGATATAATACTATACGGCAGTATCAATGAGATGATTTGGCCGTTATTAGCCGTTGAAGCCAGGGAGATCAAGCAACACTGAAAAAGGGAGGTACAAACTTATCGTAGTTGTAGCTGCTAGCTTCATTCTGCATGCACGCATGGGCATGGCGCTGTCATCCATATCGAGATCGATCGAGGAAGCATGCATGCGCGGACGTGCGGGGAGGAGACCATGGCGATCGCCGGATGCTGCCGCCAGCAGCATGCTACGCTAGCTGCCATAGTGAGACCGACGACAGTTGGCGGTGACGTAAACAGTGATGCATGCATGACGTACGAGACACGGTACCTTCTAGGTCGAACAATAAGCCACGAGCTAGCCAACTGGCTGGGTGGGTGGGTTCCTTACCGGATTTAAGTTCTCGATTTTTTAAAATTTATTCTAGAATTTTTTACATGAAAATTTATTCTAGAATGCTTTTTAGTGGTAAATGAAATAATTCTTTTTTATAAAATAGAAATATTATTGCGCTCGAAATTAAAGAATAAACTGGCTTTTCGTCAATCTTGAAATCGGTGAGCAAAAAAAAAGAAAAAACCATTCTTATGAAGAAAATGATATTATAAATTTGTTACTGTTCATGGACAATAATTCTTTTCATGGGGCAAAATAGAAATATTTCATGGGCATGTCTTGGTACTGTTTCATGGACATGCAGGATTTTACTGTTCATTTAAACAGAAATAAATTACTAAGCAAAGTCTAGATTTCTAGCAAGTCTATGACATATTAGCAAACAGAAGAAAAGACCTTAGTACCTCTTATTAAGCTTCTCAAATTTAACTGCACTCACCACTTGATAAGGAATGAATCTAGAAAAAGTCGTCTAGGAAAATCAATACTACTTGTATGACACAAATTTTTTGACATTGCTAAAAGCACAGATTAGGACCTATTTGGATCAAAGGAATACAGAAACAAAATAAGAATATAAGATATAGTGAATAACGAAAACCATAGGATTTCAAAACGCATGAATGAATACTTTGGTCTCTTTTTGGATGTTTTGATTTTCTATGTTTTGTACTAGTATGGTTTCCTTTTCTTCATTCGAAACACTGAAGTGGTTTTTTTTTTCCTTTAGAATTTATCCCTTCAAAATTCTTTGCATCCAAACAGGCCCGTGGGCAACTGCAACCAGACCGGCCGCTTACCAAATTAATTAAACCTAGAGCTAACTATTAGTATAGGACAGGTAGCCAGGATCTGAATAGGATAGAGTAGCTACATGGCGAGATCTCATGGCCTGGCTGAATCCACGACGATGGCCACCCCTCAGCGAAACCCTGATGCATCTTTTATTATAATTTATTTATTTCTAATCTTCAGCGAGAATTATTAAGGCCTTGTTCTTTCCACGAAATTGAATCCCAGGAATGATTCCTAGCCGGATTTGTTATTTAAATTTGTATAACAACCGGAATAATTCCAGTCAGGAATGGGCCAATCTGATGGAAACGAACGAGGCCTCCTAACTCATGAATTTGACAAATACCGGTGGGCATTAATTTGAGAAGCGCATGAGGACCCGAGTTTTTTTTAATAATCCCCCAAGAAAATTGATGAACAGCGACAGCGAAAATAAAAGGAAATCTCAGCGCATCCACGTACTCTATGGCCGAGGCTGTGCCGGCGTTTTGTGCCTGCCACATGCTGCTTGCATGTACTCCCCCCGCCAAAGCAATTCTCCCTTTTAATTTGTGGTGAGCGCGCCTATACACTTTGAACGTAGATGTAAGATGTTATATCTGCATCATTATGCGAAATAATTAAAGCGGGGAAGTTCTTTTCTCTAAGAAAATATTAATGCAATTGTCGTTTTTCAAGAAATTCAAATACTTAAACTTTGATCAGAATCAGAATTATAAAAAGACACCAACATTTATAATAATGCAAATAAGCATGCATGATTGCTAGTACTACGCCTACATCTACATGCGCAGCGCACGCAGCCGCGCCGTTTCGAGCTGTCTGGGCGAATTTCATGCATGCAGCCGCGCCGTTTCGATTCGTTCCCCAGCTAGCTGTGCAAGAATACTAGTACTCCATCTGAGTGACAGGAGCGCACGGACCACAGTGATTTGCTAGTCCAATGGCACGCATTGACCGGCAGAGCTGGACTCGGATCGTGGGACATGCATGCGTGCAGCGTGCTCTTGCCTGCCTTGCCTCGTCCATGTCCGTGCATTCCACCTATGACGCCGACGAGCAGCAGATTGCTACACTGCCTCTGCCTGCAGGTTTGATCGGACGGACCACACGCATGATCATATCCTATCCCTGTGCGATACGTACAGTACATATATAACGCATCACCTGTGACACGTGGTTTATTTATAATGTAGGAGCTAGCTAGTATGCGTGTCCAACAAATATGCGTACCAAAAAACATTTGCTCTCTCTACTAGTACTCCTGGATCGAGACAACGAACGAGCTAACAATGGTCCCATCCGAAGGAAGGATTCGGTCGCTTCGGGATCATATCCGGCCAATCCCTGCGTCGTCGTTTGCGTTTGCGATCGATGATGTGATCGTCTCTCTCTCTCTCTCTCTCTGAAAGAAACCAAACCAATGTGCAATCTGATATCGCTCGTGATCGCCGCCTGATCGCATCGAATCCTCGAATTAGGTGGTCCATGCCGCGCCACAGAACGTGCTCGCGCGCTCCTCCATGCCGATCCGA
Organism: Chrysopogon serrulatus; assembly: GCA_015844335.1. Lineage (NCBI taxonomy): Eukaryota > Viridiplantae > Streptophyta > Magnoliopsida > Poales > Poaceae > Chrysopogon > Chrysopogon serrulatus. Next base: position 84,639 of record JADLZL010002327.1, on the reverse strand, counting down.
TGTGACGTGACCGGTGACTCCCGGTCCAGCTCCGTCGTCTCGGCAGCCGGCAGCCGTAACAACTACAAGAGGCATGCAGCCTTTTCCACTCCACGGCTCCACCACCAGCGCACCACGTACGAGTGCGACCATCTCCGCCAATCTCCCTCTGAATCTTTCTTTCCTGATGATGATTCTCAGCCTCATAGTATCTCCTCGCTGCTACTTTTCGCCATTATTACACTGGTGCTCCGGCCGCGCCACATATAGCTAATTATTACAATAAATTAAATTCGCCCTCCGCTCACTAGTACTCCCTCTCTATATCTATTTTTAATGTGTACTAGTTCTCTACGTATGAAAATAAATGCACATCTCACTTCTTAAAAAGTTAAATTTTTAAACTTTAAATAAATATATAAAAGTATACTTTTATAATGACTAAATCATATATAAATAAAATATACTATACTAAATTACCAACATGAAGGGAGTATATTTCTAGTCAACCAGGTAAGTGTACAAAGATAACTTTCACTTTTTATTTTCTAAAAATATTTACTCGGTTAGGTTTACAGAAAATATTAATAATATTTGTAGCTCCAAAAAATATGAAAATCATTTTAATGGTAATAATTATGTACCATAAATCTTAATATTTGTTAATGTATTTTGTTTCTAATATATTTTTGGTCAAAAAAAATTGAAAATATGTTTGATTTCTCAAGAAGGGAGGACAAAATATTCCTCGAAAAAGGGAGAGCGACAGTTAAAAAATATTCCTGGAGACTCACCATTTCTTATTCCGTGGTTTTCCAATCCTTAATTAGCTCGTTATTACTCTCTCCGTCCCTGAAAGAATCAATTTCGAGGATTGTCTTTTAAACTTTAACCGAATTTCTAAAAAAATATTAAAATTTATGATATGAAATGAGTATCATGACTAGATTTACTATTAAATATATTTTCATAATATACTCATCCTATGTCATAGATATTGCTATTCTTTTTTATAAAGTTAGTTAAAGTTAAAAAAAAGTTTAACTAGTATAGATTCTAGGAATTGATTCCTTATAGGACAGATGGAGTACCATGCTGGTCAGTGGTTGCCACTGCTCCACATGCACTCTGCTCAATTTTCAACCGCATAAGAATGAGATATCATTCATGCATGGCCACATATGGGATTTAATTAAGAAAATTATTTCCAGTACAGTTCAGTTCCGAGGCAACAAAAAGGCGATGCATGAGATGTGTGGATTTGCTCAGGGCTTCAACCTTCAGCTGGTGAAGTGGACCTCTCACTGTATCCAACCATATCATTGGCCGAAGCTGATATACATCCCAACCGCCACGCTGCATTCGCCACAAAACAAGACTTCTTTTATTTTCTTTTCATCCAATGACTAAAGAATACAATACAATACAGCTACACTATATAGTACTGTAGTACTAGACATATGTGCTCTACTATATACTAGTGTCAGCAAGGAGATATATAGCTCTCGATTAGCAAGTGATCATTACTGAATAACATACGCAACTAACGAGAGATTCTTAGAGAGGGATTTCTCAACTGTATTCTACACGCAGACAATTCATATGTACTGCTGCTACGACTAGTCGATAGTCGTCCCTGGACCTGTATATATACCCAGGGACTCTAGCGAGCTTTCTTCACTCCCATCCCATCCAGACAACAAAGCACAGCATCAAAGAACAAGAGCTTCTCTGCTTTCTGGTGCTGCTGCTGATAGGTCCTACTGCTTCATACTTCCGGGCACTGCTCACAATGGAGAACAAATCACCCTCCTCATGCGTCAGCCTGGCGGCCACATCCACCATGTCAGCCGGCGAGAGCAGCTGGGCCATGCACATCGCAAACTTCCTGGTCTCCACGCAGCAAGGCGATGTCAGAAAGATGGATGATCAGCAAGCGGCGGTGTCTGGCGGCACCAGCTTCTCCTCCGGCTTCTCTTCTTCCTTCGATTCCTTTGGCGACGACGCCTCCTTCATCACTTCTGAGCTCATGTGCGATGACGACGACGAAGAGGATGAGTCCCTACAGGACACCGCCTGTTCTTCTGCAGCTGGCAACCAAAAGGTTAGCAAAAGATCCTCTGGTTAGACACCTTTTCAAACAGTATAGCGCATAGCTTACCTTCTAACACGATTGCTGACTCTTGCTGTACAGATGCCGCCCATGGAAAACTTCGATTTGAAGCAAATGGCAGCCATGGATGCGAAAGAGTTCAACATGCCTCAGCTCATGGTATGCTTGTTTGACAGCCTTTCGACCTTTACATCTAATTTTTGAAAATGGTGATTAATTAATTGCCCCTTGTTGTACTTAAATCTGTGTGTTCTTGGAATATCGCAGGCCAAATACCTGGAAGCTATGGGTTCAAAACAACAGTTGACTGGAGTGGATCAACAAGCCATCAATAGTTATAGTAACAACGAGGAGGCGCTATATGAGAGTAATGAGCTGAGGAAGAAAGGGCTTTGCTTGGTCCCTATCTCTATGTTGATAAACTATCTCGGATGATTTTTCATGTATACCACCAGTATATTCAATGCAATTGTATACAATTATTATAGTTCATACATCACGCTCTTCTGACAGCTGAGAGAACACCTACTCCCATCCAGCTGTTTATCTGTCTGATCATAACATTCAAATAGAAAAATATAAACATATATTCAACTACTGGAAAGTAAAAAAAAAAAAAAGAAAGCAGGATATTTAAGTTCATAATAACTGAAGAAAACTTCGTACAGCGGAATGTATTAAGTCAGTGCAATTCTTTGACGGCTTCCAAGTTGAAAACATGTGTGCCTACCTCATTTCAGTAGAAAAGGATTCCAAACTTTTGTGCCATCATGTTCCTTGTAATGCAGGTGATTAACCAGCACTTAGTCGAACATAACAGCTTAATAAGTGCTGGGTGTGAACTACAAAATTAGCAGTTTAAGAAAGTAATTAGCTGCAGGTTCAGTCAGTCTGCAGTGCACATGGATAGAGGGATGATTCCCTTACGTTTGTCCACACGTCAGTAATATGGTCACCAGACTAGACGCAAGCTGTAATACTGACCTCATGTCACAAGGAAGCTACATTTCTTTAATGAGTGGCTAATACCAAAAACCTGCTTAATCAGTCAGAAGCAAGACATCGCTGACCTTCCAGACTTACTAAGTCCTGAATAAACCAAAACAAGCAATTAAGTGTTCATTGAATTAGTTCACTTCAATAATTTATACACCTTCTGCAGAGGTTGCAACTAGCAACATTTGTACTTCTCTAGCAAAATAAGATATTTGCATGTGCTATCACAAGGAGACAGTTAGCATGGAGTGGACCTGGAATTCTGGACAGTGTAAGAATATTCTGCTAGTTCTCCTAAACTGTATGATGCATTCGTCATTATGAAGGACATGAGTGCACTAGAGACATGCTTCACATTAACCTTAACTATTTGAATTTGCAACATTTCCGATCTGCTGGCTCAGAATGAGGGTGGGCATCCGCCCCTATGCTCACAATGTATTTCCGTTTTAAACCTCTTGAGTTCTTCGAAAAAATATGAACCCTTGTGAATTTTGAAAGGAATGTGTGTACACAGTATACTAAGTTCTGAAAAGCTCAAAAATATGGAAAACAAGTTCATCTTTTTAAATTTTAGTGCAGCGTGGATTGTAAAGAAAGATATACGGACATTGCACAGCACATTTCTGTGCATTTGTGATCTGTCAATACACAAGATGCTTATACTGACAATAGCTGGCTGGAAAAGGCATGGTTATTTTATTTGTCAAGTTGTGACTATTTTTCTATTTCATTACACATCCCAAGTGTTTTCAAATGGTCAGTTTCCATAGAAGACCTCATTGGATAAGTCTTTATTAATAAAAGCCCACTTGGTATGTCTGACTCATATCCTCAGTATTCATCTATTAGATGGAAATTTTCAGTGGCAACCAAGCATTTGTAAGTTTAAATATAACAGCCGTTGGGCAGTTCCTTATATTCCCTCCATCCTAGATGATAGGTCATTTTAGCTTGTCTAGGTACAAAGCTTTAGTGATGCAACTAGATATCTATCTAGAAAAGCTAAAATGACCTATAATGGGAGACAGTAATGCATAGTCACTTTCAGTGTCTCCATGGTAATGACTGGTTGAAATTGAACTAAAAGTACCAAACATCTGAATAATGTGACTCTTAGGAGACACTTGAAGTGGAAATGTATGTCGAAAAAAATGAGAAAATGATAAATGGACAAGACATAGAAGGGTATTATATTTCTTTAAACTGAAAAAGTATTCAGGGCATATGGCAAGTTGGAATTCAGAATATTGGCTAGTTCCAACTTCCAAGTTGTAGAAAATCATGCATAGGATTCTTCTCCATCTCAAAAGAATTCATGATTCATTGTCACATTGGTACTTGTAATGGTTGGGCTATGGAATAGTATTACTACTAGGTGACCTTGATGCATACTCAAGTGACAATCTAATTAGTAATTACAGTACAGAGCAGACACAGCTGATGACGTCCAAGAACCATAGCCAAAAATTTTTCGCATCATCGATCAAAGAGGAAAGGTTTACCTAGATTCTTCTTCTGTTAACCTAGAGACAGACTAACATAATATTCCAGACAATGGTATGATATAGCCCAAGAACCAACCATAAGCAGGGCAGGTTCACAGAATGCAGCAGCAGCGGGCCAACCAGAAGCATCGGAATCGGCAACGGCTATAGGGATCAGCAGCTCCGAAAGAGACAAGGAACCGCTATGTGTTGGAACTGCAAAATCATGCACATAAAAACAAAGGAAGAAAGCCTTGCAGTGGTTAGAACTTTGTAAACCTTGTGCCTCGTTTGAACGAATCTCGATCCCCTCCCAACTTGCTCCAAGCCTTGTACTTTTCTGAGGGCAGCGCGCATCGCTGGAGCCTGCCGCCGACGCGCGCCCATACGCGCTGGCACATGAGTATCCCACTGCCGCAACGGCCGTCGAGCAGCGGAATGGTTTTGGACTTTGGTTATCCAATTGCAACATGTAATTGTCTTTCCAAATGACTTGCCTCCAGGCAAATTTTTAGTCCCTCTACTCATCATCGAAACTCTAATTTTTAGCAAGTTGTCCATCAATCTGCAAGTTTGGTAGCTGGAACAAGGCAACAGTAACTAATCGAGGTCGTCTCATGGAGATTACACGGCAAAAAAAAAAAAAAAAAAAAAAAATGGGGGAAGAAAAAGAGGATTTACTGCTACGAGCGTTAGAATGGAACTCACTAAGCGCGCTGAGAGATTTCCAGCAGCGGGTGGAGTACCACGCGACGGAGGGAACGCCGGCGGTCCGCCGTCGGCTTGGCTTAGCGCTCCGGTTCCCCGCAACATTCCGTCCGGCGAGGGAGAAGAGAGGAGAGGGCGTTATTGATGGGCCGGGCCGTAATGTCAGATGAGATAATATACCCATTCGGGACTGGCCCATCCAAAAGAACGCTAAACAGGCCGATATGGTTGACGCTTAATCGTGTTATTAAAAAACTGTGATTTGGCCATATGATTTTACCTATACGATCTTAATTAACAACGCTGTTTAATTATAAGATACTTAACAGAGTCTACTTTTCCATAATTTTTATGTTTACTACGATCCGATTTCAATCTCTATTATTCGATTTAAATTCTACATTTGCAGCAACCTTGGCAGAGACAGGATTAAAAAAAAGGGTCTTAGACACATGCACACTTTACGCAAAGCTGGGACAATCAGACGACGAACAAGCAAACAATCTTTGTAGCGTCGCCTACACAAACTCGGAAGGGCGGTAGGCCGGAGCAAAGCTCGGATCATCGCGCAGCATTTTCAGCAGCGTCAACATGACCCGCTGGTGACGGAGGCGACGCCACCTCGTCCGTTGAGCTGCTGGACGGTTCCGACGCCGACGGCGCCGTCGGCGAGCTGTCCCTGGGCTGCTTCGTCCCCGTCTTCCTCGGCGGCCTTGGGACGTCGGCACACGTGGCCGAGTCGTCGTCTCGCCCGCCGGTGTTATCCGCGACGACCACGCCGACACGCTGGTGGCGGTCGAGATCTGTCAGACAGAACGCGTGTCAGCGGCACGCGCATGGCAAGAACACGGCACAATGCAAGATCCTTCCTAATCCTGGAAAGCAAAATCAATGTGCGTAATCTTGGAACGAAGAACGGCGTCGGCAATGCAATGTGATCCGGATGTCTGCCGATTGCCTGGCCGTGGTCAGCGGCTGTCGCCCGGAACACCAACCAACCAACCACACGCCGACACCATTTGCTCTCTAGGCGAGTACAGGATGAAGGACACCAACTGATCGTGTCCCCATCACAGGAAGCTTCAGATTTGCTTGCCTCTGCCGGTGTGTTACCGTCTTATGAAGCAAAGCAAGATGTTTCTGGGACAAGTTTTGTCATATTGTTTGCGTGAAGCCACGAACAAGATTGGGTTGTTCAGTTTTGGTCGCAGTTTGTCTGCACGAGATCCGGGGGGATGGGGGCGTAGCAACAGCGATTCAGAGTTCAGACATGCTGCTGGTATCTCAGGCTTCAGAAACCTCATGAAGCGAGTGCAGTTTCTTTACTGACATGTTTTGTGCTGCGACTGCGGGTACAAGAACTAACAGAGGAATGGACAAAAGCAACACGCTGTAACATGCGCATGATCCTACTGGCAAGATCATATAAGAAACCAAAGCATTTGCTAAGAAAAGTTGCAATCACATGAAGCAACCACTGAACTGAATTACTGAGCCACAGGCCACAGCAGACAGAGCGATGCATTCTGAATTAATGATGAGCAGGAAGAATGAATGGTCACTGTACCTTGAGAAACCCAGGAGGTACCAGTCAACGCTGCGAAGTTGCCCAGGGACGACAAGTCCGAGGACGCCACGATGTCGTTCATCTGCGAGGATATACAAGATACAGAACAAGACCAAAACTCAATTAATCAGAATTGTTCAGACATTTGGAGAAAAAAAGTTGCAGCGCCAGGCAATGCACTGAATTCTTCAACTAATCAGAATTATTCAGACATTTGGAGAAAAAAAAAGTTGCAGCGCCAGGCAATGCACTGAACTCTGTTGTCATGTGAGTTTACCCAGCTCGGAGACGCGCCGTCCGCCGCGCTGTCCCAGCCGATGTGCGCGACGTGCTTCACGTCCGTCGGGTAACCGATCTCCATCTCGTGCTCCTTCACCGCTGCAAGCAAGGACGATCCATGGAGGAAACAAACAAACAAGGGCGTCCATGTCGGATTGGAAATCACCGTGCGTGCATGGTCAAAGTTGAGGATTTCAGACGGGAAACAGACAGACCGGGAAAGAAAATTAAATGCCCGCTTACCGAAGATCCGGGAGAAGACCTTGAGGCCCTTGAAGATCCCTTTCACCTTGCACGCCATTGGAGATGGAACGATGCTGCACGTACGTCCCTTTGAGAACGAGGACACAGACGCGAGGACGCTAAGTGATCCAGGGCAGGCAACAGATTAGCAGTTTCAAAGGCTTTTCTGCGGCTGACAAAGATGTTGCATCAACCAGGTTCTGTGATTGTGAAGAATGAAATAGCATCGCGTGCATAAATGATGGTGATGGATTAGTGATGTGATATGTGTCTGCAGAAGCGTTCATCTGCTAGCTGCTTTACCTCAAGGGAGTTGTTGGCGATGTGAAAGATTTGGAGTAAGCAACTGTTTTGTAGGAAGGTAATAGTTTAAGAATGATAATAATAATAATCTTACATTACAAGTCAGAATCATCGTAGAATCCTGTCAACTTATTCACTTCCTTTTGTGACAGACAGCACGATTGGGTATTGTAGCTGACAGTTTACTGGGTTTTGTAGCTGACAGTCTGCCTACTTTGTGGTTTTATGATTTGTTAATAAATTAGAGAACTGTTTGTAAGGTAAGATGAGGACAGTAATATTTTTTGCACGGATTTTTATTCAGAAGCTGCACGGCCAAAAAAGAAGATAAGCCATCAATCACGCTCTGGCACATAGGTCACGAACTCGCTCAACCAAGCTATAGTGTTTGCCATAATACTAGTCACGAAGCGCAACGATTCTATAGAACAGAACTGTACAAGTATGGTCGTGCTGTGATGTCAAGGATCAGCAAAGCTGGCTGATAGTTACTCCTCAAAAAAGCTGGCTCTATAGTTCCAAGGTGGTACTGTTATGTTTGCTAAAATCATTTTGTCTGGGTTCAGCTAAACAGCTAACTGAGCTAATTAGCACTCCGTCTTGGGCCACGGTCCACGTGGATGTCTCCCACGGTCCACAGAGCCGTGCCAGATTGCCATTAATTCACCTCCGTCTTGGGCCGCGGCCCACGTGGAACCTGCATTGCATGCATCATACACTTGTCATCAACCAAAACATTGTATAGGCGTTTTTTTAAAAAAAAAAATTGTATAACCAGCAGAAGTTTTGTCCAAAAGATAACCAGTAGAAATAGCAGGTTATTTTTTAAAAGAAAAGAACACCACGTCAGTTATCGAAAAAGAAAAAAAACGCCTAACGCCAACTACTGTTTATACATACTAAATAGTTCAGTGATATGCATGGGACGTGTGTTTCAGGAATCATCGTGGACTCACGATTCGCCTAATCTCCTTGCACTGCAGGCCCCACCTCCTGAGAGTATGTCATGCAGAATACGGTGTGGTATGAACAAGGCTCACAAAGTCAAAGCTTTTTGCCCCCTATTTTTCGGCCTAGCATGGAAGAACAAGAAAAAAAATCATAATTACTGCAAGGTTCCGGTGATCAAGTGAGAAGAAGAATCACAACTGAACGCTAATGCGCTTCTTTTATGAAATGGTAGAGCTTCTGCTAATTTTTTCAATAAAAAGGGTGAATTGCACCTTCTAAGGACACCGATATTTGACCAAATTTCCTTGAAATTGCAGCACAACGCAGCAAAAACAAAATTTGCCTTCAAGCAGCAAGCAAAAACGACAAAAAGGAGCCTGTCAGACAACCTGTGGAGCCACCCAAGCCAGGCAAGGCCTGACCAGGAACGATCCTCTACAGCACCGGACTCAGCATCAGCTTAATCTTGGCCGTTAATCACGCTCTGGCCCACAGGTCATGACTCATCAACCAGGCTTAAGTGCTTGCCTCCTTATTAGTCAAGGATGCAACGGTACGATCCTATAGAACAGATCCTGTTCAAGTAAGGTCGTGCTGCACCGACCGAGGCTCGGCATTATAAGCTGGTCGAACTGGGTCTGCGCTTCCGAGGTGGTACTACTTCGCTTCACAGCGCAGCGAGCAGGTGCGGCGCTAGGATCTCACATGGGCTTCAGCTCACAGCGCTAGCTAGGATCCCACTTGGGCCGTGGCCCACGCGGCTTTCTTCTTTGAAAAGGGCCTAGGCCTTTGAGGGCAGTCCAATTGTTAGCTAGGGTGGCTTTCCTTCTTCAGATGGGCTCATGCCAGTCCGTATCCATGCCAATTGCAAAATCCGAAAGGCTCGTCGCATCTATCTGGTCGACAGGTCGAGTAAACAAACACCGCGGCTTGTATTGCTGTTGATATTCTGCGCCTCTTTAGATTTAGAACGTACTGTACACAGATATCGGGCGACATTTGATTTTTAACGAATTTGGGTTGATCGAATTTGTTATAGCATGCTAAAAAATTGCAATTGTACTAAGGTAGCATAATAATAATAATAATAATAATAATAATAATAATAATAATAATAATAATAATAATTCGAATATTCTGAACGAGAGTCTTCAGATGTGTGCAACTGTGACAAGACGTTCGAAATTTTCGTCCATGGAAATCTCTGCCAAACAGCACCATGCCAAAATTTTGAAATTGTACTTCATCCGCATGCCGCACAGCACCATGCTAAATTACTGAAATTATACTTCATCATTGTCTTTTGGTTAGTAAATTCTACAGCGACGCAAAACCATCACCGCGTTGCGGATGGATGGGCTGCGAGTACATCTGTTACGACTAAGAACATGGCTAACAAATCGGTGTTGCAAATGTGCTCTGTTTTAGTTCTCCCTCTAGTTCATTGCCTTTGTTTGGGAATTGGAACCAGAAGGCAATCAGATGTGTGTGTGTTTTGCACATCGTAGATTGGCATACGGAGATCAAGAAGCAAGCAAATCAAAACAAAATTATGCTTTATTAGTCCTAAAAACGAGCACGAGATCTTAACATGACTTCTTAGAAAATGACATCTCCAGTCCATATTACGAACGGCACAAGATCGACAACCCTTTGAGCTAAACCGAAACACAAATCACGAAACAAAGCATCCGAAGCTGAAGACAACTAAAAACAATACCAAAACTAGAACTAAACTCGACGGAATCGACGAAACAGAGACGACGACAGGTGGCGCGGCGCGGCGGTCAGAAGCCGTGGACCTTGACGTTGGCCTTGCTGGCCATGCCGGCCTTGACGAGGAAGGCGGCGACGGCCTTGCGGTGGTCGCCTTGGAGCTGGATGACGCTGCCGAGCTCCTCGTCCTCCACGACGACCCCGCTGCAGCAGAGGTCCCGCTTGAGGTCCCGGAGGATCTTGGCGTAGTTGTAGGCGGCGCTGAGCCCCTGCACCGTGGTCAGCGTCTTCTTGCCGTTGCGCTGCTGCACGCGGAGGTGCACCACGTCGTCCTTGGGCGCCGCCGCGCCCGCGCCCGCGCCGCCGACGTCCTCGCCGCCAAACTCGGCGTCCGCGAACGGGTCGAACGGCGAGAACGACAGGCCGCCGCCGATGCCGTCCGTCACTGAGCCGGGCATGAACTGGTCGTCCGACTCGCCCTTGCCCTCGCGTGGCGCAGCAGCGGACCGCTTCTTCCCGGCCGTGAGCAGGTACTTCTCCTTGGACGGCGCTCGGCCCTTGCCGCCGCCGCCGCTCTTGCTAGTTCCGCCCTTCTTCGCCGCCGCGGACGACTTCGCGCGTGCGACGACGGGACCGGCGGCGCCCTGCTCGTCGTCGGAAGAGGAGTCGTAGCTCGCCAACCCCCACCCTTCGAGCGCGAGGCCTGGCGCCCGCGCCGGCGGCGACGCCTTCTTGGCGGTCTTGGTCTCCACCTCGGACGACGGCGGCACGCCGCTGGCCTCCGACTTGGACGACGACACGGCTGCGGTTTGCTGGGCTCTGGGGATTCTTGCGCTGGAGGTCGATGGGATCTTCTTGTTGTCGTTGGCGTTCGTGGTTTGCATTGTGCCCTCAAGGGCGGCCGCGGCGTGGATTTATACGCGGTTCCTGGGAACGGAGGCGGAGTCCGCGTCGGGGACGAGAGGTGGTTGCTTGGGCCGTGCGCGGCTGGATCGTGGCCGTGTGATGCCGCGTCTACGGTCCCTGATCCGGCGGAACAAAACTTGGCGGCCACGGTCTCTCGGTTCCGGATCGGTGTCCTGCGGCCTCCGCAACGATTTCTTGACGGACAGACTGTGCGGTGGGGCCAGGGTGTCAAGAGGGAAGCCAAGGGACTTCGGAGTTTGGGAGGATACGAACTCACGTAATGTAGTGCAAAAACTGCAATTACTAACAGGCCGAGTGTATGATCAAGGAAGACGATGAACTATCGACAGGTGGCCCAACAGGACAACAAGAACTCGCAACCTCAGATATTGACCTGGATATCAATATGATAATTTTCTTTTTAATTTGAGATTGTTAGATACAGCTATCAGCTATACAATCGTTTACTTTTCAATCTCAGCACAAATTTAGAGTCGTTTAATCTGGTGACACGATTCAAATTTTTTTATATAAAAAAAAAAAACAAACTTCACTAAGAAAGCTCCCTTTACTCTGCAGTTGTTGATGCTGGGCTCGACCGCTGGTAAAGAGCAGAAACACATTTCTGAAAATAGATCAGAACCATTCAGCTTTGGACAGCAGAAGTCAGCCAATGTGACTCAATCATCAGTATCCAGGCATCCAGCACAGCAAATGTGCATAAAGTTACAGCTTTAACAAAGAAGGCTTGTGACTTTTGACAGCAGGGTATAATATTCAGTACATACAATACAAAATATGTCACTCTTATATGTTTACATGGTTTGCACATAACAAAATTGCCCTAAGGTTAAACTACAAGTCTACAAGTGTGGGCAAATAACTAAGGTACGACAATGAGGTGATCCACTTGGCAAAATGAACAAGTGGCAACATTGCTATTACTATAGCTGTGCCGACTCACTGAAGAGCAGATAGTAGGCTGCTCATAATTCATAAAGCACTATCTCCACTCCAGAGAAACGAGTCTGTCAGTCTGAACAAATGAAGGACAATGAAGTAATCCGTTCTAATATTTTATAATGCAATATTTTCCCTATTATCTGCGGGCCTTCAAAGTAACAGGTGTGTGACCTTCTGAAATCTTTTCTTTCCAGTCTCACCTTCTGGATTCTGCTAACAGTAATAAACTTCTGAAATCTTTTCTTTTCTTTCCCTATTATCTTTTGCACTCTAGAAATTTCATTTGCAAATAAAATTATTTTGGTGTCTGGTTTATACAGTTCCTGTATCTCATTGAACAGGCGGTGCCAAACCGTGTGTCTTCATCATGCAATGGTATTTCGGGGGTACTATTGCACCCACTTGCAAGCAGAGCTCAATGACAGCAGGTGCATGGCCATAATAATCCCTCCCACTGTCCACAAGGACCGGAGGATCATGAGGCCGCCGATGCCACACAATCTTCTGAGGAACTAGGTCATCCACTCCGGCCTTGTCCCACTTGTGCATCCCTTTCCATCCCTCAAACTTGAATACTCCACACATTCTGGCCTTGTGCCCTGATTGCCCGATATGCACTTCAGAGCAATGCTTACAAACTTTGGATGGGTACACCAAAAGGAGTTTTGTGACACCTAATCTAAGGCTTTCCCATGCATCCAGTGTTCTCTGACCAATATATCTGAGTTCATCTGGCAAGATTGGAGCTTGCTGATTGTTGGTTTTGAGTGTGGTAGATACTAGTTCACTTTTGTATAGAATCTCATCAGGTATGTCAGCACCAGCATGATGGCAGAGCTCAAGTACAGCTGGGACACGAGTGAAGTCGAACCGCTGCTCATGCTTTATCTCAGTCTCAAACATGTTTTTCTGGTGGAAAGCCTGAACAGGGACAAGGATGTCATTCAAGTTCCCCGGATCCCATTTATGTGGTCGGTCCTTAATCATACGCTTGAAACCATAGCATGTTTTCATCTGATGACCTGTGGCTCCAATGTGAACTTCAGGACAGAACCTTCAGTGCAAATCAATACAGAAGGTGTTAAACAGATTCATAAAATGCAGAAATATTCAGGGCAAGAACCAACAAACTATAATCAGGCATAAATATCACAGACAGTGGTTAACTTGGCATCACAAGAATTGGGTCGTATTAATAAAAACTGAATGGTGAAGATGCACAAGAAATACCTATCCATTCATAGTATTCCTATTCACTTCTCCATTTTTGCAATCTTTTGGTACATGCCTAATTCAATACGCTATAGGCTTTTTTTTTAAGAAAACAGTACTTCCAGCAGATCATCAATGTAGAGTACTATACGAAGACTTTTAGTATCGTTTTTGAGTTAAGACAAGAACAGAGTAATTTCACATTTATTTTTCTTACTTGCATGATTGAACAGGAACAACTTTGAGCAGTCTGGACACGCCCTCATTGACAACCTCCCTAGCCCTGACCACCTCTTCCGCGACTGGGATCATCCGTTTGATTGGGTATTCCTTTGACCGGTTCTTAATCCTCTTAAGAATCATTGGCCGCAGCTGCTTCCAATCCACCCTCGAAGTGGAGTAGCGCCTCTGGTTCAGAGCTGTGCCACGCAGCTCCGGGCAGATGTAGCTCCCGGCTCTTCGTCCAAGAAACGCCATTGTATAGCCTACAAGTTCACAATTTGAATAAGTGTGGGTAACCAGCAAATAATGTAATTGAAATTCCTTCCTTTCACAATTGGTTAGAACTAAGAAATCCTACTGGATCAGAAGAACTTACTGGGAGGTCGATCTGGCGAACCGAGCCCGAGCCCGAGCCGAGGCCGAGGCCACTCTCGCCTGATGCCACCTGAATACGGAGGACGCGAATATCTACTATCAGCGCCTCCCGCTCGCCGATAGCGAAACAGGAGGCGTTCCCTCGTCGGCGCCGGAGAGCAGCCGGGGAAGTACCGACGCCTGAGCGCGGCGAGACGCAGCGTTTGCAGAGGGGATGCAGAGTGCGGTGGACCGATGGGACGCCGCCTGCAACGGGGGAGAAGCGGCGACACCGGGCGCGCAGAGATGATTGGGCGGCAGCGCGGCCGCAGGCGGAGCCGCCGTGCGGGAAAGGTGGAGCGCGGCGTGGCTCACTCTCTCCATGCATGCGGATGCGGAGGCCGGCGGGGCCGTGATCAACCTGGGCTGCTACCTTCTGCTTTACCTGGGCCTCTATTGGGCTAAAACCTTGGCTCTTGGCCCAACAATATCTCCCAGTTTCAGCCTCAGCCCAAACATGCAGAAATATCTCTTCGCACCGCCTTACTGGGGCTATAAAAGGCGAGCCCCGCACGCGGGCTCCTCTCATTGATCGCCATCACCATCTAATCCCAAGGAAATACCTCGTCAGACGCTAATCTTCTCCTCAAATCAAGGTAAAAAAAAAAATCTCATTGTCAGTTCTTCGCCAAGTCAGTAGGGGGGGACGGGGGGTAGTAGACTAGTAGTGCGATTGGTGATAAGGTTCGTTTCAGCCGCCACGTTAGGGATATTATGGTTCGTGTGGTTACGTCTGATCTATGTGGGTTTAATTTGTAGGGTTTGTAGTCATAATCATGTTCTAGTTCATTTAGTTTGGCCAAATAATCTCAAATTACGTGAGGTGGTTCTCCCGATTTGGCGAAAAAATAGGGGCATATATACTTTGTTAGTAGATTCTTCTGATTTGCCTTTGACTGGGTAAATACTTACGTTTTGATATGTATGAGATATATAAATCCTTGTGGGTTGTGATTAGATACTGGTGTGTTTATATAATTCTGATGTGATTATTGTTAGTAGTCAGGCCCTTATTTGGGATTCCTAATAACTGCGATGGGATTATTGTCGGTCTGGCCTTTTCAGATTCCTAATTGTTTGTGTTTCTAATATAGTTTGTTTAGTAATTTATTTAGTTCTGATGTTTTTATTGTTCATCTCTTGATACTGTATCTATATGTTCTATATATGTCATATGTAGAACTCTTTGGTGGTGAAAAGCATTGTTTGTACATTGGCAGTGTTTATGAATCTGTTGTAGTTTCCACTGTTGTCATCCTACCAATTATTGTTCATAACCCGGCCAGGCTTGTTTCTGTAACGTATGTGATTAATAGCTCTATTGTAATTGTTGTAACTAGTTTAGGTGCAGCTTGTGTGGCTCGGAGTAATCATTTTAATTTTTTTTCGAACAGCCATCATTATATTTCTTTTTTGAAACCAACATCATTATATTTCCCAGGCTAGCTACTTATACCAGTCTCTCATTGTCAGTGCACATTCTGTATGTATGATATTAATTCGTCATGTTAATCCCATAACTTCTGTCCATTTCAGATGCAGATCTTCGTGAAGACACTCACAGGCAAGACAATCACCCTGGAGGTGGAGTCCTCTGACACCATCGACAATGTCAAGGCGAAGATCCAGGACAAGGAGGGCATCCCTCCGGACCAGCAGCGCCTCATCTTCGCAGGGAAGCAGCTCGACGATGGCCGCACCCTTGCTGACTACAACATCCAGAAGGAGTCCACCCTCCACCTTGTCCTCCGCCTCCGTGGTGGTCTGTGAGCTTCTGATGCAAGCTTAGAGGCGTAGCCATGTCGTTCATGTTAAGTGTGGTCGAGTTCCAGAGCTGAATAAGTATACTATGTCATCTTGCTAGTATCAGTATGTGTGGAGGCCCTGTGAGCCTTTTGGATGGTCTCTTGCTTGAAACAATACTATCAAATTCTACTTGAATATCTGGTTATTCTATCTCTTTATTTGTGTTACTATAAACAACATTATCAAGTTCTACTTGAATATATGGTGATTCCATCTCCTTATTCGTGTTTTTATTTTGGATGTTTAACTGGCATGTAACATGATTTAGCATTGCTGTTTTGTTCTCGTTTTTTTTTTGCATCAACCTTTGCTGGCTACTGCTGTTAATTTTTTTTCAGTGTTTGTTGTCTTCCTTAATGTGCAGTGTTTGTCTTCATACAAAAAATATGACACAGTAATTGTGATTTAGTGTGTGTTCTCGATAAAAGCAAACTGATGCCACGAACTGTGCCGTATTTCTCCATCTGATCCGAAGAGCATTCAAACCAAAAACTTTGCCCTGTGCTCCAGTGACGCCACTGTAGCCGCTTTATTTGATAAAATACACGCCAGTTTTATAAAAAAAAAAATATTTACTATATACATGCAAGCCTACAATTTCCTTTCCTATTCCTCCATTTGAATAAGCGGGTGAAACAAGCACCCAAGAGCACTGGAAATTCCTTCCATAAACAGTTGATTAGAACTTCAGTTCAGATAGTGGAATCTCAGTCTGAAGTCTGAGCAACCAACATCTTCAGAGAAAGAAACGCATCTCGTTCAGTTCTGAACTCCGTCCGAATGAAGCCTGAACTGAACTGAAGGAAAACAAACTGTGCATGGAGAACACAACAACCGCTGCAACCTAATTGATGGATGAGCTATCTTGGTCAATGTTCTCGAGTCCTTCATTTGCAGGCGAGATGGTTCTTGTCTCGGCTCAACATGGCATACAGCTGATGTTGCCTTCTTCTAGTATGTCTGTTCTCAGGTCACTACTTACACTAGAAGAATATATTTCTGTTTCAGAAAAAGGACACGTCATCGATCGATCTCTTTGCAGCTGTTTACATGGAACAGGGACATCTGCTTCATCATATTGCGTCATGTGGCATATGCTCTTGCAGTCTCAGGCCATGCTGTCAACACTGACATATACTACCATGTCATACTAGTCGGGGGAGGTCGATCTGCCGAAAGCCGAGGCCGAGCCACCCGCCTATGCCACCTAAAGACAGCGCCTCTTCAGGGCCACGACTCTACTATCAGCGCCCCCAGCTCGCCGATAGCGAAACAGGAGGCGTTCCCTCGTCGGCGCCGGAGAGCAATTGTGTCTGAGGACTCAAACCTCCAAGGTGGTAGTCTTGCCGGTGAGAGTCTTCACGAAGATCTGCATCTGAATTGGACAATAGTTTCCTGTATATTTGTTTAACAAGCTACAAACTATGGATACGAGTTTGTGGGGGATTATATGTTTTGGCAATTTGCAGCACCTTTTGGGAAATCAAAAAATTATATCAAGAAAATTGTCGGGCCACTCCAATAAAAAATACTAATTGCTGGTCTAGTATTTGGATATGCAGGAAACAACCAAAAGTGTAATCCTCAGTGGATCTGAATGCTAATTAGGCTGTGATTTTCCATGAACGAATTGTATTGTATAATATGGGTATTTACAATCCATGAAAAAACTTTCATGGAACGAATTTACTATATACCCTCTAGCTATATATGTTGAGTAAAGTGATCACTGCAAGCTACAATAGGTCAACTACTCTACTGAAGAATTGTGTATGATTTGATAATGGCTTAGGCTTCAAGTCTTACAACCAAAAGCTATCATGTTCCAGTAACTCAATTAACAGTTGAATACATACCATGTGCTAGTAACCACCATAAATACTATAAGTTTTTTACTTGATTTAGCTTGTAAATTAGCTGCATACTCACCAATCATAACCTGACAACAATTTGGACGCAGAAATCTGGGAGAAGTTTGCTTATTTCTCAGTAGCATGAGATTGTATGGTTTGACTAATACACCAAGACTGCCCAATCAAGATCCTAAGTTATACATCATTCCTAAGTTACCGATAAACCATGTTCTCATCTTTCTTGACTTACATGTACTGATGTACGTTTGGCTAGGCCTAAATCTTGCTTCACGATCAAGTGGCATTTCTGTATACCAACTTTGTTACTGCAACAACTTGGTAAGCTTAATGATCTAATGATCACTAGCACCGATCTAATCTTGACTATCTCGTTCTTTTTTTACTTTATTGTTTTGCTTCTGTGAGATAATAAGCACATTATATTCAGTTAAAAAAACATAAGCACAATATATCAGCATACACTAGAAGATCGTTTTGTTTAAGGTTATTGGACAAAATTAAATAATTATTCTTCAATATATTTTTACTTCAATGCATTTTGCTGATATATTGGTATTTGGCTTGAGGTTGATAATCTAAAATACATAGCATGCTCTTGGTGTTCAGAACTTGAATACATTAACTCATTTCAACTAGAAGATATAAAACTTGAATACATTAACTCAGTTTTATTCTGAACAAATAACAGATAGTGGAAATCTGTGGCTTTTACTTTTTTTTAATAAATCCAGAAATTGTACTGAAGAACCATTCAGTAGACAACCACGTGCCTAGTTTTCAGTACCTAAACACTATTGGTGGCTTCTATTTTTTTCAAAAGAACAAAAAATTTCTTTTCATATATGTAGCAAGTGAAAATATTATGTGATCTTTTATAGGTACATGCATGGAAATAGATCTTGTATGCACCTATCCATTTTCCCCTCTTGACTCTACACAACTACGAATACTTCTTCGTGTTTCCATAACTATCAGAATAGGCTTTAATTTATTCAATGTTGTTCAATATCGAATCTAAGAACAATGCATCAGGATCAATCAACCCCCTAAATATCAGACTAGAAAATGCAGAGTATGGGATCACAGCTAGCAGCTTAGAGTTCAAGTCTTTGACGTGGCACTTTTTAGCAACACGCCATACTCTCTGCATCATCTTGAGAGTGTGAATTACACAAGTGCACTGGCCACACTGGGCACGAAGAATCTCCACCCTAGAACTAGTACCGTCGGCGATGCATAATTTGTTGGTAAACTAGCGGCCTTCAATCTCTATATGATAATCATGCATGTGATTACCTACCTTCTGAATGTAATAATATGCTCCTCAGATGCCTGATCCAAGACTTACGTATATATTGTTTCAGATCCTATACAGGAATACATGCCATAGTGCTAAAAAATACTGATCCCCAGGGACATGGCTAGTTTAACTCCTAGGCCACATGGTCTTCAAGGGCGTCTGGGCTTCTCTGGAGCCAGTATACTACTCTAGTACTGAAGAAAACACATGACTGGCTTACTACCATTTATGTGCAGACTAAGCAACTGAGCTATAAAGCAGGCTGCAAGTTCTGGTTCGCCTCAAAATTCAGCAAAGCCTGCAATTCTCTCATCAATCATCGGCCATGCCCAGCATGGTTTTCAGGCTTCTCTTCGGGTTTGTCTTTTCCTCTCTTCCTACAATGCTCATCAGTGCTATCAGATTCATTAGAACTAGGGCTACAACAACCCTCGCCATCAGGGCTGAGGGTTGGCTTCTACCAGTACACGTGTCCGAATGCGGAGGCCATTGTTCGTGACGAAATGACCAAGATCATCTCCAAAGTCCCAAGCCTCGCTGGCCCCTCTGCTCCGGATGCACTTCCATGACTGCTTTGTGAATGTAAGCGTGATCATGCATTTCATGATGATGAACTGCATACTTCAGCTGTGTTCAGTAGTATAGATATATATGTGACTCGAGGATTGAGTGTGCTATGTATGTATGCTGCAGGGTTGCGATGGTTCTGTTCTTCTGAATAGCAGCATACCAGGAGTACCAACCGAGAAGGAGGCGATTCCAAACCTCACCTTGCGAGGCTTTGGCACGATTGACCGTGTCAAGGCGAAGCTGGAGCAGGCTTGCCCTGGAGTGGTGTCCTGTGCTGATATCTTGGCTCTGGTAGCAAGGGACGTTGTTGTGCTGGTAAGAAATATTGTAGGATTAATCTTGATCCTTTAATTCTTATTCTTCTTCAAGTAGGATGATATAAGTAACCAGGGTGTATATAATGGTTAAAATCTTCCCTAATTGGCTGGTTCACATCATAACTATAATATAATGGGCATGGTATTGACTAAGTTTTAGCATTTGTATCTGATAACTTGCCATTGTTGGCTCTCTTGCTGCTAAAAGTTACTGCTACTGAAGTGCTGAACGACTATAGTTAAACCCTGTTTTTTGTACTGTTTCATGTGCTGTGCAACAGACCAAAGGACCTAATTGGGATGTTCCAACCGGGCGGAGAGATGGAAGAAAATCGGTGAAGCAAGATGCTCTGGACAATCTCCCTGCGCCCTTCTTTGATGCTGGTCGGAACCTGTTCCAGTTCTTCATCCCCAAGGGCCTCGATGCCAAGGACCAGATTGTTCTGCTAGGTAAACTATATAAAAAAAAAAATCTTCAGAGCTAAATTTGATGCGTTATCTTTAGTTAAAAAATGCATGGCATGGCACCCAGATGCATACTGCTGGATCTTGCCTGGTTCTTCGTTCTTGTAGCCCATGGTTCTTTAAAAATCTGTGGCAGCAACATTCCCCGATAAAGGCGACCATTTGTAGTTTAACTACGAAGCAACTTGTATTTTTTTAGTGAAAGAGAATCAGGCAGTGTAAG
This sequence comes from Chrysopogon serrulatus, assembly GCA_015844335.1. Lineage (NCBI taxonomy): Eukaryota > Viridiplantae > Streptophyta > Magnoliopsida > Poales > Poaceae > Chrysopogon > Chrysopogon serrulatus. The sequence goes on along the minus strand of JADLZL010002327.1, from coordinate 64,025 downwards.
AAGTCAACTGAGATGCAAAAGACGAGACTAATCACATGACGTCATACAGAATAATATAACCTAGGGATAAACACAAACCACTTCATCATTCCAGAAACAAAAATGTGAACTTTCTTGCTCATTCTGCCGCCATTACATTTGTTTCAAATATGAAATTTCCTTGCATGCAGGAGGGCACACTCTGGGGACATCCCATTGCTTCTCCTTCGCGGACCGTCTGTACAACTTCAGCGGCACGATGATGGCGGACCCGTCGCTGGACAAGCGCTACCTGCCGCGGCTCAAGAGCAAGTGCACCAGCCCCGGCGACACGACGACGCTGGTGGAGATGGACCCCGGCAGCTTCCGGACGTTCGACGCGAGCTACTACCGGCACGTCGCCAGGGGCCGGTCGCTCTTCGCCTCCGACCAGACGCTTATGAACGACCCATTCGCCAGGGCCTACGTCCAGCGGCAGGCATCGGTGGCCGCCGCCGGCGCCTACCCCGCCGAGTTCTTCGCCGACTTCGCCGCGTCCATGGTGAAGATGGGCGGCGTGCAGGTGCTCACCGGAGCGCAGGGGGAGGTCCGGAGACACTGCGCCTTCGTCAACTAGCGCAGAGATGGATGCATGTGGATGCATGTATAGTATAGCTCTCCGTTGCTTTAATTGATTATTGGAGTGATGATGTGATGGACTGTAATTTTGTGAGGAGGGATTATTGTTGGTGATTAATTAGTGGTCAATTTTATTTCACTCTCCCATGCCACCATGTGTAGAAAGGTTTTTCTCTTCATTTGAAATAAGTTTCAGAGTGTGCATGTATCGTGTGGACATTCATCTCAGTTCGTTTTTGTAATATTTTCATGCATGGCATCTAATAAACTTGGTTCGTTCATCAAATCCAGACATTCAGTGATGTAATAATAATGGGGTTTTTTTTTTTGTTCACTCAGATTGTCAGGTGTTTTAGTTACTGAGAATCTGTAACAGTGTAATATGCCTCTGTCGATTGATCAGCTGCGTGCAAAAGTAGGAAACTTGAGGATGAAATATGCTTTCTGACCACTTGGCGAGAATCAACTTTGTGCAGTAGATATCCATGATGAAGCGACCCGGCCTATCTGATGGATGAAACATATACAAGAACACGTTAAGCTCCACGTGCATGGATCACCGTACAACATCCAACTGGTCAACTGCTTAACCTTACCTTGCCTCGCACTCCCCCAGTTGTGCTTTCCAGCCTGTTTTTCTTGCTCAATACATCCAGTAATTCATCGGCAATTCAACACGGTTTATTTCTTATTCGCTAAACTTTTTGCGGCGCACAAAATTTGAGAAATTTGGTAGTCGAGTCGACAAGGTTGTCTGGCCATAAGTTTAGTTAGAGAGACAGAGAAGACAAGGACAATTACATTTTTAATCGATGGACCATTTCATGGCAGGTGGCAGCTACTATACATAATTGTGGAGATGATGTTTTGGTGTTAGAGGAAGGCTCTGTCTACTCATAAGGTTAGACAGACAAAGACTGTCAAAACATCACAAAGGAGACACCTAATTCGTGACACAGAATTGAAACGTGTCACCATATAAGTGCAGGTAAACAGAACATGTCACTAATTAGGTGTCATACATGATCAAGAAATAAAATGCTTCACTCATAACAAGTTATTAGTGACTCTTTTCAACTAGACATGTCACTGATATCAAGGATAGGTATCAGAGACTTTTTTCCACCAAACGCGTCACTCGTGTAAGACCCTGGACCTGGACCTAAAAAATATCAATTTTGGTGAAAAGAGGGGGTTAAAGTCTAAACTCCAGTCGCACTTCCCTGTCCAGCAAGGACGCATCAGTGACACATTCAGTGAGTGCGCATCACAGAACAAGGGTCATTAGAGATGCATCTTGGCTAAATGCGCAGTGATGAGTCATCAGTGACACGTCCTAGCTAAATGGGTCACTATGAAGGATCATCACTAGCGTGTTTTTATGTGCCATTAATTTATTCATATCAGAGACACAATATAGGTGACACATTTTTCCACAACACTAATTACTGTCTAGATGCATCACTAATAAGCTTTTTGACATAGTGAGAGGAGACAAGGACAAGGACATTTTCAACTATGCTCAGGATGATTTCAATGGCAGCCGAGCCCCCTCCATGATACGAGTAGTACCTTATTATTATTTCCATATTCTTTCATTGTGCGCAGCTTGAATCGTCCAAATTACACTTGCATATTTATCTATCTACTTATTTTATAATATATGGTTATAGACTTATGATTATTTATCAATTTGCATAAAGAAAAACATATGTCATATCACTGAGAATTTGAGATCTAATGACTAAATATTTAATAAGTAAGTTAGTAACATAGAGCATGATTTAGAATAAATGTCAAATTGGTTTCATATTTTTTTCAAGCAAAAACTAATTTTTATGATTAAACAAAGATTTTTAGATTTTTAATTGCATAAATTGTTTCAGAAAAAATATTTGTTTACCTAATTGAATTTTAAATATTTGTATAAAATTTTTTCCTATTTAAATTCAAAATTATTAATGTAGTCTAATTTGCATCTCTTGTAGTTGATGTGGTGCCTGTCGTAGAATGTGTGACGTGATGCCATGTAGGCTAAAACAACCGTTAAAACTACTAAAGATGAAAAAAAAAGAGATGGTTTTAAAATTGAGGAGAATAAGACCATTACAGATTAGAAAGGGAAATGGAACTTCTCACATTGCAGAGGTTAAAAAAAATTACCGAAAAGGACTGACAATACACTGATGTGGGATATGCATGCATACTAGATTGAAATAGCTCAGAGTGGCTTTGGAACATGAAAGAGTTACACATGGTACAACTTATAAGCTGCTTATGGTCAAAATGAGCTAAAACTATCCGGTCATATTTTTCATAAATTATTTAAGCCATGTTTATTTCCACCATTTTGATTTGTACGTAAAAGCTGAAGCTGACTCAGACCAGCTTATTTTGATAAAGGATCATAAAATGGCCATTGTTACTTTGAAGATCAAAAGGCCATTGTTACTTTGAAAATCGTGTGAGACCGCTAAACGCCCAAAGAGAGAAAAAAAAATGGCCACCAAAATCCAAATAAAAAGAGGGGGTATAATTTCACTCCAACAGTCCAACCTTTTTCGTCACCTTTCTTTGCCCCTCCAATCGCAGCCGTAGTAACCAAAAAGGTAGCAAGTGCCCTACTACACCAAGACACGAAGAAAACAACCTAGCCTATCTAGTATGGCTTCCTCACCTTTTCGTTCCCTCCGTGCTCGTCAAAGAATCACACCATGTCCATGTGAAAGGGAAACCGATCGAAACAGCAACAAATATAGCTGGCGACCTGTCACGTAAACTTGGGCGACGGTCACTCCTCGGATGCCATGCCACATGCCAGTGTTCACGTTCACGGCTAGGCTATACATACAGTAAATACGCCTACAAATCGATCGAACAAGCTGCAACTAGCTAGCGCCGCCTGTACACCGGTACCACCAGCACCATGCCGCCGGAGACCGCCTCGTCGACGTCGACTGCAGGCTACGTCGCCGCCCGCATCCGGCGTCCGCTGCCGGCAGAGCGGCCGCGCGTGAAGGGGTGCACGAGGCTGGTGTGCTCGGTGTTCCTGACCGCGCTCCTCATCGCCGGCGTGGTCCTCTTCGTCGTCTACCTCGCCGTCCGCCCGCACCGGCCGCGGTTCCACGTGACGGCCTTCTCCGCGTCGGGCATCGCCCCGTCGACAGGCGGCGCCACCGCCGGTGGCCCCGTGGCGCTGTCGGGGCAGCTCTCCATCCGCAACCCGAACCGGGACATCGCCTTCTTCTACGACCGGTTCTACCTCTCGATGGAATACCGCGGCGCCGACGTGGTGAAGGACCAGGCCCTGACGACGGCGCCGCTGTACCAGCAGCCCAAGACGACGACGCCCCTCGCGTTCCAGGGCGTGGCGACGTCGGCCGATGGCGGGGACGTGGCGCGGGACGTCGCGGAGGCCGGCGGCAGGGTGGAGATGACGGTGAAGGTGCGGTCCAGAATCCGCGCGCGCCTGGCGTTCTGGAGCAACCGGCACTGGCACCCGCTCAATGTCCGCTGCGAGGTGGCCGTGGGACCCGACGGGCAGCTGCTGGCCGAGTACCTGCAGAAGCGCTGCAGCATAGACTTCCTCTAGAGGACCGGACCAGAGGCGCCATTACTACTAACTACTGGAGTATTACTGTAGTAGTAGTGATTAGCAACTAAGAGTGTCATTTTGTAAAGCAACGAGTGTGGCAACTACAGCACAAGGACAGCCGCCTATATATTCTTTCAAGTTGAACCCATTGTAATGAACTGGTTAGCCACTAGATAGGGCTGCTACTCCAGGAGGGTTCAAGATTAGCAATAAAGCATGCCTGCAACATTACATTAGCCAAGCTCAGTTTTGGGCCACAGATAGACCCCTCATACAGACAGTCATTCTAATCCGAAATCTGACTAAGGCATCTAGAACACACATCTGCAACTACATCGAGCAAATGTCATGGGCTGGTTATATGCACATGGAACCCAACAAGTCAGCTACACCTACAAATCTCTCATTCACCACCAATCCTGGCAGGGACTGGAATACTCCATCCCACTGGTTGGGGCCATCACCTGAACAAAAACTGCATCCCGTCATTGGTTGTTCAGAGTTCACTCCAGCAAGGAAGGGTGCACAATCTGGGGTGGCAAGTTTTCTGGGTCAGCAGGATGTCATTTTCATAGGCAAAGATGTAAGGAATAGAAGTTCCTGAGCCGTATGGATACTAGGAATCTAGGATTAAACAAAGTACACTATGATCTTACCGCTTTATCTCATCCAATCTCGAGTGCAAACAAGTGCCTCGATGGTCTTGATGCTTAACCTGCTGTGGTGCTTTGGAATTACTGGTCCGCTGCTTGTGAATGCTGCTTCGGATTGAACAGCAGATGCTGGCATAGCCAGGATGTCCTGCACGATAGCCGCAAGCGTCGGGTACTTTGTGGCGTGACACATCCACCAGTTCAGAATATCAAAATCATCCTTCCTTGGAACCAAACCATCCTCAAGGTAGCTGTCAAGTTCCGTGGATTTCTGCCTGCTCGCTTGCTCATTGAGGTGCTGATCCCAATCTTCAAATGAGTCACTATAGTCTATATCAAAAGCTTCGCTTTTTGGCACACGCCCATTCGGTTGATCCACTGAACTGCAGTATTCATTGAAGAGTTCCTGGAGTGTTTCGCGTATGTCAGATAAGTAGCTTGCTGATGTTAATCCAAAAGCTCTTTTCAGACGGAATTCAATGAAACTGAACTTGAATCTAGGGTCTAGAATAACAGGTATGCATAACCACAAGTATGAATTTTGCCAGAACACATTGAATGTTTCCTGCATCCCTGCAACCATCACAGTGATTTCTGCGTGCTCACTTGATGCTTCTTCTTGCAAGACTGTTCTCACTTTCCATATCTCATTGAAGTACATATTTGCTGTCGGAGAATTCGAGGAAGAAATGACTTCAATAGCACGATAAAACGTCCTCAAAATCTTGCAAATAGACTCCGCAACTATAATATCGTTTGGAGACACCATTTCAGAAGGAAATGACTTGTTGAAATGCAAAAGAACTTCAAGCCGAAAATAAAATTTGTGCCACCACTTGGCATCTTCTTGTGGACACTTCAAACTCATCTGTGAAATGACTTCCATAAGCTGTTGTTGATTAAATGATGAAGATGTATGTGCAACAAAAAACTCTGTTACCATGTCACCGACAAGGTGAATGATATTTTGTTGCACTTTAGAAACAATAGTGTTAAGGACATCATCCACACAAGCAACATCATATAGCTTGCCTCTGACAGGAAGGCACTTTTTCACTACAAGTGTTTCCTTCAGCTTTGATGAACTTATATCATTCCTAACCTCACCAACAGAAGTCAAGCTCAAAAGCTTCTGATCAAGATTCCAATCTCTAATGGCATCCCATATGACATTATATGCTCCACATTCAGACTCTAGCGCACAAGCCTCCTTATAATGTATCATCCTTTCCACATCAGTAGGTGAGGACCGAAACATGCCAAACTTGACTATCATTCGGTGAACTTTCCAGTTTTTATCAATAAAATGTGCTGTCAGACAAAGGTAATTTACTATTGGTTCGGCTCCATCAGGAGTCCAGATGCTTGCTGACAGAGAGACACGCCGGGAGGAAAAAGACAGTTGATCCTTAAGTTTTGCCTTCTCCTTCTGAAATAGAGCACAGCAATGCCCTTCCATATCATTGTGTGAGACTGCCTCTGCATGAATCATAGGATTGAGGCTCTTTACAAATCTTCTCATCTCTTCATGCTCTACAATTGATAAAGGATAACCATGCGAAACTATCATTCTGGCTAGCTCTTGATAAGCTGTTCCTTGGTCAACCTTCCTTATGTCACTAGTTGTGGTCGTATATGAGGTTCTCTGTTTCTTCAGGCTTGGAAAATCTTGTGATGCCAGAGGTTGATGTGCCGGCACCACTTGAATGGACCGGACAATAGGAGAAGCGTCAGCAGAGCTACTAGACCCGAGGTGTTTGCTGGAGTATTCTGCTATCGGAACCTTCCCATTTGCCAAGGCAGGAGAGAGCTCATCTTGCCCAATGGACTTCAAATTAGGAACACTAGAAGGGTAAAGTGTTCCCTTCTGATTATTGTAGCCCCTTCGTGCCTGACAGGTCTGGAGATGTCGACTCAGATGGCTTCTTCCCCCAAACTTATTTGCACTGAGGCGTTTGCGGCAATGTACGCAGTCTGCAGCCTGTAGCTTACCTTCGACATAGATAGGTGAAAATTCTCTCCACACCTTGGACTTGAATCTGTTGGGAATTACTGAGTTCATATCGTCAAGTGTCTCTGAAATAATCTGATTCACTGGATCACTTGGTGTAACCGGTTCACTCTGATTCACCAGAACTGCATAAAGAATCTGGATGGTTACATACATGTGACAAATAAATTGTTTTCAAGAAAAATCTATGCATCTAGATCTAGTACATCTTAAACCTACACCATGCTAACTGAAACAAGCACAACACTACTGGTGTTTGGTTTGAGGAATCAAACCATACTAGATGAGGTGGTGGATCTTGAGTCCATTCCTCAAATTTGGTGGAATGACTCCATACCTCTACTAATTATTAGCTTGTGAGCAAAGAGGTTTGAGGTGATGATGGACCAACCCATCCCATTCCACAATTCGAAACAAGAAAGTGAGGAGTGAGGAGTGAGGAGATGATGGACTAACTCATTCCTCAAACCAAACACCCTATAATAGACTCAAGTCACTCAGGAGAACATCAAGAATCATCTAGGAACTAATGCACGAATCCTGAATAGGCAAAGCAAAGCATACCACATGGGAAGTAGGAATCCTTGAGCCGCCGAAATGCCACGTCCTCCTTGCCTGGACAGATCTTCTGGTGCCGCCAGAGATGGCTCGTTCCGTTGGAGTCCTTGCAGCTCATGCGGCTGCGGCAGTACAGGCACTCTGCAAACTGAACCTTCCCGTTCAGGAAGACGGGCTTGTACTCCTCCCACACCTTGGACCTCTTCTTGTGCTTGTACCTGAACGTGTTGTGACTCTGCACCCCCTCGAATGCCGCTTCCGCTCTCATGCCATCCTCCTCCTCCTCCTCTTCATGCTCCCCCGGATGCCCCACGGCTTGATGGATTATATGGTGCTCCATAGCTGCAGACACTGCAACATCGAAGTATCAAGCAAGTGAATACCGTCGCCAGCATGCGGATAGCTACAGAACGGCCATAGCAGAGCAAGGAATCTCGAACAAAACACACTAGACAGCTAGAGGAAGAGCAAGATCCGCGTACGCATAGCACTCCACAATAATCACCAAAAACTAACGGATCGCATCACAAGCGGCCCGCCGGAAGCCCAAATCGTCCAAAAACACGCGCATACAGGCCGATCAATCAAGAAATCAGCTGGAAAAATCCGACGAGATCGAGGCCGAGGGGTCACCTGGAGATGGAGAACCTCGCTGGGAGGGGATCGAGACTCCGGTGGGCACGGTTTGGGCATCGAGCTGGGTCTGCGGGCGGGCGGGTGGGCAAGGGTAACCCATCCGTTAGATTGGGCCGGGTATTGGGCTGATTCGATCTGGATGGGGCTTTCTAGGGCTGGGCTCCATTTCCTGTTGTGTTGGCGTTAGCTCATATTGGGCCGGCCTTTTCACTGTTCCTTCGTCCTTTCGGGTTTTTTTTTTCCCTTCCTTGCGTTTGCTAATATATTGCAATGTGATCGTTAATTAGTACGATTATATAAAAGGATGAACCACATGTGTAAAAATATTTTGAAGGGCAGTTACCAAAACACTACTTTGCTGATAAAATCGTAAAGCTCGATCTGACTACGCGATTTAGTGAACACGGTTGACAATATGGCAGTGGCACTTGGATCAAACAACTTCGATAGTTGACGCAAGTGGCATGCATAGACGAATATCCAGGAGGAACAAAAGTTTTTGTGCACGAAAAAAACAACCTTCTGTGCACATTTTATACATAGAATGATACATATGGCACTGCACTCTTCTTAATGACCTGTTTGATCATGATGCAGTGCTACACAGCATACGTCATCTGCCTACAAAATTTCCTTCCACCTGCCTATCAACCAATTATTCCACCCCCTCCACCTTTATACATCCCGCCCAAAGAAACATATATAAATGTACACAAAAGAATAACTCAATCAGCCACCAGGAAGCAGCATTTGCCACTTCCAAGTTTGGACAGAACGACCTTGTGTACTGTACACAAAAACCCATGTACAACTCGGATCAATTGATCAAAGTTCTCAATCGTGTCACCAACGATTGCATGTTCTCGAGCTTTTCACTAAGCTGCCTGATGTCCTCAGCGCAGTTTTGATCCTCGGTGCTGCTTGCCTGGGAAATCAGTGCCACACATTTGGCCTTGGATTCGGAAATCTCGCCTTGCAATGATGAAATGGTTGCTTCCAGTGGGGTTTTCGAACCCATGACCTCCGCAATGGCTTGCATAGTTGGAGTCCGAGGAGTGCCTATGCTACCAAAACTGTTCTGTCTGCTGAGCCTCCTGGGTGAAAAGATATTGTCCATGCCTCCACTTCCTGTAATAGCACAATTCATAAGGGCATTTGGATCTTCTAGGAAAGGATAGTTGCAGAGCCTTTTTTTTTCTAGGTAAAAAGTTTGCAAGTGTAAGGGGAGTGAAAGAATAAAAACAATAAGCATTGACAAAGCTACTTCACTGATAACAGTGACAAAAAGTCCTTGGCCTTTGCTACGCAAATTCAGTAGAAACCTTTGTATTTGCAATATGTAGGATTTTGCGGCATAAGAAAAGCACATCCTGCCAATGTTCTGAAAACATGAAGTTTTAACATGCTTGCAAAACCACAATAAGCATCAGTTTTCCTTTGGTGAGAAGAGTAGACCAACATAAATGCAAGTGTTACATGCTAGCCTCAAATAAATACTCCCTCCATTCCAAATTATAAGTCACTTTGACTTTTTTGGTTCATCCATTTTGCTAAATGGATGTACCTAAAAAGTCAAAGCAACTTATAATTTGGAATGGAGGGAGTAGCAAACAGTTATGAGGGACAAAAATGAGCTGAAAAGAAAATTCGAAATCCTAGAGAATATATAGCAGTCTCATCTAGATTACTTGAGGGGAGATCCATACCTAGGTTACGTAGTTGTTCTATAGTTCCTTGCCCAAGAGATTTGTCAAGTTTAAGGAGACGAAGAATTCCAGCAGTGATCCTCCCCATTGCATCAGCTTCAGATCTGCAAAGCATCGCAAGGTGCTCTAGTTCTTCTTTTGTTGCAACTGCCTCAATCTGCACACTCAAATGGATAAAAAGTTCAGAAAACAGATTCAAATTTGTGACAGGTTTAGACAAGTGATTAAAATGTGTTCATACCGGTTCTTTGACAGAAAACTTGACATTATCCATTGTCCATTTGGCACCTTCAATCTCATCTTCGCCCATGACCATGGTAGCTTCAACATCAACTCCTTGGTCACCAACAGAATTTGAACTGTTGAATTCACTGGACCTTTGATGATTGTTTGATGATCCTTTTTGAATGAGCTGATCTCTCAGGCGAGGTTTTATTGCCTGTAAACCTTCAATTCCAGCCTGCAAGCACAGAGCATCAAACAATGGAACAAGGGGAGAGAGTGCCAAGCTGAAATGCAACATTATGACAGTGATGTATGTTGTACCGTAAAGCGTTCCACTGGAAATGCCTTTTTGGACAACACCTTTCCTCCGCCTCCCAACTTAAGTCGGTCACTGCTCTTGCCAGAGACATGTAGATTCCTGAATGTTGAATGCCAGCATTTTTCTTCTCTGCTGATACGATCACCTCCACGAGGAGTAGAACAATCTCCTACTTCTTCAGTTCCTTCAAGTGCAAATAGCCAATTTCTAAGCTCAATTGATACATCAAGATCATCTGGCACTCCGAGATCAAACTTTGAATTGTGATCATCAACTTTGGAGCTTTCATCTGTAACGTTAGGGGAAAGAAAAGAAATCCATGATTAATGTAATGGAAATGCAGCAAACCAAAAGATTGAGAACTTGACCTGCATCTAAAATAAGGATAAAGCATTTTCTTCATACATTATTTCAATATAGTAATAGTTACTTATCCTTAAGCATAATACAGTTAAAAACGGAAAAACACTTGGATGAGGTGCAAGTGAGAATGTCTATTGGATGGTGGAAATGAAAATTGGCTATTGATCTGAAATGATCGGTTTTGTGAATTTAAACATAATCATATTGTGGAGAAGTTAGTATCAGCTCATGCTAAAATATGTAGTTAGAATTATCAATTTATCATGGGTCCACAAGGAATGTTGGATATACCTATCTGATTATCACATCTCAAATCATGACACAGGCAGTTTTCCTAAATTATACAGCAAAGTAAATGGCACAGTTGCAAACACTTTACCTTCCTTTTCAGTGAGGTGAGAGGATTTAAACAGCTTCGCAAGTGGACCTGAAGATAAATCCTTCAAACCCCTCAAGAGACCTTCCCCTGGACCGCCATCAGGACCCAGGATACCAAATCGATGCAGTAAAGACTCAGTGTAAGAAATTCCACCTCCAAGACGAACACCAGATACCTTAGCTGATACATTCAAGCTATGGCACTCCATATCCTGGATATCATAAGGCATTACATGAGTGATGTTTATATCAAGGAACTGAGCTTCTTTAGCCTGGTGTTTGCTCCTATGATCAACCCAAAAGACTGCTCTCATCTTGGGGTGCCCATTTTCATGCACCAGAATGCTGCGTTCACCAGTCATTGCAGTGCCATTGTCGCAAATCATAGCACTTTCTCCTTCTAAACAGTTCACTGAGACAGTTCTCCACATCAAGTTAGTCGTGACCGCAAAGGCACCACCTAGAGTGCGGTGAGAAACTTTCAGGAACAGATCCCCTCCACCAAACTGAACCAAAGGCATATGTAGATCGCTTGCTGACAAAGATTCCAAGAAATTGAGCTGGAGGTTATTCATAGTTAAACTCACAGCTGTATCACTTGGCAGTTTATTCTCTGGCTTGTCAGCTGATGACTTGACTGACTCAGAATTGTTACCTTTGCTTACCTTTGAGATACGCTCTGCAACTTGACCAAAGTAAGTATAGAAACCTAACACAAAAAACAATTGCTCAACTGAGGTGTTGGAGGTAAACTGTTGGAAAGCAACACCGATTCTTACAACACCCTCTGGAGGTGGTACATCCAACAAAGGGCTACCATCTGCTGTAACCATAGCTGCCTCAAATCGGATATCATCTAGTTCAATACATTTCCACAAATTTGAGTCCCTAACTGCTCTCTGTCCATTTGAAGTGCTAGAAGTTTCAAGTGAGAGACTTAGGTGAGAAGCCCGAGTGGCCCACTTCATCTGGCTCGCATCAACAGGTTGGTATTCCCACAGAAGGAAGCAAGCGGGATCTCTGTCAAGGTTTAGCAATGGGCACTGAGCTGATGGTGACTGGCAGAAGTATAGGTCTTCCACATGAAGTCGTGCACCAGAAAATGATGATTGAGGGCTAGTATTCTTGGTTCCACTGCACCTTGTGATTTCCTCAGCATCTAATGGAACAGAGAGATCAAACTCTTTAAGTGAAAATGTCAGGCTGTTGATTGAAGACTCAGGCAATATGGCACCACGATTGGGTACAACTCCATCAGCCAAGAATGAGGCAATTCTTAAGCACGACTGCTCTTGGAGGGTTACCTAAGAATGAAAAGAACAGGCAATATTTAATTAAGCAGAAAAGGCCAAACAGACATGGTTCACTGTAATGTGAAGGCGACGAACCATAACAGGCTGGCATGTGATGACTGTTTTCGAAGCAAACTTTGGAGGTGATGGAGAAGGAGTTGTCTGAAGACAATAGAGGGAAAACAAAGGAATTCCAGCAGCGAATTCTAATAGTTGATTGCCAAATGGATTGATAGGAGGGCAAAAATTTTGACCTGATAAAACCATCAAGATCAGAATCAAACCATATTCAAGTGGATATCTAATCTGATACAAGAATTACAAATAATTTACTCACCGAAGTCAGGGACAGGTGGAGGTTCTTGTGAAACTGCTTGCATAGACGGCTGTATCAATGTGCATGGAGGGCGAGAAAAGGTGTCTCTGCAGTAACAAATCTGTACATGAGGCCCAGAAAAGATTCTTCAATCATTCTGATAGCTTAGAACCCAAATTCCCTTGTTTTCATTCAAATTTATTTTTGAAGTATCCTGTTTTCAACATCATATGCACGTGATACAGTCATTGTTACAATTGACGGTTTTATGCCATTTTGATACTTTCGACATGGACAGTCCCAATATCCTATATTGAGCACTGTGAGGAACCTCAGCTGTGCATTAGTCAAAATAATATTGGTCTAATGATATTCAATACTTTAGGGATGAAGGGTCACAGACTCGCAGTGCCTCAATTTGCAAGTGAATGGATATGATCAGGACTTGTGCAGTCTTGAGTAGCAAGGCCAGTATAGTACCTCAGAAACAGCCCGCCAACCTTTATGCAAGACAAGTTCTTTGAGCATTCACCGTCTGAAACGCTCGCCTTTAAGATAAAGAAAAACTCATAATTAAGTCCTATATGAGGTCATACATTCTAAATCAAGCATCATCAGCGGAAGGTATTAACAGTGAACAATCGTACTGTCAAAATCTAATGGCAGTTGGAGAAAATTACCCGTGAGAAGAACAAAGACTGCATGAGAAGTTCAAGTTGAAACTCTGTTTGCACCAATGATTTAACAAACAAAGTCACCATAGCAGGACAAAAGGATAACATATTTAAGTTATTTGGCACTATTACTAACCAGTATCTTTAATGCAGAGGAATATGTGATCTACGATAATGGACACCAAGGAAGATCCTGCTGCTTCTGCAAGCTGGTAAAGAAATAAGGAAAGAAAATGAATAGGATAAAGATGAAACCTATATTACTGCATGCAACACAATATCAAAAGGACGCGGAAGTAAACCTGCTGAGCTTTTGGATCTACGTCTCCCCTGTTTAGGCACACAGATACCCCAGTCATGAATCGAAGAAAGGCACGTAAGCCTGTAAAAAATATTTTTAAAGTTTGAAGTTTTGTAAATAGAAATTGAAGTACTGAACAGAATGGTCAAGCTTCATAGATAGGAACTGGTTACCAGGTTCACTTAAGGCAGGACAGACAGCTTCAGTAATATGCAGCTGAACCTCAAGCCCAAGCGGATTATTTTGTTCTGTCCGTTGAACCGTGATCTGAAGTTCGAAGCAACATGTGAGCCAAGAAGCCCAGGAAAAGGGAAGTTCAGCAAAAATGAACAAGTTAATGAGTTTTACACAACATGTTATATCAAAATAAAACCCAAAGCACTCACATTAGCCTCTCCAGATATTCCTTCTAAAAATCTTTCACCGCCAAAGAACATTCGTTTTGCACCATCATCGTCTCTTTTGGTATCTTGACTGCTAGAAGAGTTGAATCTTGCATCGGTGAACATGTCAGGATGAGGCAACAGATCAACTGACAGTGATTGCCATTCCAGTTTCTGCGAATTTTAATAGATATATGTGAGATCAGAAATCCTTTGTAAGCTTGACAGACTTAGTTTACAATACATGAGGAAACAGTAAAAGCAGGAATTAATCTTCTGGAAGCAAGTAAGGAGCATCAAACCTTAAAAACATAAATGAACCCTTTGTTGTTGGAGAAATCCCTTGCTTCTTTCAAGTTTACTACCTGTAAACATGGCGCTGAAATCAAGCAATGCCAAATACTCCCTCCATCCCAAATTATGTCATTCCAAGAATCTTGGAGAGTCAAAGTTTTTCAAGTTTGACCAAATTTACACGATAAAATAATAACATTTATGGCACCAACCAAGTATCATTACATTCTTTATTAATTATATTTTCATCGTATATCTATTTGATGTCATAAATCTTAGTATTTTTTTTTTTCTATAATTTTGGTCAAACTTAAAAAAGTTTGACTCTTCAAGATTCTTGGAATGACTTATAATTTGGGATGGAGGGAGTAAATCATTTACTAAATTAATTATAATTTTAAATCACAATGAGTACCTGCCATTTTTCATTTGTTGTGTACAATACAAGACCGCGGAATGTGATTGCTGCTAGTGGTGGTGACCTGAATTTAGAAGATATTAGCATTCCTTTTTCCAAGCACAAACATTGCAGCAAAGTCTGGTTGGTGGAATAAAATTAAGACAGGCAACAAGAACCGAGATGTACAAGGACTACTAGTAAAGAGGTAAAAACGCTGAAATATAGGTAAATACCATGTTGCATCTCCTTGACGGCGAGCCCCTCCATGTGTTTCCAGTAGCAGGTTAACAATACCTACTTGCACTGTCATTCCATCTGCAATCTAAGCCCAACATAGAAGATTAAGTTCAGCTCTTAGCAAGTATATATTTCTCAAAGTTATCTATAGTCTAGAACAGGTTACTAGTCATAAAATGGCAGAATATCAAAGGAGGTATCAGATCACAGAGAACATGGATAAGTTGAATTTCAGTTATCATGGAGCTTTCATTCAGTAATCAGTTATCACATAGCAAGCATCAGAATATTGTACATGCATAAACATGTGGAAAGTGTGTACGCTAAACATCGAGTGCAACAAAACATACCTTATCAGCATAGCCATATCCGCTGCTTTTAGTTGTTGATGGAGATGATGCAGTGCTAAAAGGATAACAGAAAGAAGTACAATTACAGATTGCTGACACGATAGTTTTAAATCACGACATAAGAAATGAAATTCACCTGCTAGGACTGGAAAGATTTTCAGAATCGTCCTTCTCTACAAGCACGAGATCAAGCTTGTCAATGTTCACCTCAATTGGCTCTACTTGCACATTTGATACAGATGGTAACTGCAGTGGTAAACAAAGGAATTCCGTTACCAAAACTAACAAATGCAAGGTTATATTAGCCATACTGTGAAGCTGTTGTTAACTGTAAGCAAGGAATCACTACAAATTGAGTGCCCAGTGTGTCAAAATCTAGCTGAGACGACCCCATGGGCACTATAACTTTACAACATCCAAACTACAAAAACACTAACCCCTCCTTTGCAACTTTAAATTCCATAATTCTAGAAACAGGTGAAAAATTAACACAAGTGCAGCAAATGTAACATGAATGCCAAGCTAAATTGAAAGGATAACTTCATGGAGCCATCATGTTACCACAACCGCAACTATACAACTCTAATTTGTTTAGCAGAGAAGACAATCTATCGCAACTGACAGTCAAAATCACGAGTTCAGAGTACAACTAGAGTCGAAGGGGAAACAAAATTCACCGGAACATATCAAACGTTAGCAACTTGACTGCAGCGTGGGCAAGCATCTGCCACCAATGCGGGCCATAATCCTCGACTCCCGAGAGAGAGAAACAGCAAGGCAGCTGAAATACAGAGTCATGAGCGGGAGGGTGGCGACATCTTACCGTGATCTGGAGCTTTCCGACACGCGCGGTTTCGACGGCGAGCGCGGGAGGCAGCCCCAGGCTCGCGTGCAGCGCATCGCCATTGATATCTGGAACCCCCGCCAAATCACACCCAGAACCAAAAACTCAGCACCCCAATCACAAAAAGGTAAAAACAAACGAAATCTGCATCCGGGTTCCCGGGTGGAAAGCCTCAACAGGGGCGAAGGGAACCCACCGAGGTTGGAGAGCTGCGCGGTGCGGCCCTGGAGCTTGAACTGGTCGCGGGAGAAGGACTTGAGCCAGTACTTGAGCGTGTACTCCAGCGCCCGCGCTATGATGGACTCCATCCTCCCCCGCCTCCCCGGACGGTCCCCCTGGAGCGGCCCGGCGGCGGGACGGGTCGGCGGTGGCGAGTCGCCGGATCGGAGGCGAGATTCCGGCGAGATGGAGAAAGCGGAGGGGGGAGGGAGGTGGAGGGGGTGGAACTGCGGGATGATATGAGACGAGATGGTGGGCCCTTTTAGGTCTGAGACTGAGACTTCCTTTTGGTTTAAGCTTTTTCTTTTCTACTTTAATTTAATTTTATTAAAGGAAAAAATTTTATATCTCCTTCCTGTTGTAGCCAGCCGTGTAGGATTGCCACTGGAACATCTGTATGCGTGTGATCCTTTACTTGTGGATCTATTTTGGGTACATGTTAAGGTTGGTATTTTGTGTACTACGCGATCAACCATTCAGTACTCATTCAGTCATTCAGTAACTATTTACTACTGTGTGGTAATTCAGCGAGTACGTATGTAGACAGCAGATATGCAGTGCATTGCTTGAGAAACATAAACAGAAATAGCAGCATAAAGAAGTCTTATTGCTATTTGTTATAACCAAGAGGTTAATAATAACTCAAACAATTGAGTGGCAATTAGGCATAGTCACGCGGGCAGTTTAACCTTGAAAAAGACATTATTACTTTTTCATATTTATAGGCAGCATTTGTAGTTGAAGTGTTCGGGGCGATCACATCAATTGCCATGTCATAGTTCCGGTGATAAACACATGCCTAACAAACTTGTGGCATGACACGCTTATTATGATAACCTTGAAAAATATTATTTAAATGAACAGATAAAAATTGGCTAGCCATTGATAAAAAATATTATTTAAATGACAAGCGAGGGAACAAGTAAAGGCAGATTCACTCTACCGACACAGAGGACACCACCTTCCTTGCTGGCCTCATGGTCATACTGTTCATACGTGTGTCCTTTACACAAGCCACTTTCCACACATGCTTCATCATTATACTATACTAATTGCATCAATCTCGACCCTATTGAAATTGAACCAAAAGAGCTGTCGCGTGGCCATGTTACTGCTGGCTAGTACTAGTATAGTACTGCTACAAAACAAATCTAACTGGCACCGAAAAAGAGTTACTGGAACCTTCAGTCGAAAGTATAAGTTAATTCCGAAGCAATTACAAGGAATCACGCACGCACGCATACTGCCAGTCGCCTGGCTGGTTCTGCACGAAGCTTCAGCTCGAGGTAAAGCTGCTGAATCAATCAGCCTCGGAATTGGGGACCCGCGTGCATGCCGGACCGGATCTCCTGCCTGCCCGCTCGCGCTCACCAAGGACGGCGGCGGCAGGGAAGGCAGATCTGGACGTTTGTTTCCGGTGGGAACAGACCAGCCCAACCAACGCATCCCGCATGCTTTGGATTGGATGGATGGGGCCAGGCGACCAGGGAGGGATTGTGGCCTGGAGAGCAGGTGACTGAGAGATGGGTCACTAGATAGACACTTCAGGCAGAGAATAAATCACAGTAGCCAATTAATTGCTTAGTGAAAACAAGAATCACAATCATGATGATCTATGCTAAGCACACGGTATTGTCCATGCCTGTTTCCTTACATATACTAGTATAGTGCCCGTGCTAACGCTTACGGCTTTTATTTTAGAGATGTATCCGAAAACAATCAAATAAATAGTGAGACGGATTAAAATTCATGCAAAAGAGACTCATTATGAGTTATCATACTCCCTCCATGTTGGTAATAGAAGTCGTTTAGGACAGCGACACGGTCTCCAAAGTATAACTTTGACTTCATATTTTTATAAAAAATATTCATCATAAAGTGATATATTTATACTTTTATGAAAGTATTTTTCAAGACAAATCTATCCATATGGTTTTCACATTTCTAAACTTAATAACTTAAAAGTTATTCATGATTTATGTTCCCAATGTTTGACCTAAACCTTGTCCAAAACGACTTCTATTTCCTATACGGAGGGAGTATTGTTGAGTCCATAGCAAATATGCTTAAAGAGTAACATTGTAAATAATATCACAACCATTGTATCTTTTGAAACCACCTAAACCCTTGGTGCATTCCCGTCCTGTACAAACATCTATTGTGTAGCATAGCGGGTAGCACACAAGGTTGTGTCCCAGCTAGCTGATTGTTCTGCACATGCCTGCATAGTGCAAACACACGGCATGGGTGAGGCAAGTGCACTGACCTATAGGTACCGAGGAGGCCAACGGAGTAGGACCAGATCACCAGAGCCGATCGCCGCGGTCGCCAGCACAGCTACTATACAATGACCTACATCTAGAAGAAAAATGTTCCGTGCGTGGGCCTCTATATATATCCCGTCGTCCGTCACCCTCCTCCACAGGCCGGGGTGGGTGACGAGGACAATAGCGAGCAATGGATCAATCTCTCAGGGAAATAACTTCTCTCTCGAGGCCTTTGAATGCATTTCACTGAACCAATGGAATCAACATCATGAAGTAGATGATGAAGCCTAAAGGGATATCATAATGCCTTCTTTGCACACTGCAATGCAACATAAGAAAAATAAGAATGTCTGAATTAGGCGCATACTTCTTTTTCGAAAGGTTATTAGGGAGAAAATCCAACCTGTACCTTTTAATTGATGCTGTACTCTATTTATCTCAATTAATCACTGGGAAAATAAGTGCCAGCTCTTTGCTACAAACAAAACATGTGGCAAAAAATAACCAGTTAATTACACTTTCTCAGTGACTATCTCTACTGGGAAAACAAGGCATCTCTTACCTTTTGTATATTCATGCCGAAGTAACTCTGAGAGGAACACGCCACACAACAAAAAATTGCCTGGTCGAATAGAATGTGTGAAAAAAAAAAACTGCTCTTTCACCTTTACTGCTTGCAAGGTATGCATGGGAGCAGACAGTCATGCCGTGTGATTTGGTTCCCAAACAAGCTGTAAACATAAACCTTAGTCAAAATTCGAATTTGCATATCAACTAATCTCCTAACAAAATAGTTCAAATCGATTAAATACGAAATTCAAACCCAGGTCCAATACACATGCTAGTATGCTGCAAAAGATAGGAAATGAAAATTCCAAACCAGATTATAGTTACTTTCACGGATGACGGGATTGCACATAACAAATAAGAGCTAAACCATATCTTGGGTTGGATCCATCCACAGTACTAACCCAGCCATCATAGGGGCAAGGTTCCTTCTGCTTCCTTGGGGCCACCTGCTTTCACATATACTCGAGCTCAAGCACCCTCCACTGCAAAACACTCACAACAGTATATCATGGTTCTCTAGGCTATGGAACTAAGAAGGGGAAGAAGAAAAGATACAGGGAGTACACAAAAAAGTCTCCAGCTTAATATATCATGGTTCTCTAGGCATTTTCGAGCCCTCAAATATTCTTTTTAGTAGCTGTCCTCATTGTCACCTCCCCCTCTATGTGCAACGTCCTTGTTTCCATAGGCAGCACCTTCAACCTAAAACATAATTATAATAACACTCTGACCAAAAACTGAAATTTGCATGTAGAAATTTTTGACCGAAATTTGCATGTAGAAATTATAAACAAAAAGTAAAATTTCCATGGAGAATATTTGATGGCTAATTTTAGAAGATAATTAATTCCATATAGCAAAAAGAATGTAGACTGCATTCTATAATTGCTTCATGTAGAAACCATAACAGACCCCTTTTTTATTTTAGTTGCTTTGCTGCAACAGAAGCTAGTCGCGAACTGCCTTAAATTCCAACAGAAGCCAGTCTTGTTCTTGTAAAACCATAATTTCTATACCTCCAAAAATTCAGTTATTGTAAGCTAACCTGCAAACTCCAGACTCATGAAAATTGGAACATGGTCAATTATTTTTTCGAGATCGTGCGCTGCACGTATTTCATTAAGCAAGAAGAGAATTTGGATTACAGGGAGCCGGCGGCTTCAGGTAATGAGGATTACCCGAGAGCCACCGCACAGCATATCGAACCAACAGAGATTACATGCAAAGTGGTGCAGCCACAGTGAGGGAACTCACTCCTACAGGAGGAACAGCAGCGAACTGAGGGTCCTGTACCCAGCCGCATTCCACTCCCTAGCTTCATCTAAGATAGTTCCCAACAAACCCATAGGCGAGCACGATATTGCGTTGAACGTCCTGGCATTGCGTTCCTTCCAGATGGACCAGCCAATTAGGAAGAACAGAGAGTCGAAGCCCGGACGAGCGACCTTAGGGACCTCCTTCCGGGTACGCAGCCACCAGTCGAAGATTGTGTCCGCCTGCTCCTGACTGAGATGCTGGAGGTGAAGTTTGCCAAGCACAACTGACCAGATTTCCCTGGTGTAGACGCACCCAATCAGCAGATGATCAATTGATTCAGAGCATTGGTCACACAGAGCGCAAACGTCCGTGTCCTGTAGGCCATGCTTGAATCGTCTTGCCGCGGTCCAGCAGCGACCAAGCATTGCAAGCTAGAAGAAGTGTTTCACTTTAGGTGGTGCCCTGGTTTTCCATAGCTGTCGGGCGCCGAGCGGTCTGGTGGAGCCAACAAACATTGCCTGATAGGCGGACGCAGCAGAATAGACACCATCCGCCGACCATCTC
The DNA here is from genome assembly GCA_015844335.1 of Chrysopogon serrulatus. NCBI lineage: Eukaryota > Viridiplantae > Streptophyta > Magnoliopsida > Poales > Poaceae > Chrysopogon > Chrysopogon serrulatus. Next base: position 43,016 of record JADLZL010002327.1, on the reverse strand, counting down.
CATCGCAGGGCGTCGCGTGTTTCCGGGTGGAGGGCGACATCCGATGTCCTCTCCCAGACGCGAATGTAATCCAGTAGCACCTGCATTGTCAATGCTCCCACAATATCTCGCACCCAAGCCCGTTGGGGGTAGCGCCTCAGCCACCGTTCGCCGGCGTCCTGCCCTCGACAGGGCGGCGAACAAAGCCGGAGCCAAGTCCATAAGAGTGCACTCGTTAATCCAGTTGTCCAACCAGAAGAGGATCGACTCACCGTCCCCGAGCGTCCAAACCGTGGATGCCTTGAACAGCGCGTGTACCAAGGGTTCCGGGTTTGTCCGGCAAAAGCCAAAGATGTCGATGTCGTCCGGCTCAGCCACAACCATCTGACCCGGAACGCAACTCCCAGGCGTCGTAGATCGACGATGCCGAGGCCACCCAGTTCCCGTGGGCGGCAGCACAACGGCCATGCGACCCGACACCTTCCTGGCGCCACCGAGTCCGAGCCGGACCAGAGGAAAGCGCGGCGGCGCCGGTCAATCGCCTCAATGGCCCAGGCGGAGAGACACAACACGATGGAGACGTGCACTGGGATAGCTGAAAGGGTGGACTTTACCAGCGTGGTCCTTCCAGCCTCGTTGATCAGGTTCCCCTTCCATCCCGGGACCCTTGCAGCGACAGCGTCAATGAGGAACTGCTCATCTGATCTGCTCAAGCGACGAACTGACAGAGGTGCACCAAGATATTTGCAAGGGAATTCCGCAACGGAGCAGGGGAAGAAAGATGAAAGTAGTTCGAGGTGTTGTGCGGAACAGCGAATTGGCGTTGCGACACATTTATCCAAATTGGTGAAGAGACCGGACGCGTTACCAAAGAGAAGCAGGGCCTCCTTGAGAGCCACCATGTCCTCGGCCACCGGGTTCAAGAAAAGTATGACATCGTCCGCATAGAACGACGCCCTGAACTGAACCCGGGGCAGTGGCAGTGGCGAGAGGAAGCGATTGGAGTCCAGCCAAGACAGCAGCCTGTTGAGGACATCGATTGCAATGACGAAGAGCATTGGCGACAGGGGGTCACCTTGGCGTAACCCCCTAGCATGGCAAATACGTTGCCCCGGCCTACCATTCAAGAGTATGCGGGTACTAGCCGAGGATAAGAGGATTGAGATCCACTCGCGCCACCGCGCACTGAATCCAAGTTGCTGTAGTACTTCAAGCAAGAAGGGCCAGGACACGGAGTCAAAAGCTCTGGCTATGTCAATCTTGAGTAGGAGGTTGGGAACTTTCTTCGCATAAATAGCCCTTGCTGATAGTTGCACGTAGCGGAAATTGTCATGGATACAGCGACCTCGAATGAACGCGCTCTGGTTGGGGAGGACCAGGCGGTCTAGGTGTGCAGCCAGCCTAGTAGCCAGACATTTGGCTACAAGCTTCCCGAAGCTGTGCATCAAGCTGATGGGACGGAAATCCTTGATCTCGATGGGGGCAGGGTTCTTCCTAAGAAGGACCATAAAGGCATCATTGAGCAGGTAGAAGCTTCTAGAATCCAAGGACCAGAAGGCGTTCATGGCTGTCATGACATCTGTTTTGATGATCGGCCAAGCTGTTTTGTAGAAGAGACCTATAAAACCATCAGGCCCCGGCGCTCGCGCATTGGGTAACTCGCGCACCACTGCCCAGACCTCCTCCTCTGTGAAGACGGCGTCGAGATCGCTGAGGTCGAAGGTTGGGACACTCAGGTTGTTCAGGTTCATGCGGGACGAGCGGTGGAAGTCGGTTCCGAGCACCGAATTGTAGAACTGCCAGAGTGCACCAGCCATGTCTTCATTATGTACCAACTCAGTCCCTTGAACATGCAGGGTGTGTATGAAATTTTTCCGCGCCCTATGACAAGCCTGTAGGTGAAAAAATCTTGTATTGGCATCCCCTTCTGCTAGGTAGCGAACCCTGGAACGCTGCCTAGCTATTGATCTGGATAAGGAGGCAAGGCCTAGGCATCTGACTTTTAACCCTTTACGGAGATTGTGCTCTGCCACTGTTAAGGTCCTGGATTCCATGGCCAAATCCAGCCTGAAGACTACCTCTCTAGCCAGTGAAAGTTGCATTTTGACGCTGCCAATTTGTTTGGCGCTCCAGCTTTTGAGCGCTCTGGCCAAGTTGCGGAGCTTGAAGTCCAGGTTCCTGAAAGGGTCGGCGTTCGACAATTCACCAGACCACACTGCCGCCACGACATCAAAGAAGCCCGGCAACTTGACCCAGAAGGATTCGAAACGGAACCGCTTGCGAGGCCAAGGCGAGGTATTAAGCTGCAGGAGTAATGGGCAGTGATCCGAACAGTCCGACGAGAGGGGCCTGAGGGAGTGGCCCGGGTGTAGTTCAAGCCAGTCGGTGTCAGCAAAGAAACGGTCAAGGCGTTCAAGCGTCGGGTGGTGCTGCTCGTTAGACCAAGTGAACGCACGACCGGCCAGGCTGAGCTCGTCCAATTGCAGTTGGTCCAAGAATCTGCGGAAACGACGCATCCCGCGTCTGTTGAGCCTTCCATTGCTTTTGTCTTCGGCCCGGTAAATCATGTTCCAATCGCCACAGAGCAGCCAGGGTCCTGAGACGGACGCGCGCTGGCCAATGAGCTCATCCAGAAAGAGAACTTTCTGGTCATCCCCCTGGGGACCGTAGACACTAGTAATCGACCACGGAGCATCGTTGGGAGAGACCGGAGAGAGGGAGGCAGTCACAGAGAAGGACGCGACGTGCGAGGTCGAAACGGACCAGAGGTCAGAACGCCATGCAAGCAGGACGCCACCCGAGGCACCGATCGCGGGGAGGAAGAGATAGTCGAATCCAGAGCCTAAAATCTCATTGACAGTGCGAGTACATAAGTGGGAGAGTTTAGTTTCCTGCAGGCAAACAACCGCCACTAGGTGCTGCTCGACAAGGGAGCGCACGGCGTCACGACGGGCGCGGCCATTAAGGCCACGCACATTCCAGCATAGTATGTTCTGCGACATGGAGCGACAAAGGTGCGACAGGGGCAGGACGGCGTCTACTGCGGCGTAGGCAGGACAGCGTCCACCTCGGCGGCGAGCTCCGTAAGGAAGGGGTCGTCGTGGAAGAGCACCCGGAACGCTTCATGCTTGGATTCGGAGAGCGGCTCGGCGAACGTTTCCTCGTACCTCCGCACCACGTCCGGGTCGTCTTGCTGCTCACGTCGAGCCAAGCCCAGCTTGACCTTAAGTACATTCTGCGCCTGAATAGTCGGGTTCGCCGTCTTTGGTTTAGCTGCAAGGCGAGAGCTTCTGCGCGGTGAGAGTGCGGGCAGCTGCACCCTTGGCACTCTGAGAGTGGGTCTTCCCTTGATAATTGGAGACACGATGGGCAAGGAGACCTGGTTATGAATCTTGTGGCGAATGGCAGATGCGGCCCGAGGAGACAGCGGCGGCTCAGTCGACGGCACGAGGCACTGACCCGTAGACAGGGGTGGCCGAGGCGACTCCAACACCGACTGGGCTGCGGGGGCACCCGAGGCCCAGGCCTCCGGGGCCCAATGCTCAACGAAGACGTGCATAGGGGAAGCACCCCCAGGACAGAGTAGCAGGCCCGGCCCATCAATGGGATCGAGCACCAGAGCAACCTGGGCCGCGCCCACCTCCAGTAACATAGGATCAGCACCGTAGCGTGGCTCGGGAGGCACCCCCGCACGACGAACGAGGGGGGAGCAGTAGTCGGCGCACGCTTAGGCTGGCGTGTGCATGCACCCATCGGGTGGCACAGCGCATCTACGCCTTTTCAACAAAGATAGATCCAAATGGGCAGGCGCGAATCCGTGACAAAAGCGCCAGGTCAGGCTGAAAATCTTATCCCGCAGCAGCAAAGCTCGACCTCCATACCGCAACAGAGTCGTGGGCTGGTACCGCGTGATGAGATTCCTCGAACCGCATGCACGCCGCCACGCGAGCGGCCGGGGGGAACGTCCCCTGGCGCGAGGCCGCGCCGGGCAGAGGTGCCAGGAGTCGCGGGTAGGACGCTCGCTCCACGGAACGCGAAGATCACACCGACCTCCTCCCGCCGTGCCCAGCGCCGCCACCGGTGACGGCACGCCGCCCGGCCAAGCAATAGCATTACCGGGCCGCTAGCCGGGCGAGGGCGAACGCCGCACAAGCACCATGACCAAGTGCAGGCGCACTGGCGGCAGAGCGACTGCGGAAGGTGACCGGCCTGGCGGAAGGCAGCCGGTAGAAGCCAGGCCACGGGTCGGAGGCAGAGGTCTCGTCCCGAAACTCATCGTCGTCGTCGGAGGAGTTGGGTACCTCCGCTTCCCAGTCCTGGAGCTCGATCAGACGAACGCGTGCAAGATAGCGGAGAGACGGCAGCTTAGTGCGGATGATTTCGTGCTCGCGCAGCGCCAAGGGGCCGCACGGATCATGCGTCGGCCGTGGCTCCGGAATGACGACAATCTTCTTGCGGGGGATGAGAAGCGGATGAACACACCAGGCTGCCACGAAGATCTCCCTGGCATCATCAGCGTCGACCCCATCGTCCTCCGGGGACGCGATGACAACCTTAGCACAAGAAGAACCCAGTAACCGCTCGATCACCGAGACGCCACGGGCATGCGCAGGGATGCCTTTGATGCCGACGAGGATGCGAAAGGTGAAAGCACCAGGCGAACCACTGTAGAAACGCGACCACCGGTTCCAGATGAGGTAGAACGGCGAGCCAGCGGCCGCCGGCGGGGTGTGGAGGACCCGCTCGAGGTCCTCCCGGTGACGGAATCGGACAAGGAAGTCCTGCGGCGCGTGGCGTAGCACAGAAACCGAATCGTCCCGGATGCCGAAGACATGGTGAAGGTGGTGGCGCACCATGGCCGGCGAGACAGGGGGTCTGGTGCCACCGACCATAGCGACGAGTGCCAGCGACAGCGCGTCCTCAGCCGCCCGCAGCTCCTCCGAGCGGGGGACGACAACGAGCTCGACAAGTGGACGATCCTCCACCGTCGGCAGCCAACGGTGCTCACGGCGGATCACGAGGTCTTCCGACAGCGACGGGACTCGGGAGGTGGCGGAGGATCAGAACCACCAACGAGCCCAAACGCGCCTCCGCAGCAAGCTCGACGAGGGCGGCACCCTCGAGCGCGACGACTGGCCACCCCCGGGCAAGACGGGCGGGCGGCGCTTGCAGCAGGCGACAGAAGGCGACCGACCCGTGGAGGCGAACGAAAGCAGACGGGTGTCATCGCTGCGCCCTCGGCGTGGTGCCGAGGAGCGCCCCGCGAGAGCCACCGCGGCCCCTCCGAAGCGCCCAGCGAAGCAGCCCCGCTTGGCGCCCGCGACAAAGACGGTCCGCGGACAGTTCCACGCCCGGTGTCCCTCGCACCAGCATGTGCGGCACCTGGATGGGAACTTGCACACGGCATTGGTATGACCTTCTGCCATACGCTTGAAACAACGGCCGACCCGGATCGGCCGGGGCAGCTTGGAGATGCATGGGGCGGCTTACGGCGCCAACGGCGACGACGTGGAACCTGGTGGTAGCCGTCCGCATCGCTGAGCAGAGACGCGGTGGGTGGGCGACAGGGGAGCGTCCCCCGATGGGCGGCGTGGTCGCCCGCGTCGACCTCAAGGCGCGGGTGGCTGGCGGGCGCCGGCCATGAAGGAGGATTATGTCCCGCGGGCGGCGACGCCGGGCGGCGGCGGCGCCGGGCGCCCACCTCGATGCAGGGGCCACAGCCTTCCCTTGTCCAGGGGGCCGGAGAGGGGGCGCTGAGCCAAAGGAAGCCTCGGAGTCGGTGAAGGAGAGCCCGGCGCCCAGATCGGAGGTCACCGGCGACGAGGCCCCAAAGAAAGGTTCCGCGAGGGGGGTTGAGGCCCCGCGACGAGGCAGCACGGGCCAGGGAGTCCTCCTCATCAACCTCGCCGGCCCAGGAGCGACGGGAGGAAGAACCTCGCTCCATGGACCACCACGAGGGGGCGAGCAGCCACCGGCGCGAGGGCAGGGGAGGGACGCGAGGGGGCCGGCCGGTGTGGACGCCGGGACCGGAGTACGCCGGGCGGTGAGGGTTGGGGTGGACGCCGGGGCCGGAGTGGCCACCGGCGGTGAGGCAGGGTCCCCGCTCAGCTCAGCGCTGCTCCCTTCCGTTACTTCAATAATGCCATTTCTGGTGATCACATGGTCAATTATCCAAAAGCAATAATATATGGTTTGGCATCCAATGACACATAAACACCAATACACCATGACTCAACGCTAAGCTGGTTACCTTCATACACACTGTCAATAACCCCATTAAACTGATCAACCGAGCCGACTGCTCCAAGATGGCAATTAAATCAATCTTAGTCAATTTCGCAAAGATCAATAACAACAAAGCTCTCTCATGAATTCCATAGAGAAAAGGATAGCATCCATAGAGTTACTTATATTTTGTTTATGCATAGCCAAGCGTTCTAAGAAAGTGAACAAGAGAAATTTTAGAACGAACCTATATGTCATTGATCATTGGTCTTTCCTGATGAATGAAATGAGAAAAGAATTAGTGCCTTTACTAAGCTGACCTATATCTGGATAAAGAAAAGCATGATGATAGTAGTAGGATAAAGTATTAAAGTAACTGCATCTCTGACGGACTGATTCACGTATGCACATGATGAGCTGGGGTAGCCGAGCAGGGCTCTGCGTGCTCCACCTCTTACAAGGAAGACAGAGATGGTGGTGGTGGGCGACTCGAGCGGGCACGGACACCGGGCTCGAGTTGTGCTGCGCGTCGCACTCCGCGGCCAATGACATGGCCGTCGACTCTGCTTCAAGACCGTACCTCCTCTGCTTAATCCAGGCCGCGCCCGATCTCACTCTTCCATTGCGCCTCCTGGTCTCCGCGGCAGCGAGCGCACGGGCCGGCGCTGGGGTTTTGTGGCCTGCATCTGTTCGTCGTGGCGGTTGGTTCAGAGGTGGAGGAGAGGGATCCATGGCATCCGCTGCGAGTCCATTGGCGGCGGCGTTGGGAGACGGTCGTGCAGCTAGAGCGGGTGAGGGAGGGAATGGCGTCGAGGAGCACGGCCACCAGGGCATGGATCTGCACGGGCGGGAGGATCGGAGAGGAGGCGGCCGGGGCAGCGGGATCGACGGCGAGTCCTGCACACGCATTTTTTTCCGTATATTTTTTTCTTCCTGTTTGCATTCTACGTCGAACCCTGGTCGATGTGGGTGGAAGGAGCACTTCCTGTACGGGGTGAGTTTGAAGCCTACATCAAACATCAAACTTTCATCCACAGCCATTGGATCATGTCTGGATGAATTCGTAGCCATTGATTTTAATGAAGACGATTTCCTGTGTATAGTATCTTGGGTACACGAAGTTTGGAGCTCTCAGCGGGGGTTATTTTTCTTGGTGGACCTAGTATAATTTAAGTCTTCAATTATAGTATAGATACATGTTGAGCCCAGTTCAAACTTGAAATATGTTGGTGGATTTATGAACATGCGAGGACTAAGGACCAGCTGGTTACTAGTATATCAGAAGTCAGATCACCATAGCACCTTTCAGGTGCGTGCAGAAACGAGCCAAGTATCCTACTAGTATGCAACAGCGTCTTTGCCAGAGCCTGCTTGAGACGGAGAGGATGCAAAGGTTTAGTTTTGGCAGGTGGTGGCTTTCCAGGAGTTGCCGAGTTGGGTTGGAGTCGGGACACAAGAGCAGCCGGGCGAGCAGAAAGAGTCAAGAGGCCGGAAACTACCGGGCGCACAAGGCAGGCAGAAGCAGGACGACGACGTGCAGGCGACGTTGCCCTACTCGGTCTCTTTTGCATGCTGTCCTTGGCTAGTTAGGACTTTAAAAAAAAAAAGTGGCGTCCCAAGGTTTTTTTTCCGATCCCAAGTTGACACGCTCTGTCCTGTCTCCATCTATCTTTTACGGGTGAGAAAAACTTTGCCAACTACAAGGCCTCGGGCTCAATTGCACTATCAAAACCATAATCGATTTTTGGGCCTAGTCAACTTTGTTAGGGTCCGTTTTATTTTTTTAGATTAAACTCTAGCTCCTAAACTTTAGTCCGACTATGTTTGGTTTTAGAAACTAAAAATAACTAAAAGTACATTAAAAGAGACATGAGTATATAAGCTCTCACAACTTGAGCTTTTAGTCCAATTTAGTCCCACCTTAGGGACTAAAGCAACTAAACTTTAGTCCATAAAAAACAAAAGGTGTTGACACTTTAGGGACTATAAATGAAACTAAACTTTAGCCAGAGTGAACCAAACAAGGCCTTAAACACCTGGGAAGAAGAATGCTGTGGGAAATTAATATATTGTTAGTTGTCTTATAACCCCTCTATTTCAAATTATAAAACGTTTTGGCTTTTTTCTAGATACATTGTTTTTATTATGCATAGAGACAAATAAGCTACAAACGTTGTTAATATTTTCTATAAACCTAGTCAAATTTAAGAAAGTTTCGACCGACACAAATACCATAGTGACACCTAGGTGCGTCTTGCCCATCATCTCATCTATCCATTGCCCGTGTTAGGTGTCGAGCTCCAACCCCCACCCTCCCATGTACTACCTCGTCCCTAAAAAAACTAAACTAATTCTATGAGTCCAATATTTTTTTCTCTCGAATAAGTCAAATATTTTAAGGGCTGACTATGTTTTAAAAAATGTAAATACTTATAACTCCCAATAATATGAAAATATATTCACAAATAATATAATGATAATTATTTTGTTTTAAAGGTATCGGTATTTTATATATTTTTTGTACAGATTTGATTTAGAATGAAGCTAGAATTGTTTTTTTAGGGGATGAATGGAATAAGCGTTAGTAGTTAAAAATCAGTACTTGTGCGCAGGGTGGGCCAATTTCTCAACCCCCACTCTTCAATCCAGGAGAAATGAATGTTCTTTCAGCCAGATTTGTCTGTTCAGTCCATATCTGAAATTCTAAATCTTATGTTAGTGAGTTTGGTGCATGCTAACAACGGAGCCTGTTTGCTTATCGTTGATAGCGCAGCAGCAGCTTCTAGCAAAAACGAATAGGCCCAATTTTCATTCTTCATTTATAAACTTTGCTTCTCTACACTGCGAACAATGCAACATTGAGGTTTATACCTCCCCTCTCTCTCTCTCTCTCTCGCCATGTTCTCTTATTTTATCAGTCTTATAGCCGCTCGAACAATATTTTATTCTCATAACAAACCAGCCGACTTGTCTTATCAATGTTTTGCATGTTTATGGGCCAACTTTGCGTAGTGTGAGGCTGTGTGTGACCTGTGAGCACTAGGGGCTGCAGAGGATCCGTTCAAATGTCAAGATCCTTATCCGCACATTGGCATGATTCGGCGACAAAAATTGGCACCAAGCTGGAGACTTTTCTTCCTTGCTGCCGTGTGTTTGTCTGCATCCAAAACCAGGTGAAGAATAGGCTCTATCCGCTTCTCCGTCGTGGGCGGCCCAACAGGGGAAAGCTCCACCAGTCGAAGCCCGCCGCATACCGCCACGGCCGCGGCCCCACCCTGGGCCTATGGGCCCGCCGCATCCAGCCATCCCCGCCCGCGTTAAACACCCGCCAACGCCAACCAGAGGCGGAGCGCCACACGACTCCTCTGTCCTCTCCGTTCAGAAATCAGAATGACGGCCGTGGCGCTGGTGCTGCCCACGGACGCCGCGTCGGCCAGCGACGGCGGCGTCGACCACTCGCCGACGGCGCCCGCGCCGCCGCCGCCGCCGCCTGAGCTGTCCATGGTGGCCCGCGCCGTGCAGCGGCTCGTGGCGCGGAACGACGCGGTGGTGGCGGACGGCGGGCGCGCAGGGGGGGAGGGAGAGGGATGCCGGCGTTCGAGGCGGCGAAGGGCGCGCCGGCGCCGCGCATCGGCGTGCGCGAGTACCTGGAGCGCGTGCACCGCTACGCCGCGCTGCACCCCGAGTGCTACGTCGTCGCGTACGCCTACATGGACATGGCCGCGCACCGCAGGCCCGCCGCCGCCGTCGCGTCCAGGAACGTGCACCGCCTCCTCCTCGCGTCCCTCCTCGTCGCCTCCAAGGTTCTCGACGACTTGTGAGTGCCTTTCTTCCTTTCTTTCCTCTTGTTCTTCCAACTGCTTTGCCTGCGTCGACCGTCGATGATGAAGATCACACCGTTTATCAAACTGTACTGTGTTCGTATTATATTTTGTACCAAAAAACCTCATCAAATGAATTTGATCGGAGTTCCAAACCAGTTATCTTCAGAATCAAGAGCTGTCAATGCATAACAATAGTTTGTGTACTAGGATCAACGTCGTAATCCGAAGGGCAGAGAGCGCGCCACCACGACCACGATAAAACCCGAGAATTACACACACTGCCAAAAAAAAAAAAAAAAAAAGGGATAGAGCGTCAAAATTGTGACTTATCGCCGAGAAAGGAAAGGTGCCTGAATTTCTCTATTGTCGAGTAGTTTTTGTCATATGTTACTCCAATGTTATTTGGTGACATTTTATCCAGCAAGAAAAAAAAATTTTCCAAATCAGTTATCTTGGCCAGAGAATTGTCAACAACAGCTACATGAGTAGTACTTTGACAACGTCGTAATCTCAAGGGTAGACTCCGCGACGACTACCACAATTAATCGAGGATTACACACCACAGGAACAAAAAGTATCGAGAGTTAAATTAAAATACTAGTGAGTAATCTTGAGCCGGGAAAAAGGAAAGGTACCTTTTTTTTTCTCTATTCTAGAATAGGTTCTTGTCACATTAATTTAGTATTGGCTTCTATTCGCAAAAAAAAATTAAAATAGTATTGGCTTCTGGGTGTTGTGCTATGACAACGACATGAGAACTAGTAGTCTAGTGGAGTACTGTATATGCAAAGCATGATAATAGATTGATATAGCTGCCCCCTGCCTACCTGCTTCATGATAAGCTGCAGCATATTTCAGAAAATGCTAGTATCTTTAATTACTAATGTAGGTACTACTACTAGTAGTAGTAGTTACTGTCATGCATGCATTTGCAAATTAACCATCCACGACAAATCAAATTAACGACTGAACTTTCACCGGTGGTCTCTCCATTCGCTCGCAGCCACCACAGCAACGCCTTCTTCGCACGCGTGGGCGGCGTGAGCAACGCGGAGATGAACAAGCTGGAGCTGGAGCTGCTGGACGTGCTCGACTTCGCCGTCGCGGTCGACCACCGCGTCTACCACAGGTACCGCGACCACCTGGAGAAGGAGATGCTGCGCAGGGACAACCTGATCAACCACGGCCTGATGCCGTCGTCCGCGCCCGGCAACGCCGCCGCGCCCAAGCCGAGAACGGCCGCGTCGTCCGTCGTCAAGCCGCCGCTGACGGAGGATCGCCGGCCGGCCGACGCTCGCGACGTCGACGGTGGCGACCGGGAGGAGGAGCACGACTGGAAGCTGCCGAAAGGCGCGCCGGAGGCGGCCAACACGACGACGATGACGTCGCTTCGAGAGCTGTGGACCTTCGATTACTACTAGCAGCAGTGTTGCGTGCAACTGTTCGTGCTAATCCAACTTGTATATATCTGCAGAGCTACATCAAGTCATTGAGTCACTGCCACGCATGATGCATCGACGACTGTTCCTCGAAACTATAATGCCAATGGCGGACGGTGCCACAGATCGAAATTACTATATCCTACGATCCTGTCCTGTCGTCCACGAGGTGAGCATTGTAGGGCGCCATCAATAGCATGCTGTGTTGGGCGAATTGAAGCAGCAGCAGTTCAAACCTAGCAATATCTTGCTTTCCGGCATTGGCGTTGGCGAGATTTGACCTGCTCGTATTAGGATAGACTATTATATTTCAGACTCTAGCTTTGCGCACTCTTTTCCCCAGCTTATAGACTTGTAAAACTTAATTTCATGGCTTTCTCAATATTAACATAGGTAGTCTCCTTAAAAAAAAAAAAAGATAAAAGTATTTGTTTCAGAGAAGGATTATAGAAGCTAAGCTATAGTTCACAGTTCCCAGCTACCTTTAACAGATCGGTCTCTCACCAATACTTGACGATGGGGTTAGGTAAATTGGTTGGAGGTTGTGGCGCCAAGAGATCCATCCACAAAAAGTCAATGCCCACTGAGCCTACTGAGCACACCCTGCACCGCACGAGTCCAAGGCACAGACGACGCTTGCGTTCTGCGCATGCTTGGACATCGCGAGAGACGCGAGGAGAGCTCTCTCGTCGGTCGGGTCTCGGAAAAGCTGGCGCACACAAGAGGCCGAAACGCCACAGAAAGAGGGCCAGTGTGGCTGTGCACAAAAGGGGCGTCGCGAGGCGTGATGAGCACAAACGACGCCCGCTGATCCAGCAGCAGGCTCGGAAAATGGCGAAACAGCCGCCATTTGCCTTTCCAGTCCATTTCAGCGTGGACGGCACCCCGGCCGCCAAATTGCACCGACGCCCCCTGGGGACTGACCTTATTCCATCTCAGCCGCTGCTTGGAATGTCCATGGTGGCACTGTCAAGGGGTAAGCTGTAGACCATGGTTTTATAGAGTCCAACCCTTAGTAATAAACAATGTGGGTTTTAAGGGGGGAAAACGACTTCTACCTTTCATTCTAAAATGCACAAAGCTTCCTAAGTCAAATGTGGGATGCCACTGCCATGGGATGTCGGGTGTCGCGGCAAGTTGTCGTGTATCGCCAGGATAAAAAGTCGATGATGAACGAAGCCCAGGCCCTCAAAGTAAAAACACTCATCGCTCGAGAAGGTTATGGTGGGGGAGCGTAGTGCCCTGCCAAGCTGATCAATGAAGTCTAGCATGTCTAAGTGATGTTGTTGCCTGGTGTGAGATTGCGAATATTGTTTACAAGATGCAGGACGTCGAGCGTCGTGTGGGAGGTCGGATGCCTTATTGAGTCGCAACATGTCACCGAGGCGCCATCGCGGGAGGGCAAGTGATGTTGTAGGACGCTGAGGAAACTGCGACACACCGAGTGACACCATGTTGACACAAAACGTGACTCTGCGCCTAACACACAAAGAAGTTTAAAAAGCGTGGCTTCAATCGGACAGCCGCACGGTTTGAAGATCCGGAAGCGTGCCAGTCAGTTTGACCTGAAAACTGACAAGGGACAAAAGAAAGATTGTTAAATACAAAATCGGAACGTGCCGGATGAAACCGCATAGTTCCGTATATACGGCCCCTCGAAGCCACTTACGGCGACATACAGCTATAGAAGCCGTGCGCCAATCATGCATATGATTCATTCGGCTAATACGAAGACAAAACACGTGGAACATTTGATCGCCGAACGCCGCATGCATGAGAAGACATGTTTGAACAAGTAAAAATTGATCATGAATTGAAAGCATAACCAAGCTCGGCGATCCGGTAGACTCGGGTCCATGAAGAAGGAACAAACAAGCTATCACGAATAAACCCATCAAGAACTTGCATCTGCCGCACGATACCCGGTCCTATCAAGATTCAGACGCCTCCAACGTGCAAGAACCCGCAACATGTAACAATCTAGATTGATCTTATTCGGCTTATATAGGCATATGACCTATCTTTCATGGCGACATGATATATATGTTAAAGAGCAAACAGATCTACGAAAATAAAGAGCCGAAAACAACCAATCTAGATTGGGCAAGAGAGTGTTACAAATAAGTAAAAGCATTAAACACATGCAACACGTGATAACTTAATGAATCTACTAGATCTTGCCAAATCTAATAGAGCCGATAACTAATCCTTGCTCCGCTAAGCTATCAAGCGGACGCCTGCCGCACGGCCATCTAGTCGAGATAAACAAAGCATAAACAAAGACTCTGATAACTATCTTGCCTCGCTAAGCTATCAAGCGGACGCCTGCCGCACGGCCATCTAGTCGAGATAAACAAAGCATAAGCAAAGACTTCTTGATCGTCAAGCAGACGCCTGCCGCACGGCCATCCAGTCTGAAAGCATCTAGGCCCCTAGTGGGTTTCGGTGATTAATGACAACGTTAAATTACTGTGACTAACGTGTGTTTTGCAGAAACAGTTTGAGTTAGGTCACGGTAATGGTGGTTGATTGGGCAATCAATGGTTTTCATGCCCCGACGATCGAGATCGTTTTCGGTTTTCAAAGGATGGACGACAAGGTTAAGGACGGCTAGTTCTAAGTGTCGATTGGTGTTGGAGAGACATTTAGAGTAGCTAGGACTTTGTTTTTATCTTTGGCCGTACTATTAAGAGGGGTTTGAATGGGTAACTTGACCTAGGTGAGTCTAGTGAGTTAGGTGTGGTGCACACTTGTTCTTTCTAGTCCTAGGAAGCCCTAGAATTGGCCCAAAGATCAGCTAAGTCGAAACCATGCGAGAGGTCGCGAAAACGGAAGTCATACGAGCCATTTTGGCTCGACCGACGCCGACAGCACATAACCGACGGACGCGTCCGGCCGTCCGTATGTGAGGTGCCCGAGTGACCGGACACTGCCCCTGGCAGTGGACCGGACGCTCCGGTGCCATCAGTGTGCGGTCCATGTTGGACCGGACGCTGGTCAGCACCGACCGGACGCTGGGGTCAGGGCGTCCGGTCACAACTCAGAGAGGTCCAGAGAGGGAAAAATCTGACCGGACGCGTCCGGTCATTGTGGACCGGACTCTGACACGCGTCCGATCAGCGTGACGCACAGCAGGTACAGTAGCCGTTAGACGACGACCGGACGCGTCCGGTCTCCCGGCCCGACGCTGCGTCCCGGCCGACCTTAAAACTGCCTGAAATACCTCTTCGTGTGGGGGTTTGTGTGGGGGGTATAAATACTCCCTTACCTCATTCAATTGAGGTCTCTTGCTCATTCCAACAGCTGAAGAACACCTTGTGAGTGCTTGAGAGTGCAAGAGCCCTAGTGAGGTTGAGAGATTTGCTAATCCATTGTTTAGGACCTCATTAGTGGAAAGAGAGTAGCAAGTGTGCATCCACTCATCTCATTAGGCTTGTCTTGGTCAAGTGAGAGTTCTTGCTTATTACTCTTGGTGATCGGCATCACCTAGACGGCTCGGTGGCGATTGGGAGCATGGTGATCATCCGGTGGTGATTGTGGATGGCCCATCTCATCTTGTGAGCGGTTTTGGGGGATTCACCGCGTCGGAGTGACGAAGAATCATCCCGTAAAGAGCACTTGGTCCTTGCGAGGATCAAGGGGGGAGCTACACCCTTGCGCTGGTGCTCCAACGAGGACTAGTGGAGAGTGCCGACTCTCCGATACCTCGAAAAAACATCGCCGCTGCGTTCCTCTCCTTCTCTTTACTTTGAGCATTTACATTCTCGCAATTACTTCTTGTATTTACATTGCTAGAATTGCCATGCTAGAGTAGGGTTTGGAACCTAGGGAGCAAAACTTTTGTGTCTAGAAGTCATAGAACACACATTAGGCACTAGGGGTGAAATGGGCTAGCGATAGGTTATTACCGCTGCGATTAAAATTTAGAAAAGCCCAATTCACCCCCCTCTTGGGCATCTTGATCCTTTCAATTGGTATCGAGCCTCGTGTTTTTGATTTAGGCTTAACCGCCTAGAGAAAAGATGACCGGAGGGAATGGACCTCCTCCCATGTTCGAGGGCGATGACTTTCCTTATTGGAAAATTCGCATGGAAGCGTATCTAGAGGCCGAAGACCTTAATGCGCTTTAAAGCCGCCACTCAAGGTTTCCCAAAACCTAAGGATGCCGCACGCCTCACACAAGATGAGGAAAACAATGAGAAGTGGAATGCAAAGGCCAAAAACATCATCTTTAGAGGTCTTTGCAAAGATGTGTTCAACCGGGTCCGAACCACAAAAATGCCCATGAGCTTTGGGAAAATCTTTGTGCGCTCCATGAGGGAACCAAGAGTGAGCGTGAGGAACGCTATCATCTTGTTATGCAAAAGCTTAATTCATTTGCCATGCTTCCTCATGAGAATGCTAATGAAATGTACTCTCGCTTGAATGTTATTGTAGAGGAGCTCAATGGACTTGGACTCACACAAATGTCACCATCCGATGTTGTGAGAAAGATCTTGAGTGTCCTTCCAATTGACAAGTATGGTCATATTGTCACGGTGCTTCATCAAGGTGATCTTTCCACCGCTACACCAACCCAAGTCTTGGGAAAGATCAATGCACATGAGATGTACATGCACATTACTCCACAAGAAAGCTCTTCCTCCACCAAGAAGAAAGACTTGGCATTCAAGGCTAGTCAAGAGAAGAAGAGCAAAGGCAAAGCTATTGAGATTAGTCTTGCAAGCTCAAGTGATGATGAAGATGATGATGCAAACATTGCACTCATGGTGAGGAAGACCACAAAGATGCTTAAGAAGCTTAACAAGAGTGGTGTCAAGTTTGACTCCAAGAAGAAGAAGTTCTTCACAAGTAGCAAGAGGAAGCCCATCTCCGAAATGGATTGCTACAATTGCGGTGAACTTGGCCATCTTGCTCATCAATGTCCGAAGCCCAAGAAAGACAAGCACAAGAACAAGTTCAAGGGCAAGAAGGATGATTCAAGTGATGATGATGATGATGAGAAGAAGAAAGATAAGCCATACAAGAGGAAAGATTGGAAGAAGAACAAGTTCCACAAGAAGAAGGGTGGCAAGGCTTATATCGTTGGTGATTGGCTCACCGACATTGAATCATCAAGTGGTGGATCATCCGACGATAGTGATGATGAGAAAGAGAAGGTGGCCGCTCTAGTTATTGGGACTTCACTACCTCCACCACCATCATCCCCTACACACCTATGCCTTATGGCTAAAGGTGATCGGAAGGTACAAAACCCCCATGATGATAGTGATGATGATTGTGGTAGTGATAGTGACAATGAATTTGAAGCACCTTCATATGATGAACTTGTCACCTTGCTTAATGATTACTCTAAAATCATTAGAAAGACAAGAGCAAAAATGAAAAGCTAAAACTTGAGAATGAGTCTCTTCTTGCTAAATATGACATAGCCGAGAAAGCTAGTGATGAGCTTAGAGAAGAAAACAAGGTTGTGTCATCTTCACTCAAGGAGCTCAAACAATCCCTAAAAGAGCTTAGAGCAAAACATGATAAACTTGAGGAGATACACAATGAGCTCAACACTAGATACAACTTGCTTAAGGAAGAGTACACAACTCTCAAAGTTAACCATGATAACCTTGTGCTTTCATATGATCTTTTATCCGATGAGACACATGATGCTACTAACCATGTTGTTAAGATTGATATAGCCACATCATGTGATGACTTGATTGTTGAGAGCATTGAGCAAGGTTCTAGTGGCAAAGGCAAGCAAGTTGTTGTGGCCGAGCATTATGATGATTATGTCAAGATCAAGAATGAGAATGCAAAGCTAAAGCAAGATCTTGAGAAGCTTTCATCTACCAACACCATTGTCATTGAGTCTCAAGAATGCAACAATGAGATTGATCAAGAGATTGAGTCACTCAAAGAGGAAATCAAAAGGCTAAACTTTGAGAAGAGTTGTGCATTTGGTGCAACAAAAGTTGATCATGATGTAGAGAAGCTAAAAGAAGAAAACAAGCAACTCAAGTTAGAGAAGGATCACTTGAAAGTTGGATTGCAAAAGTTCTCTCGAGGCAACTATCTTCAAAGTGAGCTACTCATGAACACCGTCATGAAGATGGATAGAAGTGGTATTGGTTTCTTGGCTCAACAAGAGAAGAAAGTCAAAGCTCAACAACATCACAATCCAAAGCCCAAGCCAAAGAGATGCTTTGAGTGTGGTCAAGAAGGTCACTTTGCTCATGAGTGTGAAACTCCACCACCACAACCCTTGCCCAGCATGCTAGACCCTTTGCCTTCAATGCTCACTACATCCTTAGAAAGAATGCAAATGGAAGAGTTGAGGTCATGTTCTTAGGTCCCCCCAACAAGAATAGACCTAGACAAATTTGGGTTGCAAAGTCACTAGTTGAGAAAGTCAAGGGCCCCTCTCAAGTTTGGGTCCCTAAACATCAAGCTTGATCTCTTGTGTGTGTAGGTGAACTACAAGACCGGTGGAACTCATTGGGTTATTGATAGTGGTTGCACTCAACATATGACCGGTGATCCTCGTATGTTCACCTCACTTGATGAGAGAGTGGATGATCAAGAGAAGATTACATTTGGTGACAACTCAAAGGGCAAAGTCCAAGGGTTGGGGAAGGTTGCAATATCAAATGATCATTCTATATCAAATGTGCTATATGTTGCTTCCTTGAGCTTCAACTTGCTATCGGTTGGACAATTGTGTGATCTTGGCTTTGAATGCTTATTCTCTCCGAATGAAGTGGTTGTGTCAAGAAATGATGATAAACAAGTGATCTTCAAAGGTTTTAGATACAACAACTTGTATTTGGTTGACTTCACCTCCGAAGATGCTAACTTGAAGACTTGCCTATTCACCAAAACATCACTTGGGTGGCTATGGCATAGAAGACTTGCACATGTTGGAATGAGCACACTCAAGAAGCTAATGAAGAATGATTTGGTGAGAGGTTTGAAGGATGTGAAGTTTGAGAAGGATAAGCTTTGTAGTGCATGTCAAGCCGGAAAGCAAGTTGCCAACACTCATCCATCCAAAGCTTTCATGTCAACAACAAGAGTACTTGAGCTTCTTCACATGGACTTGTTTGGACCTACAACATACAAGAGCTTAGGTGGCAATCTCTATTGTCTTGTTATTGTTGATGACTATTCAAGATACACATGGGTATTCTTTCTTCATGACAAATCCGAAGCCACTCCATCATTCAAGAAGTTTGCCAAGAGAGCCCAAAATGAATTTGATATCAAGATCAAGAAGATAAGAAGTGACAATGGCAAAGAATTTGACAACACAAACATTGAGCATTATTGTGAAGACGTTGGGATCAAACATGAAGTCTCCGCAACTTACACTCCGCAACAAAATGGTGTAGTAGAGAGGAAGAACCGGACATTAATCACCCTTGCAAGAACTATGCTTGATGAGTACAACACACCGGAGAGGTTTTGGGCCGAAGCTATCAACACCGCATGCTATGCGGCCAATAGATTGTTCCCTCACCGGTGGTTCAACAAGACTCCATATGAATTGCTCAATGGGAAGAAGCCGGATATCTCTTTCTTCCGGGTGTTTGGTTGCAAATGCTACATCTACAAGAAGCGGCAACACCTAGGGAAGTTTCAAAGACGTTGTGATATTGGCTTTCTTGTTGGTTACTCATTGAAATCCAAAGCATATCGAGTATTCAACCATGCCACCGGTATGGTAGAGGAAACATATGATGTGGAATTCGATGAATCTAACGGCTCCCAAGGAGCACATGAGAATCTTGATGATGTAGGTGATGAACCATTGAGGGAGGCTATGAAGAATATTCCAACCGGAGACATCAAGCCTAAGGAGGATGAAGATGAAGTGCAAGTGATTGATCAACCTTCTTCATCCCAAGTGCCACAAGATGATGACAAAGATGGGAGAGATCCAAATGAAGATACTCACATCTCCCATCAAGATAGAGTGGCACAAGCTCAAGATGTTGATGCTCCACAACCTTCTCCCCAAGTGGTTGATAGAAGGACAACTCCTCTACTCCAAGCACATCCTCAAGATCTCATCATCGGAAGTCCATCAAGGGGTGTAATGACTCGCTCTCAAAAATATGCATCATTTATTGAACATCACTCTTTTGTCTCTTGCATTGAGCCTACTAGCATAGATGAAGCTCTCCAAGATCCGGATTGGGTGAATGCCATGCACGAAGAGTTGAACAACTTCACCCGCAACCAAGTTTGGACACTTGAAGAGCGACCCAAAGGTGCAAGAGTCATTGGAACAAAATGGGTGTTTCGCAACAAGCAAGATGATCAAGGTGTAATCGTGAGGAACAAGGCAAGACTAGTGGCAAAGGGGTTCTCTCAAGTTGAAGGCTTGGATTTTGGAGAGACCTTTGCACCGGTTGCAAGGCTTGAAGCCATTCGTATCCTTCTTGCATATGCATCTAATCACAACATTAAACTCTTTCAAATGGATGTGAAAAGTGCATTTTTAAATGGCTTCATAAATGAACTAGTCTATGTTGATCAACCTCCCGGGTTTGAAGACCCTAGATATCCTAATCATGTTTATAGGTTGTCCAAGGCATTATATGGGCTAAAGCAAGCCCCAAGAGCTTGGTATGAGCGCCTTCGGGACTTCCTTATTGAGAAGGGCTTCAAAATTGGGACGGTGGACACCACACTATTCACCAAGAAGCTTAATGGAGATATCTTCATTTGTCAAGTCTATGTCGATGATATCATATTTGGCTCAACAAATGAAGACTATTGCAAAGAGTTTGGTGATTTGATGTCGAAGGAATTCGAGATGTCTATGATTGGAGAGCTTACATTCTTTCTTGGTTTTCAAGTGAAGCAAATGAGAGAAGGGAATTTCATCTCTCAAGAAAAGTATACCAAGGATCTTCTCAAGAGGTTCAATATGGATGAATGTAAGCCCATCAAGACTCCAATGCCATCAAATGGACATCTCGACCTAGATGAGGGAGGTAACCCGGTTGACCAAACTCTCTACCGTTCTATGATTGGTAGTTTGTTATACTTGACCGCATCTAGGCCCGATATCATGTTTAGTGTGTGTATGTGTGCTAGATTCCAAGCTAACCCTAAGGAGGCTCACTTAGTTGCCGTAAAAAGAATCCTTAGGTACCTTAAGCACACACCAAGCATTGGCCTTTGGTATCCCAAAGGAGCTAGTTTTAATCTTGTGGGCTATTCTGATTCGGATTATGCCGGTTGCAAAATCGATAGGAAAAGCACATCCGGAGGGTGCCATTTGCTTGGTAGATCACTAGTGTCTTGGTCCTCAAAGAAGCAAAATAGTGTGGCTTTTTCAACCGCCGAGGCGGAATACATAGCCGCGGGAGCTTGTTGTGCACAAATCCTTTATATGATGCAAACCCTTCTAGACTATGGTGTAGCTCTAAAAGGGGTACCTTTGTTGTGTGATAATGAGAGTGCCGTAAAACTTGCTAACAACCCGGTTCAACACTCTCGCACTAAGCACATCGATATCCGTCATCACTTCCTTAGAGATCATGTTGCAAAAGGAGATATATCTTTAGAGGGAGTAAGGACGGAAGATCAATTGGCGGATATCTTCACAAAACCTTTAGATGAAGCACGGTTTTGCAAGTTGAGGAATGAGCTTAATGTTCTTGATCTAAGTAACTTCACTAAAAGATGAGCTTGTGTTGTCGGTTGCATTGCATATGTAATATAAACATGTCTAATATATGTATTGCACGTAGAGCTTGACTAACTTGGTTAAGATAACCGCCCCAAAGCGTGTGAAGAAGCTTAACCAAGGACAAACTTGACAAGCGACTAGATTCAATTTCAAGTATTGCATTGCATATGCATGTGTGTTTGTTTTGTCGTTTCTTTTCGGTTAAGTTTGAGCATCCGCTGTGTTCGCCCACCGATAGGGGGAGCATTTGACGCTTCCATTGGTTATGTACCCTATTTGGTGGCCATACGATGTCTCCTCGTTCGCTGTTATTGCTTATTTTCGTTAAAATGCATATAGCCTAAGGCAAAATATTTGCAAAATTGAGGGTTTGAGAGAGGCATCTCACACCAGTCCCAATTTGGTGTTTATTTGGATCTTACAAAGTTGGGACAAGGTTGGGAAAGTTCGGCGCGAAGAAATCAGCAAGAAACAGCACTCAGAGGTGCACCGGACGCTGCACCGGACGCTGGACCGGACTCTGGATCGGCGCGTCCGGTCAGTTCAAAATGGAGATTTGGCACCGGACTGTCCGGTCATTCCTGGAAGCCGAGCGTCCGGTCGTGTTTGGGAGGTCACCGGACTCCGAGGAGCGTCCGGTCGGGAGCAACGGACGCGTCCGGTCAAAATTTGACCGTTCTGGAGCTCTCTGTAGCCACCGGACGCTGCTGTTCCAGCGTCCGGTCGCCCAGCGGACGCGTCCGGTCGCCACTTAAACGGCGCAGTGAACTCTTCTTATGACACGCGGGGCCCGCACCCTTTCCTTTCTTCTTCTTTCTCTCGCCCGCGCGCCGGTTTCTTCTTCCCGACGCCGAACCGCCGCCGCCGCGACCCCGCCGGCCTCCTCCTCCGCGCCGCGCCGTGCCCTTCCAGCGCCGCCGCCATCTCTGCTCGCCTCCACACGCTCCAACGCCGCCGCCCTGCCCTCTTCTCTGCTCGCGCGCGCACCACCGCCGCCCTGCCAAACCCTAGCACCGCCACTTTTGCCTCCTTCAGCGCCGTCGGATCGTCCACCGCCGGGAACCGCCTCTGCACTGGTCCTTCCCTTCCCCGGCGCCTCCCATTCCTCCTTTTCGCCGGCGATCTTCTTCCATTGGTGAGCAACCGCCCCGCCCGTCATGTGTTCGACGAAATGCCACAAGTGACTCCTTTTCACTTCTTCACCGCACTTTTTCTTCAATTTCCTTTCCCTTGATCCCGCAGTGATCCTCGGTCCGTGGTGTGGTGCCCCCGCCGTGTCGTTTCTTCTTCCCTTTTCGCAGGTTCCTCGTCGTTCCCAAGGTAGCAAGCCACTCCTCCTATCTTATCTCCTTGCTTGCTTCCATTAGGAATTCTCGCATCCCTAGCTACTATAATTGCTTATATACATATATCCTTCTATTCCATCTATGCAAATGAGTCGAGTCGGGTTGCCAAGTGTGATTGACCGTGACAGTTTAGCGTGTGGCAGTGCAACTCGGGGCCAAGCCCGCGAGTACAGAACAGAGGCCAAGCCTCTTGAGTGTCGGGTTCTCGTGCTTGATCGATGGCGGTGTGACTCTCAAAGGGGCATTGGATTGTTTGATTGACGGTTTTTTCTTCTTGCGGTCCTCTTGTCGGTTTGTACTTGGCGCTTGATTCTTGGCGTGGTTCTTTGATTGGCATTCATGGCACGTTGCAAGAACGTCGGTGGTGGTCCCGCTCCGCCTCCTCCGCCACCCCCTCCTCCACCTCCTCGGGAGAAGGGCAAGGCGAAGGTTTCCAAAGAAGAAGAAGCGCAAGCGGGCGACCACGAGAGACAGAGAGACTTCTAGCGATAGCGACGCGCCGCAGACTTGCAGAGAGGGTGGTACTCGTGGCGGCCGAGGATCGATGAGCCGGACCCGGCCTTCAGGTGGCTCGTGCCCTTCGCACTCCTACTCCTCACGACCCACCAGGCACTGTGCAGATCGGGGGTGTGCGTTACCGAGTCTCCGACCTACCCCCCGACCTTGGTGTCGAGACAGGCAGTTCCACTCAGGCAGAGGCAGCAGAGCAGCCAGAGGCAGAGGCAGCGGCAGCAGACCAGCCCGAGGACACCGAGGAGCAGCCCGAGAGCCCACCACGTCGTCGTTCTGCACGCACTCGCTCTCAGGTCACTCCTAGAGTTGAGACCCAGCGTCGTGGTGGACGCCCTCCTCCTGCCAGGCCCCGTGTTCCTGCTCCAGTTGTACACATAGACTTGCGGGCCGCCAATGCCCGTCGAGTTCAGGACCTGCGGTGTGTGGACTTTGACCAGTGGTTTCCACCGCAGCGTGACCCCAGGGCAGCAGAGGGCTTTTACACAGTGCTTCAGGAGGATTTTTACAGAGCTTACCAAGGACTTGAGATCAGGCCTCACAGAGTGTGCCCGCTTGACAGAGTTGTTTCAGCTGGTGGAGAGCAGATCAGAGCTTCACTCACTTACCTCCCTGGCTTGGCAGACCTGATCGGCTTACCTGGAGCGTACGTGGACTCTTGGGTGCGTGAGTTCTACGCTACTCTTTGGATCGACCCAGGTCACACGTTCATTCACTTCACCTTCCGTGGCCAGCCGTACAGACTCTACCGTCCTCGTGCTCACGAGCTTCTTGGCACGACACCGTCAGAGACTCGCCTTCACCAGTCCTGCTACAGTGACACTGAGCCTCCTCGTCGCCCTCACGGTGGAGAGGACCTGCCTATTGAGAAGGCCCGCAGGATCTTCAGGGAGCCGTTCGGACCGGGCTCGAGCCGTCTACCTAGGGATCTCACCCCTACGGCCCGTGTCCTGAACGAGGTGATGAGACGGACACTTCTGCCGAGGATTGGCAACAGGGAGACGATCACGAAGGTTCAGCAGTGGCTTGTCTACTTCCTTGCTTCACAGACTGCTTTTGACATCTGGGATGTCATTGTTTCAGAGATGGAGGACACTATCACCGAGGGATTCAAGACGCGCCGACAGCTGCCTTTTGCTCACTTGATCTGCGTGATCTTACAGCGTCTGGTCTCCCCGTTCCCTCCGGAGGCACTTGCTGAGTTCAGAGCCACTACCACCTCCTTTCCAGTGTATAACATGACTCAGCTAGTTGGAGCCCGTCCGGGCAACAGGGCCACTCGTGCGCCAGGTCAGTCGCGCCCCACTGTTGCAGAGACTGAGGAGCAGCAGGACGAGGCCGTTGAGGCACTTGCTCAGGCCGAGCTTACACAGATGGAGACCGCGCCGGCTGATATTGCTGAGGATCTTCCTTCGGACAGTTCAGACAGTGACTACGCTCCACCTCCGAGGATGCCTCCACGTGCTCACGACGCCGAGGCCGGTGGTTCAGGCTCCAGTGACAGTCCAGCGCTTCTTGCTATACTTGAGAGACTCTCACAGTCGTCAGACAGACACGGACAGGAGCTTCGTCAGCTTCACCAGCAGCAGGCAGCCGACACTGCAGCGCTTCACGCCCGCCAGAACGAGCTCCAGCAGCAGATACTTCAGGCCCAGCTTGAGACTCAGGCTATCTTCCGTCAGACTCAGCAGCAGTCTCTTGACCTCCAGCGTCAGTCGTTTGCCTTCATGGAGCACATGGTTCGGCACACTGGGGTTCCTGCCTTTGACTTCACTTCGACTCAGCTTGGCGGACCTTCCAGTTCTTCACTCCCGGCTCCACAGTTACAGTCCAGCGGACTTCAGAGTCAGGGAGTGTCTGCACCGTTCAGCTCACCGCCCCAGCAGTTCCCGCAGTACTTTGCTTCTCCAGGGGCCGGGTACACACCGATTCGGACAGGCTTCACTCCACCTCCTACGTCCTCGGTGCTTGTGACCCCGCGAGCTCTCAGTGCCACTTACAGCGAGATCACCGGTTTTCCTACTCCTCAGGGTACTCAGGGTCAGTTACCAGTGACAGAGGCTCCAGTCACCACTACTACCGAGACTCACCCATCGTCGGTTGCTTCTTCTTCCAGCCTCCCTTGAGTCGGCCTCCTCCTGTCACTCACTGTGTACGAGGCTACCATTACGATTCTTGTTTTTGTTCCGGTGAAGTACGCCTCCTCGGGCGCTTTCTACTTCAGAGGCTCCAAATCCACGAGAGACCATGATTGCTCCTACTCCAAAGGATCGAGGCGTGCCGGTGTCGGCGGCTCCTACTTCTACCGAGCTTCCACCTTGAGCCCCAGGGTCGAGGCCACTACCACCGAGACACACGAGGCCGAGGTTGGCGGCAAATGCGAGGCACCGCTTCACCTCCGAGAGACACGGCTTCGAGGCTCCTCCCTGCACTACACTCGGTTTTGAGCTGACCGCACGCTCGTCCGGACCCGACTCGTCTCCAGTCCCACCTCCTCAGGAGCCTTAGGTTTTGGTGCTTGACGCCAAAGGGGGAGAGAGAGTCGAGTATGTGAGATAGGGGGAGCGTGTGAGGGGGAGTTGCTTCTTTTGATTTGTGTTACTCATGCATACATGCATACATTCTTTATCTTCGTGCATCATGAGATACATGCTTTTGGTTGCCTTTTGTGGATATGTGTTAGTTCATGTGATATGTGGTTTACTCATGACTTGTGCTCTCTACGTTTGATATATATACATATGCTTTGTCATGTCACATGTTGGTGCTCATTTGCTATGCTTTCACTTTTCATATTTTAAATGAGCTCCATGTTTCTTGTACTCGCACTTCATTCATATTCCGTTGAGTACATGTTGGCTTGAGTTATATAAGCTTATCTAACCCTTTTGTTCTTATTGTCAAAAAGCTTATATGATTCAAGTTCGTTGAAAACCTCAAATCCACTCTCATACTCGAGGTTGTTGTCATCAATCACCAAAAAGGGGGAGATTGAAAGCATCTAGGCCCCTAGTGGGTTTCGGTGATTAATGACAACGTTAAATTACTGTGACTAACGTGTGTTTTGCAGAAACAGTTTGAGTTAGGTCACGGTAATGGTGGTTGATTGGGCAATCAATGGTTTTCATGCCCCGACGATCGAGATCGTTTTTGGTTTTCAAAGGATGGACGACAAGGTTAAGGACGGCTAGTTCTAAGTGTCGATTGGTGTTGGAGAGACATTTAGAGTAGCTAGGACTTTGTTTTTATCTTTGGCCGTACTATTAAGAGGGGTTTGAATGGGTAACTTGACCTAGGTGAGTCTAGTGAGTTAGGTGTGGTGCACACTTGTTCTTTCTAGTCCTAGGAAGCCCTAGAATTGGCCCAAAGATCAGCTAAGTCGAAGCCATACGAGAGGTCGCGAAAAACGGAAGTCATACGAGCCATTTTGGCTCGACCGACGCCGGCACATAAACTGACCGGACGCGTCCGGCCGTGTATGTGAGGTGCCCGAGTGACGGACACGCCCGGGCAAGGGACCGACGCCCGGTGCCATCGGTGTGCGGTCCATGTTGGACCGACGCTGGTCAAGACCGACCGGACGCCGGGGTCGTGGCGTCCGGTCACAACTCGAGAGAGGTCCGAGAGAGGGAAAAATCTGACCGGACGCGTCCGGTCATTGTGGACCGGACTCTGACACGCGTCCGATCAGCGTGACGCACAGCAGGTACAGTAGCCGTTAGACGACGACCGGACGCGTCCGGTCGCCCCGACGGACGCGTCCGGTCGACCTTAAAACTGCCTGAAATACCTCTTCGTGTGGGGGTTTGTGTGGGGGGTATAAATACTCCCTTACCTCATTCAATTGAGGTCTCTTGCTCATTCCAACAGCTGAAGAACACCTTGTGAGTGCTTGAGAGTGCAAGAGCCCTAGTGAGGTTGAGAGATTTGCTAATCCATTGCTTAGGACCTCATTAGTGAAAAGAGAGTAACAAGTGTGCATCCACTCATCTCATTAGGCTTGTCTTGGTCAAGTGAGAGTTCTTGCTTATTACTCTTGGTGATCGGCATCACCTAGACGGCTCGGTGGCGATTGGGAGCATGGTGATCATCCGGTGGTGATTGTGGATGGCCCATCTCATCTTGTGAGCGGTTTTGGGGGATTCACCGCGTCGGAGTGACGAAGAATCATCCCGTAAAGAGCACTTGGTCCTTGCGAGGATCAAGGGGGAGCTACACCCTTGCGCGGGTGCTCCAACGAGGACTAGTGGAGAGTGCCGACTCTCCGATACCTCGGGAAAACATCGCCGCGTTCCTCTCCTTCTCTTTACTTTGAGCATTTACATTCTCGCAATTACTTCTTGTATTTACATTGCTAGAATTGCCATGCTAGAGTAGGGTTTGGAACCTAGGGAGCAAAACTTTTGTGTCTAGAAGTCATAGAACACACATTAGGCACTAGGGGTGAAATGGGCTAGCGATAGGTTATTACCGCTGCGATTAAAATTTAGAAAAGCCCAATTCACCCCCCTCTTGGGCATCTTGATCCAATTTTTGAAAGGCCAACGAAGACTCCAACTAACCCAAGAACAACACCATGCCTTGGTACTCACTACGGTGCAACCAACAATGCAAAAACATTGAACTAGCATTTAAGAAAATTAATCACAAATTAGATGCCAAAAGGCATTGTCATAGGTTCTCAGACTTAGGATTTTGAGCTGGATTTTAATTCAACTTCCATTTTCAAGCCGTTGTTTTAACTAGCTAGTAAGTTTATTTCTCTGAAACAAAAGTTGCGCTACCATCTACAAAGTTTGCACTTCAAACTTTATTTAAAGGTTGCATACATGTTCTATAATAATTTTGCTTAATAAAAATTGATTTTTAACCTTACTTGATAAAAGGAGCTATAGAAGCCAACTTTCATTCAGCATTTTTAATGGCCTTTTTAAGTTACTAGGAATTGTTTTGACACTCAATCACAAGCATTAACACATAAACACGATGCTCATAAAATGATTTGACAGGTGGTTAAGCGCGTAACACCAGGGGTGTTACACCTTAGTTATCTAGTTGACCTGAGACAACCCCTCTCTACCCACCAAAAATATTTACCTTTTCTATCCTTGGACGTCCTTGATTCGTTACTAGTACACTTCGCGTTTCTCGTGGAAAATTGATACCTTGGAATACTCTTAGGTGAAAACTACAGCGGTATCCGTGCGCTTGCGGATCTTTTCTGTTTGCGTTAAAATATACCAACAAGCTTTCTGGCGCCATTGCCGGGAAACAGTAGCTGTTCTAGAATCGAACCAAGTTCATCCGTGTATCTTTATTTTCCTTTTTATCACTACCTTTACCCTACCATATGAATTCCACGCCTATCTTTCAATTCTCGGCTCCAAAAGGCAAGTTGTCGGAGCCTCCACCATCATCACATCCTATACTTACTGATGGCTATGAGCTTCGCCCTACTTTCATAGCCATGGTTCGGGAGCAACCCTTCTCTGGATTAGAAGATGAAAATCCTTACACCCACCTTAGAGAATTTGAGCAATTGTGTTCTTGCTTGACTATTGCTGGCATGACACAAGAGACCATTAAATAGAAATTATTTCCGTTCTCCCTTTTAGGAAGAGCGAAACAGTGGTATGCTCATACTGTAGGAGGAGTAAATGAAAATTGGGACGAACTTCGAGACAAATTTTGTCTTGCTTTCTTCCCTCTTTCTAGGATCGCCACTCTTCGAATAGAAGTTCTCACCTTTAAACAAAAAGAGAAGGAGACAATAGGAGCAGCTTGGGCTAGGTTCTTAAGTCTTATCAATACCGGTCCAACCCGTCACTTGCCTGACCACGTGCTTCTTTACCACTTTCATCTTGGTCTTAGCAAGGAAGCCGCTCTGCACCTTGACTTATCTTCTGGAGGTTCATTCTCGCACAATACCATGAGCGAGGGGAAAGCCATTCTACAGAAAATCCTTGAAAACACCCCTTAC
Organism: Chrysopogon serrulatus; assembly: GCA_015844335.1. Taxonomy (NCBI): domain Eukaryota; kingdom Viridiplantae; phylum Streptophyta; class Magnoliopsida; order Poales; family Poaceae; genus Chrysopogon; species Chrysopogon serrulatus. The sequence goes on along the minus strand of JADLZL010002327.1, from coordinate 14,016 downwards.
ACTGGTATTTTTGATGAGTTTTCCGAAGAAGAAGTCAAGCCAAGCCCCGACCAACAAGAGGAGATAGACACAACCGAATCTGAAATCACTTCAAATCCTTCTGATAATTTGGTTGTTAAAGAACCTCCCATTAAGGAAACCCAAGGCAATCTGGAAAATGATGAATCCCATCATTCCATGTTTTCTTTTGAAATCGAGGATGGTCTTTTTGAAGATTTTAGAAATGCCTTGAATTTACCGGTCCAAGTGAAAACTCTTGCGCATTCTATGTCATCTGAGCATGATGATGGTCCAACTAATGATGTTTTCCTTATGGAACACATTAAAGGACTATCGGCCATCATGAGTCGTGAGTGGTTGGCAGAAACGGAGTTATCTACTGAGGTAGCCCGAATCATTGCCCCCTCAGATGTTATGACTTGTATCCTTAAGGGAACCACCATAGAGGCTCACTATAGTCCTACCGTTGGGATGAATATCATTTCAAAGGCTTTGGCCGAACAACTATACCCCAACGAGTTATTGATCCCATCTTATAAGTTTCTAAAAAATCCTTCTGGAGTTACTCTTGAAAGTTATGGGGTCATAATGTCTATCCCATTGAGAATACGATGTTCTGAGTATCGCATAGATTTTTATATCTTTGACATCTCAGATACATCCATCTTGATTGGTGTGTCTTTTAGGATACTCTTCTAAGAAAGACCAAAATAGGATCTCCTAGATTTAAAGTTAGGAAGTTCTCCTATCACCATCTCACTTGTACGCTCAAATAATGCGATAGTAGAACCCAAGCCCGAGCAAGACCCTGTTGAGGAGGTTTTAATGGCATCTTTAGAGGATATGGCCCAACCAACTCTCGATGATGAACACTTTATTCAAGAAGAGAAAGAGTTGGTAGAGCCTGTCGAGTTAGAGGAAACCGAGGTGCCATCACAACCTTCAGTTGAGCTGAAACCGCTTCCTTCTGGCTTAAAATATGTCTTTCTCAATAATAATCGAAAAACTCCAGTCATCATAAGTGACAAGCTTTCTGAAGAGGAAACCCATAAACTTGTCACTATCCCAGAAAGACATAAGCCGGCCATAGGCTACTCACTCCAAGACCTCAAGGGAATTAGTCACATCCTCTGCACTCATCGTATTCCCATTGACCCTGATGCTTCACTATCGAGGGAACCACAAAGGAGACTTAACAACGCAATGCGAGAAGTTGTTAAGAAAAAGGTCCTTAGGCTCTTACATGCTGGGATTATTTATCCCGTACCTCATAGTGAGTGGGTTAGCCCTGTCCAAGTTGTGCCAAAGAAAAGAGGAATGACAGTCGTGAGGAATGAAAAGAATAAGCTCATCCCTCAACGCACTGTCACGGGGTGGCGTATGTGCATCGACTACCGAAAACTTAACAAGGCAACAAAGAAAGATCACTTCCCGTTACCCTTCATTGATGAAATGTTGGAACGGCTTGCAAATCACTCTTTCTTTTGTTTCCTTGATGGGTATTTCGGGTATCATCAAATTCCAATCCACCCTGATGACCAAAGTAAGACCACTTTCACATGCCCGTATGGAACTTATGCTTATCGACGAATGTCGTTCGGATTGTGTAATGCTCTAGCTTCCTTCCAATGGTGCATGATGTCTATATTCTCTGATATGATCGAGAAAATCATGGAGGTCTTTATGGATGACTTTACCGTCTATGGCACAACATTCAATGATTGCCTAGAGAATTTAGATAAGGTCTTACAACGGTGTGAAGAAAAGCACTTAGTCCTGAACTGGGAGAAATGCCATTTTATGGTTGTTGGTATAAATTAACTGCACCCTAATAATAATTATAATCGATTATCCGCAAGCGCACGATATATATACCGATAGCACTTCACCAAGATCAACCCGGTTTTAATATCGAACCCAAAGGAACAAAGAGGTGAAATATGATCTAGCCTAATACTTCTTAATCTACGGGGCACAAACAACTTAGAAAACTATCGAGAACGAGGAAAATAGCTAATGCACTCTAGTTCTAACCACCTAAACTTTGTATAATATCGTCTTATCGGGCAAGTGATCTGAATAGGAGAAGAAACAGAGTAATCTACCTACCAGACACCTATCAGCCTGTCTGTCCTATCAACGGGAAGTGGACTACAGAGGATTCAACGTAGCTATAGAGTCACCTACGCGAGCTACCACTATCCGGCTAATCAGGGGACATTCACAAGTAATCATAACCCAGACACCACGTCTACGCTACGACAACTACTCTGACCTAGGAGCTACCCAAATCAAAGTACTCAATGTAATATGAGTTGCAAACTAAAGAACGAATATAAACGCTGCTTACTTGAATCAGAATATTAAATACAAAAGTACCTCAGAACGCAGCTCCGGGCGAGGGAGCCGAATCCAGACGAATACAGCTCCGAAGGGCGCTCCGACAGGCCGGGGCTCCTCCGAATCTCTACTCTCCTCTCTATCTCTCTAATCTCTATCTTGATTGCTAGCCTAGATCTAGTGGATCTCTATCTAAAGCTCTGAATCTTCATCTCTTGATCCGCCTCTCCTCGGGGGGTATGGCCCTCCTTTTATAGCCCTGGGATTAACACGCCGCCGATCAAACCGACTTAACAAGCGGCCAGGATGAAAACCCTAGGCGGCAGGAGAAGGTTCCAGAAGGGGGGGCAGCGGCGGCCACCCTAGGGCCCCTGGGCGGCCCCATGGTGGGGCCGGCCGGCCCCACCTGGAAGCAACCGGGGCCCCACTTCTTCGGGTGTCTTCTGGAGTCTTCCCGAGTCCTCCTAAGATATCCTTTTGTCGCGGTTATGTTTCGTGGTAAATAAGCACTCAAATCCCTCTTTTTAGTCTTTTCCTGAATAATTCCCTAAAAATGCACAAATCACCAAAACTCGTGGAAATTGTTAATGATAACCTTATTCTTGTTATAATTTGTTTCCTCGTAATGGTAATTGCTAATAAATTTTGGATAATAACAAGTGTCAACAATTACCCCCACACTTAGGCTTTTGCTCGTCCCGAGGAAAAGGTTGGTTTTAGTAATGGGTACCATCAATACGTAACTTGGGACCTAAATTATATAGCACTAGTCTAGTAATCATGTATTGTGAGATTCAAAAAGTGTCTATCATGAATTCTTAAGTAATTGCTTTGAGTAAGATAGCTTAAGATTGATTACACCTTTCTGTAATTATGTTTCTTTGGAGTAGAGGTTATTTTGTAAAAACGTGGCTGCATCTCTCTCTTGTAGTGGCACCAATAGTGTGTATAATGTGGGAGAGAAATATCATATTCCTAGATCGAGAAAGACTTCTCACTTCTAGGCATATTATGTCGGAGGTACTATAAGCTTTTCTTTTTTTATTTAGCACATGCTTATATTTCTTATTTTGATCGAGGTTTCGAACACTTGTCCCTTTTTATTTCCTCATGATCCATCTCGCTGAGGTTTTGGGACACTTGTCCCTTTTTATTTCCTCAGATTTCTTTTGATTTGCTCATGCCTCCGTCATAATAATACTTGCTCTAGATAGTGAATTATTTTAACATGTGACACTGGAAATATGATAAAACTCTCAACCATGATTAGACTTATTGTATGCCATAAAAAAGAGGAGTGAAGCTAAAAAGTTTAAAGTTTTCATAAAAAAATCTCCAAAGATAAATTATCGAAAAACGAGTGATCATTATCTTAACTACCTTATTTTCCACAATAACTTAATCAATCATGAAGTGCTTTTGAATTTCATAAAAAACACAACTCTAGAGCGATATATAATTTAAATTTCTCAAGTGATGGGTTGAATGGGTTTATTATTTCTTAAAGCATTTTAATATAGAGATTCATGGTTCAGATCGAATGCAGAATAATACATGTATTTAAGTCGTAATTAAGTTGAACCCGAGCGTGATCGAAACGAGGAGACGAGGAGAGCCGGGGGCCCGCCCGCCCCACCCCACCTCGGTCCTCCTGCGGGTCCCGCTTTGCGTCTTGCGGTGTTGATTCGATGATGGTTTGGATTACGCTATTCTTCCGATCGTATTTTTGCTTCGTGATTGATTGTGCTTCCCCACACTTGTTTTTCTATAAATTCTCTCGCACAATATGTGGAGACAAAATATTCCAAAAATAGAGAGTAGAGTAGATAACACACATTAATAAAATAAGGCACTTTATTCATTCATAGTGGTGGTAAAAATAATTCAACAGACGTTTTAATGACTGAGCTAACGACAGCCCTAGCTCTTTAGGCTTTGACCTAAACAACTTGACCGACTCATTAATCTAGCGGAAGTGTGCCTTATTAGATAACTAGGCGCTTAATGCCGCCCTTCATTGTTGAGGCCCCCCGGCCGGCCCCGAGAGCCGCAACCTCGCCTTCAAGCTTTTTTTTTTTTAGCGCTTAAGATTGCGGAGTAACTTAGCATGAATCCCAACCTTCTCTTCTAACTCATTTATGAGCTTGTCCCTCAAATTATTGGACGTTTCCATCTCTTTGACAAGGTTGGAGAGGCCTTCAAATTTCTCGTTAAGAATGCGTAAGGTTGGTGCTTTGGGAACCTTCTCCAATGCTAATGCCGATGCTTGCTCTCTTCCTCTTAGGTTTAGGCTTGGGTTTAGGTGCAATAGGCTCAACATAGCATACTTCATCGATTTGCACGAACTCCCCGAATGCAGAGGGCGAGAGGCATTGGTGTACTTAGCGCATATCAAGTTACCCTTCTTGTCGGTCTCGACCGATACGAAGTCGCTCATTAGCTCTGGGTGCAAGAAGCTTGGTACCACGAGGGATGGCAATCTGCTTCCCTTTAGCGCCTCCTTCAAGCATCGACCTTACGGGAGGTGGAGGAAGAGCATCCGGATCTTGCACGTAGTAGACTTGCTCATGACGCCGAGGTGTTGCAGCTTGCTTCGGCGGCACAACGGCGAGGGGCTTCGGCCGGGCGAGGACGAGGGCCTTCGAGTCATCGCCGGGGATGCCAAGAAGTCCGTGCCGTAGGAGACGACGCCTTGTTCGCCATTGCTAATAGATCTAAACCGAGAGAGCTCCTTTTTTTGAGGAAGGAGAGGTGGCTGGTTATGGAATAAAGTTGAGGAGGTCTAGGTACGTATTTATATGGGTTTTTAGGAGACAGGATGAGGATAAAACCTAGGTTCTACGTGATCCGTACGAAAAGTATATCCGATCATCGCGCCAAACATACGCCGAATATACGTAGGAAGAGGGTTGAAGGTCGAGGGACGAAAGACGGGACGAGGGGACACCGGGGGGCGCCGCCCGCCCCACTAGGGCGCCGGCCGGCCCAACCCAGGGCCCACTTCGGGTGCCCTTCTGCGGGGTGCCTCGGAATCTTCCTATGATTCTGTTAGATATATATTCGGATAAAATTTCGTACCGGACTAAAATAGACCTTAATAAGTTGGTAATTGGATGAAATCAATTTCATCCACTACTCCTGAATCATATGGTTCCAAATAAAGTTTAAGTCGGTGCCCATTTACCTTGAATAACGTACCTTCGTTTGATTGTAGAGTTATTGCTCCATGCGGTGACGCATTCACGACGGTAAAGGGTCCTTCCCATTTACTTCTTAGCTTCCCAAGCCCGAATAATTTGAACCTGGAATTAAAAAGTAATACCTTATCTCCGGGTGAAAACTCCTTTTTCTTGATTCTCTTATCATGCCATTTCTTCGTTCGTTCTTTTTTGTAGATTTTCGAATTATGATAAGCCTTTTCTCTCCATTCTTCTAATTCTGATAATTGCATTTTTCTTTTCTCTCTCCAAAGCCAGCGTCCAAATCCATATTCCATCTTTTTATAGCCCAAAGAGCTTTATGTTCTAATTCAACTGGTAAATGGCAGGTCTTGCCATACACCAATTGATATGGTGACATACCCAAAGGTGTTTTGTAAGTCGTCCCCAGGTATGCCCATAGTGCATCCGGTAACCGATCCTTCCATAAAGTTCCCATCTCATCTACTGTTTTCTAGAGAATATTCTTGATTTGCTTATTGGACGTTTCTGCCTGACCACTTGTCTGAGGATGGTATGGAGTAGCGACATTGTGTCGTATTCCATGGGCTTGTAGGTATAAGTGAAACTTCTTATCAGTGAAATGCGTTCCTCCATCACTTATAACCATTCTAGGTGTTCCAAACCTTGGGAATATGATTTCTTCGAACATCTTCTTTGAATGTTTGGAGTTAGCATTTTTACATGGCATAGCTTCTACCCACTTGGATACATAGTCAACTGCTACCAAAATATACTCATAATTCTTTGACTTCACAAAGGGTCCCATGTAATCGATTCCCCGGACATCAAAGAGCTCAATCTAAAGGTTGTTGGTGAGTGGCATGGCATCTCTTGTATTGATGTTTCCGTGCCTCGACATGCTCCACATCTTCGGATGAAATCTTTGGTGTCTTCATACATAGTTGGCCAAAAGAAACCACTCGCCAGATTTTTTGCATGAGTGCGAATGCCCCATAATGACCTCCATATGGTGATGAGTGACATTTCGAATGATCTCGCAAGCCTTCTTCTACTTGGTACACACCTTCCGAGTAATCCATCAGCACATACCCGAAAGAGGTAAGGTGGATCCCACATGTGGAGACGACTTTCATAAATGAGTCTCTTCTTATTTTCTCCGGGTGGTACATAACCCGCAACCATAAAATTGACAATATTCGCGTACCAAGGGTCTGTCTTGGTTACTTTAAACAAAGATGTCATCTCTTAATGAATCATTTATAGGTAATTCCTGTGGTTCTTTAAAATACATTCTAGATAAATGATCAACAAATGTGGATTTTCTATTCCTTTTCTATCTTTAATCTCTAAATCAAATTCTTGTAGTAATAGAATCCATCTTATTAGTCGAGGTTTAGCATCTTTCTTAGTGAGCAAATATTTAAGAGCAAAGATGATCGAATAAACAATTATTTTAGCTCCAACTAAGTAAGATCTAAATTTATCAATAGCCATCAAAACGATTTAAGACAAAAAAGTATTTACAAATCGAAGTTTAGCGACCTTTTCTCTTGGGGAAAAATTTAAGACAAAAGTATTTTCGTAATATCTCCCAATCTCCTTGACTACTCCCAACATGGCGATTATACCATTTCTTGGCTCTACCCGTTAATGAAAACGGAAAGAGTTTCCATCTTAAAGTTTCATCACCCATGCCCTTAATGCGCAGACATGAACATGTTTGCTCAAAATTAGTTAAATGGGAATAGGGGTTTTCGCTAGTGTTACCGAGAAAAGATATGTTCTTGGACTAATTTAATTAATCCCTAGCGTAGCTCATAGCCGATGATGTGATAGGTTTAGAAGATTCTATTGGTCGGAGGTACGATCCCGATGGTGCTCCATATTGATATAAAAGTTGCGATTCGTTTTCCATAATATTTTTTTTTTGTTTTTAATATAAGGATAACTATAGACTAAGATAGGCTAAATCAAAATCAGCAAACCGTTCCCCGACAACGGCGCCAGAAATGCTTGTTGGTATAAATTAACTGCACCCTAATAATAATTATAATCAGATTATCCGCAAGCGCACAGATATATATATCCGATAGCACTTCACCAAGATCAACCCGGTTTTAATATCGAACCCAAAGGAACAGTAGGTGAAATATGATCTAGCCTAATACTTCTTAATCTACGGGGCACAAACAACTTAGAAAACTATCGAGAACGAGAAAATAGCTAATGCACTCTAGTTCTAACCACCGGTAAACTTTGTATAATATCGTCTTATCGGGCAAGTGATCCGAATAGGAGAAGAAACAGAGTAATCTACCTACCAGACACCTATCACCGTCTGTCGTCCTATCAACGGGAAGTGGACTACGAGAGGATTCAACGTAGCTATAGAGTCACCTACGCGAGCTACCACTATCCGGCTAATCGGGGGACATTCACAAGTAATCATAACCTGCACACCACGTCTACGCTACGACAACTACTCGACCTAGGAGCTACCCAAATCAAAGTACTCAATGTAATATGAGTTGCAAACTAAAGAACGAATATAAACGCTGCTTACTTGAATCGAAATATTAAATACAAAAGTACCTCGAACGCGACTCGGGCGAGGGAGCCGAATCCGCATTTAATACAGCTCAAGGGCGCTCCGACAGGCCTGGGGCTCCTCCGAATCTCTACTCTCCTCTCTATCTCTCTAATCTCTATCTTGATTGCTAGCCTAGATCTAGTGGATCTCTATCTAAAGCTCTGAATCTTCATCTCTTGATCTGGCCTCCTCCAGGGGGGGTATGGCCCTCCTTTTATAGCCCGGTGGGATTAACACGTGCCGTCGAGATCAAACCGACTTAACAAGCGGCCGGGATGAAAACCCTAGGCAGCAGGAGAAGGTTCCGAAGAAGGGGGGCAGCCGGCCACCCTAGGGCGCCGGCGGCCCCATGGTGGGGCCGGCCCCCCACCTGGAAGCAAACAAGGGCCCCACTTCTTCGGTGTCTTCTGGAGTCTTCCCGAGTCCTCCTTGATATCCTTTTTGTCGCGGTTATGTTTAGGTGGTAAATAAGCACTCAAATCCCTCTTTTTAGTCTTTTTCGAATAATTCCACGAAAAATGCACAAATCACCAAAACTTCGTGGAAATTGTTAATGATAACCCTATTCTTGTTATAATTCTGTTCCTCAGGTAATGGTAATTGCTAATAAATTTTGGATAATAACAAGTGTCAACAGCTAGTCAGATTGAGGTGGAGGGTCATGCCATTGCTCCGGAGGTTGTGCGTCGATCTCCTGTTCGCATTGGTGTTGCGACCATGAACAGGAGCCTTCCTCGCCACTCCCATTGGGCCCCTCGGCCACACATGCCGGAGACTCCTTCTGGAGTTACTCTAAGATGGCCGATTGACTACCGCAAGCAAGCAAGGGACGTCAAAAGGATGCATCAAGAAAATCCGTTTAATTGGACCAAGTTTGAAGGTGTTGATCCTCGCTTTTGGTCCCAATTTCACCATCATTATTATGTGAGTGTGTGTATGAAGACTGGACACAGAGGTTCCACTACACCTATTCTTCAGCACAAGGCCCCCACTCTCAAGTCTTTGCAAGCTCACAAGAATGCCGACGTTGATGCTTTGATTGAGAAGCTTGAGGAATGGCGTATTCTGCCGCTCATGTCCTTCAAGCACAATTGGAACACCGAGATCCTCTTTCAGTTTTGGGCCTCTCTTTACATTGATGAGACGAACAAGGTACTTCACTGGATGACTGAGACTTTGCATTATCGTTGTGATTACCGTCAGTTCTCTCGTCTTCTTGGGTTTGATCGCGAAGATAGAGAGGCTCCTAGCTTGTACAATCACTATGCTAATGGTGTTGGGCGTGCTGATTTTGTTAATGCTGGACTTTATCTTGACCCTGTGCATGCAAATGGGAACACTCATTACTTAAAGCCTTATTTCTATGTCCTCAACAACCTTCTCCGTGCCACCATTGATCCAAAGGTTGGGGACTCCACCAAGTTGCAGAACCATGCCCCTGCTATTCTTGTATGTTTTGGTCTTGACAAGAGGTTCAGTGTGACAGATTTGCTTTGGCGGAACATTCAGGAAGTGTCCATTGATCCTCACAAGTCTTTGCCATATGCACCATACCTTATGTATGTGATTGAGCAAGTGATTGGTTCTTCCTTCTACCATGACACCATTCATCCGGATTGAAAGGTGAGATTTCTTGGGCCACACATGGGCAAGGGAAAGACCCGGTGGTGGGTGACAAATGGTGTCTTTGCCCCGAGGATGAGGATTTTTGGGGTGCTTTGAGGCCGAGGATGTCCCACATGTGGATCCTTCTGCTGGAGCTGCAGCTGGTCGTGAGAGTGGACGTGGCCGTGGCCGTGGCCGTGGGCGTGGTAGTGCTACTCGCCATGCTCTCCAAAGGTTCTTCTCCTACTTTTGCTACACTTTCGAGAAGAAGACCGTCAGCGCCTTAGGTAAACTTGGAGGAGAAGGCGGATCTTCCCTCCTTCCTCTCCTCTCCGAGAGTTCTAGGATCCCTATGCTTTGAGTACGACACTATGTATGGAGGTCATGGAGATGATGCAGGTGAGCAGCAGCCGGGCCCCTCCTTTCGGTGCCTTTGATCCTTCCTATGGCGGTGGGCTTCCCTCCCGCTACACCATGGAGGACACCGAGCTGGGTGCTTCCTATCGAGGACATCTTTGGTGCTTTGCCGATGACGTCACCCCTGCTTCTCTCTCTGGTGCCCCCTGCTTTTTGGTGATACAGGCTGGTCCGTCGTCATCCAAGGGACCCTTTCTCGGTGGCGGCGGCGGCGGCGGCAAATGAGGACTTCGGCGACTACTAGTGGTCGCCGCTTTGCCCCTTTTTGCTTCTTCTCGTGGCCTACCCTTTTTGGCATTTGATGCCAAAGAGGGAGTGTTAAACTTATTATCATGATGTAATAGGGGTAGTTAAAAATTTCGTTCGTAATAACTCTATCTCGTGTGGTGAACTATGTGGTAAACCTGAACTATTTGTGTGTGATGGATGATTGTAGGCTAAAACTACTTATGTTTATTCAGTTTATCATCATGTGATGCTTCTTATATGATTTTATGATGATGAGTATTGTCTTTGGAATGGTTATGTGGGTTTAAGTCCTTTTTCTTTCTATCATAATCATTCAAGTTCGTTTACTTTATTCTTGTGATATATCTTGTCATATGCATCACGGTTTTTATTGTCACACACTCTTAGGCACCCCACGGATTGCAAAATTTAGGGGGAGCTTCTCTAGTGTATGCCATCTTGATTTCACTCAAGTTTTTAAAATTCAAATCCTATGCATACACCTAGGGGAGCCCTTCTTAAATCTTGGAATTCAAAAGCTCAAATTCTTTCTATCATATGTAAGCCTAAATTGGTTGTCATCAATTACCAAAAAGGGGGAGTTTGTTAGTGCATTCGCCCTCGTGGTGAGTTTTGGATAATTAATGACAATCAAATTAGGGACTAACATGTTTATCAAGTGATATCTACAGGTGTTAGTCCATTGATGAATCAAAACGAAAGAATTCGGTGAATGATAGCACCCTAAATTTTATGGACAAAAGGCGTTCCGGCTCAAGTGATTCACTCTCTTTTATTTTGATTTGAGTTATAGGAAATGCCGTACTATCAAGAGGGACACAAAGTTAACTAGCTAGATGGGGAATAAAAGTGCTCATGTCGACGTTTTAGAGTAGCTTGAGAGACACCATTGCACCCACATGCACGTAGACTTGTTTCGCTGTTCTCCGGGTGTGCCGGAAGTTCCGGTCATGTACCGAAGTTTCAGTGGTTCTTGGCGCGGCGCAAACTTTCGCTCTCCCCCCAAATGAAGTTCGGCTCAGCCGGAAGTTCGGTCGGGGACCGGAAGTTCCGGTTCTTCTTTCTTGCGGCGGGGCTTGCGCAGTTTTGACTTAGCGGAAGTTCTGGTCTCTGACCAGAAGTTCTGTCCGGTCAGAGACCGGAAGTTCCGGTCAGAGACCGGAAGTTCTGGTCAGCCCGAGCCTCGCCCATTGTCAAGCCAACGTTCAGATCTGAGTGGACCGGAAGTTCTGGTGGGTTCCACCAGAAGTTCCGGTAGGTCATTCGGAGGCCGAAGTATATATACTTTTCACCTCCGTTTCTAACCGTTATGCCAGGCATACACTCTTTTTCTGCACTCCCAACAGTTTCCAAGCATTGACTCACCCACCCTCTCTCCCCCTTTGCTTCTATGCTCCAATCCTTGATTGTTTGAGCTAGGGACGAGAGATTTGAGAGCGGGAGCATCGACCTTCGACTTGAGCACTTGGTTTCCTCGTCTTGCCGGTTGAGTTTGTGTTTATTACTCTTGGGTTCTTGGAACCCTAGCACGGCTAGGCGTTCTTCGTGGTTGCCCGTGTTGATTTACTTGTGAGGGCACCCCGGAGTGTTTGTATCACCCTTCATCTTAGTGGATATCTCAAGTTGACCTTTGTGGTTGCTTGAGGGAGGTGACCTACGTGGTCGGGCCTTAGTGGCCACCTCAACAACGAGGACGTAGGAACTCCTTTGTGGGGATTGCCGAACCTCGGGATAAATCGTGTGTCCCGCGTGCTTGTTGTGGAGGTAGCTTCGACTACCCTTGTTATTGTGTTCTTCGTATTCCCTCTTGCATATTTGGTTGTAGATTGGAGAACTCAATTCAAGAGTTGGTGAGACACGACCGTATGGAAAGCTCAATTCAATCACCAACATCATCTAGAAGTGTGTGGTAACAATTGCAACTGAAATCACAATTCACTTTCTCTGATTTTGTATCGCTTTTAGGGCACTAGAAGTTCTGGTTGGTTTGCACCGGAAGTTCTGGTCAAGGACCGGAACTTCCGCTCCAAACCACCGGAACTTCCGGTCAGGGTTTGACTTTCGCATTTCGAGTTTGTGAGTTTCAGGTTTTGTAAATACGCCTATTCACCCCCCTCTAGGCCAATTAGGTCCTTTCAGAAATAGAGTTAGGCAAAGTAGTGGCTATTATGCTAGCCTATTATATTATATACTTTGCTCTAGTGTTTGAGTAGGTGCAGATAAATTTTTTAAAGATTACCATATCCTCTAACCATCTAGATCCTTTAAAATGGTCCCTAATGCTTTAATCTTCATGATCGCACGATGCTTTCGTAGTTGCAAACTCGCAGTCTCGCTAGTCTGATCATTACTTGATGTGTATTGAACTCCACCACCAAGGCTTGTGTTTGTCAGTCTGTGGGCCACTGAAGCCACAACATGCAATTGTACGTCAAGCGGTGAGATCAAGAGGTGCTCCATTGGTGCTGAGGGCGTATGCCATGTCCTCCATATTCCTTCCCGTCTCAGAACACACGAACAACGTTTTTATTAGCTTGGAACCATGCGAACCCAATGTAAATGTATTTTTTTAGGCAATGGCAGATGTTCTGCCTTTTTCATTTCATCGCGAGAAAGGACAATGTACATTAGGGTGTCCTCAATGAGATTCACCAAATTGCCGGCTTCATTTGAAATAAAAAAATAAAAAAATCTCCACCAACATGGACTGAACAGGAGTGGGGTCTAATTGCAGGGACGATAGATTTCTCAAGAGCTGAGCGAGCTAGGCGGGGAGGCAAGTGCTAGCGAATAATTTTTGGTATGATCGCTCTCCACGTAAGCAAATACTCCGCCTCCACTTGAGAAAATTACTTACTAACTAGCAAAAAGTCAGTTGTTGGAGACGTCCTTAGTAGTTAGGTCTTACGACCCAAACGCAGAGAAAAGGAAAAAAGAAGACCGGTTTTTGTATAGGCTGCGGGTAGTTCGAATCTAAGCTGCTCCATGCACAGAGAGCTACACACAAATAAGCTAAAATAATCTAAAGTTTATTTGCTTTTAATTTGAAATAAAAAAAATTTTAGACCATAAAATCTACACAAGGTCAAGCAGCAGGAAGACGTCAAAGTCAGTCAGGTATAAAAAATGTTGATTGCGGTCGCAGGTCGCCGTCGCCGCCAAATTGCAGCTCAATCCAGCAGGAGGGCGACCAGGCGGGCGGCGTTTCCTGCACTCGGACCAGCGCGCAGAGCAGCACCCGAGTAGGGGCAACTGGGGGCACCTGCGCCCCGCGTTCGGCAACACGTGCGCGCCTAGCTCCCGGAGTAAGCCAAATCGTCAAGCAACCAGCCTTACGAACTCACGGGGGGCACGCGGCATGGCTGGCGACCGCCGCAGCGCCATGCCGCTACGCTACGTCAGGTGATCCGCATGGAGTACTAGCAGTCGGCAAGGAAACCGCCCATCGCAGCGCAGCGTCGGTTGGTGACAGGCCACTCACTACGTACTGGCCGTGTCGTCGTCGTCCCATGACCATGCGGTGCTCAATTGCAGAAGGATCACCGCCAAGTGCTTAAAGCCTCCTCCGGCGAAAGCGATCAGCCGATCACGTACCGCCTCTGGCTTCCAGTTTCCGGCGCCGGCAACGCGGCA
>JADLZL010002326.1:0-80069 GCA_015844335.1 Chrysopogon serrulatus | reverse complement strand
GACACATTAAGATCATGCCATGCAGGTAGGAGCTAGCACTCATACATAATTTGAGCATTCTTGTATTTTTGTGTTGTGGGTTGTGGTCTGTAGAGACCAAAAAAACTTATGGAGGTAGAATTGTATCCCATCTATGAGCTAGACACTGAATACTACACCTTTTTTTATATATTGCTATTATGCCAAATTCTTATGGAGAGCGGTACATATGTTAGTTGGTCAAAGATGGCTAATAAGATTTGAACTCATTGTGATTGATAGCAGTAGCCACACTTTGTTGGATCGCGGTGTGGATTACAAAAAATAAAGTGGTTTTTGACAAATATAGACAAAAATATTTTTTGCGTGTATCGTTCAAGGGTACACACCGGCTACGTCGGTGGGTACAATTGCAACGTCGGGATAATCTACATGACGCCCTAGTCTCAATTGGACAGCATCTCGAGACCTTAGCGCTGCAAGTATTTGGTTTTAATGGATGACTGTCATCTAGATTTATTGGCTATGTTTAGTCAAAATTTATATTGTTTTGTTTTCCTCATGAGTCCTGATGTTATGTTGGATTTTATCTAGATATGTGTAGTGTCCTTCGGGCAAAACAATGTAATAATTGGCATAATTCTATCTTGGATAGATGAAGTCGGATATAAACTATCCTTTATCTAAAAGTAAGCTAGACACTGGACGCAACAGACACTCGAACACCGTGACCTAACAACCGAAAGCGAAAGCGAAAGTAGGGTTTTCCCCATGGAAAACAGTTGAACCATGATGAACATGCAACCTTGTAAGTGTTACCTTGGATTGGGAGATTTGGGAGCCCAAGGTGTTTGGTGCCTACATGCATTGTACTTGTTGGCTCAAACCTAAGCCTGCATCATTAAAGCCTTTCGAGTCCTTGTGCCATACGTGGCTTGTAACATGACATTGTGCTATACGTGGCTTGTAACATGACATTCTATATCTATTCTAAAACAAAATAAATATTTAGTTTCATTATAAGTTTTATGAAAAAAATATATTAACATTTATACGACAAATGAATACAATCATAAGGACAAATAAATACAGTACCAAAGTATTTCATTGTAGATTTAATCAAGAAAAATTTGTATAAATTTTGGTTGCTTTTTATGCGCTTGGTACATTTTATCTTAGGACAAAACTTAAACATCCTACACCTAAATGCAGGGTGTGCACCAATGTCCTTGTAATTTGCATGCAATGCTATAGTGGACTGGAATCAAATTGATTTTTGTGTCCAAGAAACATCAACCATTATGTATAAGACACATTTTCTTGGTAAAACGATGATAAATTGCAATCAAGAACAACTAGGGACAATTTATTTTGTACCCTCTCTATTTCAAATTATAAAAGCGTTCTCAATGCAGAGGCATAAATCTCTACCTGTTTAAAACTCCCAATGCAGAGGCATAAATCTCTACCTGTTTAAAACTCCCAAAATATTAAACGAGAACATCGAAGTGCAAATGTGAGACATACTTTTTCAAAACCATGCAAGACTATCTACTTCTCCCAAGACTAGCTCGGTAGTTTGACACCCTTCTAGCCAATAGAAATTCAGGCAGGTTGGTGATTCGAGATCCATTGGAGATGCCTTAAGACGTTTTGGCTTTTGCACTTAGATATACTCCCTCCGTCCTTTTTACTGTCGCTTGCACTTCATAAGAAACAAATACTGGCAATTTTAATAAATACTAAATACCATCAATTAGTATCATAATTAGTATCATCGAAAAGATCTTTAGATCTAGTTTTTTAGCAAATTTATTTAGAGACATAAATATTACACGTATTTTCTACAAATCAAGTTAAATTTATGGCACGAAAACCCGCGACGACAATTAAAAAGGGACGGAGGGAGTAAATCATACATAGCTAGATATATAATAAAAACAATATATTTAGAAATGATAAAACATCCTATAATTTGGAAACTAAGAGGGTACTATACAACCTGTCCTAGAGTATGACACATGATTTAACTTGTCACGGTCTTCAAGATAACACTTCAATCACTGTTTTTTCTTATTATATACAGTATTCATTATAATAAAATTCTGATCATCAGAAAAAATTTCTAAACTCAAGTCTAATGTAACCACTACTGACTATAAACATTTTATATAATTAAATAAACTAATTACTATTTGAAGATAATAAAGTTTAAATTTGGAGATGGGGAAAGTAACAATCTAATTTCAAAATGTTGAAACCAGCCAACGTTAGTTGCTCTTGAACTTAGGACACCCACCCAGCCTTGCTTAATCCCTACGTCAGCACACAGCAGGACGTCAACATCGCACGATCCAAAAAGGCCAACCAAAAAAAAAAAAAAAAAAACGGCCGTTAGCCCGTTTTCTACATCTCCACTCCCATCTCCACCCTCTCCCCCGCAGGCCCGCATTCGCAGATCTCCTCCCCTTTTCCCCGCGCGGCGCGGCGCGCCTGCATCTACCGGCCGGCGAGACGATACCGCCCGCGCGGCCGCGCTCCCCACACCCCACCCGCCCCCGCGCTCCGGAAGCCCTAGAAGCGCCGGCTCCACGGCTGCACCTCCGCCAGTCGCGCTCCTCGCCTCGCCGCTGCCTCCGTAGTCGTCGTCGGCGCCACCATGGTACGTGCACGTGCCTTTCTCTCGTCTTTCTCACTGATCCCCTCTTCTCTTCCAGCTCCCGCCTTGCTGTTTTGCTGCCGCGTACGCGAGATCGCGCCCGTAAGGCTGTGGCGCGGCGGCTCGCGAGGTAGCGAGATCCGCGGCGGGGCTGGTTGAAATCCGCGTGGATCTGGTGCTTTCCAGCGCTGTATACTGACGTGATTGCCTTTTTCTCTGTCTGTGGTGTTGGTGGGCGGACGATGGGCGTGCTCTGGCAGCCGCTCCGGTTGGATATCAAGGTAATCTCGACCCATCTCCCTCGGACCCGTTTTGCTTTCTGCTCCTAGTTTTGTGTCGGCACTCGGCAATAGATATTTTTTGGTCGTGTCGCTGATGGTTGTTCTCCGTTTGCTTGGACCAGAGGAAGCTTGCGCAGAGGTCAGAGAGGGTGAAGTCTGTGGATCTGCATCCGACAGAGCCATGGTGAGTGGCTGGTTTTGTGTACCGATATTGCTATGTGAATTATGAGTGCTTTGTGTGAGCCATAGCTAATCACATATGCTCTGTGTCGGAATGCAGGATTTTGTCGAGTCTGTACTCGGGAAGCGTTTGTGTATGGAACTACCAGACTCAGGTAGGTGATTGCTCATGCTTCACAGTAGCTTATGCCTGTGATTTTCTACTAAATTGGGCTGTTGTACGAGTGTTTTACGCCATAAAGATTAGCCATTACTTGCATACATTGCAGTCACCATAGAGATCAAGACACGTGCATTTTGAGTGTACGCAATAGTGAACTTAGTGATACGCCTGCAATAGAGTAAGAGAAAGGCTAGTGTTTACATAAAACCAATAGGAACAATTTGGAGTTAATTGCATTTTCAGAAAGCGAAATGGTTAGTGCAAAAGTTACAATGCACCTCTCTGACGGATGCTGAGATGGATGGGTTTTAGTTGCATTTGCTGAATTTATAGATAGCTTGTAAATGGTTGCCAGACTAGTGGACTACATATAGGGAATGGAATTCAGCAGACACAGGATTAAACCCTAGTACTGGAAGGAAGAAAAGGAACGGGATAGGGCAAACGCAGAATTAAACCCCAGTAGTGGAAGGAAGAAAAATGAATCATGCACGTGCTGTGAATCCATGATCTCTGATTACTTTTGAACTCCAGAAATATTTCCTGGTAGGTTTGGTCTTAAACTTTAACTGATGACATTTTATCAACTCATCCCAGACAATGGTGAAATCATTTGAAGTCACGGATTTACCAGGTATGCTCACCCAACTTTCTGCTTGTTTCTCTTCCCTGAGGTTTAAATCGTGTTAATATTGCATAACGATTTCAGTTCGTTCGGCTAAATTTATTGCACGTAAGCAATGGGTTGTTGCTGGTGCCGACGATATGTTCATCCGTGTGTACAACTATAACACAATGGACAAGGTCAAGGTTTTTGAAGCTCACACTGACTACATTAGGTGTGTGGCTGTTCATCCAACCCAGCCCTTTGTATTGTCATCGTCCGATGACATGCTGATTAAGCTGTGGGATTGGGATAAAGGCTGGGTGTGTACTCAAATATTTGAAGGGCATTCACACTATGTGATGCAAGTTACATTTAACCCAAAAGATACCAACACCTTTGCTAGTGCTTCCCTGGATCGCACAATAAAGGTTTGTGTTATCTCCACTTTAAAAATTCTAGTTGGCCACGATGTTGTATTATTTGCTACCATTAGCTTTTTCATAGCTTGATAGTGATATCCTGTTTTTTTTTTTTTTTTTTTTTTTCAATATCAGATATGGAGTCTTGGTTCTCCTGACCCAAATTTCACACTAGATGGCCATTCAAAAGGTGTGAACTGTGTTGATTATTTCACTGGTGGTGATAGACCATACTTAATAACTGGCTCTGATGATCAGACTGCAAAGGTTTGTTATATGCATTGAGTTGTACTCCTGTGATCATGTATGTACACTGTGATAACATTATTGGTCAAATCAGGTTTGGGACTACCAAACAAAGAGCTGTGTTCAAACACTTGAAGGACATGCACATAATGTATCTGCTGTATGTTTCCATCCAGAGCTACCTATAATAATTACTGGTTCAGAGGATGGGACGGTTAGAATGTGGCATTTGACGACCTACAGGTGTTGCTACTCATCTATTTAGTATCCCTGGCATGCATGTCACTTGCTTATATACATATATGCAAAATGTGCTTTCATTTTGAGGCCAAATCTGGTAGCCACTAAAGTTCATAAGTAGTTTCTGTGATAGCCTCTTATGCTATTTGATTTGAGGTTTAACTTGGTCACGGCAATTTTGGAGTTTAAATGTTCAATTGTTGGTTACAGTAGCAGGAGATTTTGTTACTTAGATTAAATACACGTGACTTTCAAAAAAAGTTTGGTGACAGGGTTACAGTAGCAGGAGGTTTAACCTGCACTGTTTGTTTTGTATTACAACATACAGTCAAAATCCATCATACAGAGAAAACACTGCAATTAAATAGAGGCGAGTGAGATACATGATTGGTTGTAACCCTATACTGATTGGTAGCTGGTACTAATTGTTGAGCATTAAACCATCGTGGCATACATGACTAGAATAGCTTATGTCCATAAGCTGTTGAAATGATTAGTTCCTTTAACAATGAAGTGATGAGTAAAGGGGTTTCTTGGAGTTATGCTTTCTCCAGCAGTGTTCAGAAGATTTTTTTTTAGTTTCAGTTTCTCATATAAAATTATGGAACTACTTTTTGATGCCAGAACTCGGGATATATGAAAAACGTCGTCGTCTTTTTTTTTTTTTTTTTTTTTTTTGGGGGGACAGAAAAAAACTGCTGTTTTATAATCATGATTTAGATGAATAGTCTCCCAATCCTTTTTTTTTTCTTGAAAACAACAGTCTCCCAATCCTCCCATGCAACTAGTACTTTGTTTTTTTGGTTATAGAACAAGGGACTAATGATTTTCTTGATGTTTTTCACAGGCTTGAGAACACTCTTAACTATGGCCTTGAGCGAGTTTGGGCTTTAGGATATATGAAAGGGTCAAGAAGGTACTCTCTCTGACACCGAATGCCATTTCTTGTAATCTGCTATCAAGGGCTCCACAGATATCCACAGCCCAGTCATGCATACATTGTGTTTTCTACATTTCCTCAACTTAAGTAGGTAGCATGCCTTTTTTCTATCCCATTTTCGTACATTGTGACAGTAAAATTGTTTATTCGCCTAACTATTTGTTAAAGAAACGCTCTCACTGAAATGTGCCGCGTAAGATTTTCATTGACTTGTTCTTTCCTGCATAAGTCATGTTAATGATATTGAATATCTTTTTTTGTATAGGGTCGTGATTGGATATGATGAAGGGACAATAATGATAAAAATTGGTCGTGAAGTTCCTGTTGCTAGCATGGACAACAGTGGAAAAAATTATATGGGCGAAGCATAATGAAATCCAAACTGTTAATATCAAGAGTGTTGGTGCAGACAATGAGGTTGCCTTTGTTCACCATGCTATTGCGATGCAAACTTAGTAAGCTTGTTATAAGGTTTCTCTGTGGTCCTTAACTGTTTCATTTCTTAGATCGCAGATGGTGAACGGTTACCATTGGCCGTGAAGGAGTTAGGAAGCTGTGATCTTTATCCACAAGTAAGTTTACCTGTGATAAAATGGATGCTTCAATTGTGATCTTCTTCATCACGAGTCAACCAAATACTTGAAACTTAGTTCTATTTTTCTTATGGATGCTTCAATTGTGATCTTCTTCATCACGAGTCAACCAAATACTTGAAACTTAGTTCTATTTTTCTTTTTTTAATCAATGTTCAAAGAACACAAACAAGGTGTCATGATAATACATCAGTTCATCATGTATATTTGGAAAGGCATCCAGATATTTGTGTTTATTTAGCTGCATTTTTTTCATTATAATAACCTTAAACTCAAATACCAAAATGAAATGCTTCATGGTCAGTGATAGATCATTTGTGCAAATAAAGTTAATGTCTGTAACTTGCTGGGACCATAAAAATGCCTATGGCTGTTTATGACTTGGGGGTAACGGTAGATTCTTTTGAACAACATTGAATGTTTGAACTATCATGAATTTTTTTTAAACTTGTTTTGTGCTCACACATCTTTTTTGTGCTGGTTTACGTTAATATATACTGGTGCGATATTTGTTTCAGAACTTAAGGCACAATCCGAATGGGAGATTTGTTGTTGTTTGTGGAGATGGAGAATACATAATATACACAGCATTAGCATGGAGAAACAGATCATTTGGGACTGCACTTGAATTTGTTTGGTCAACTGATGGAGAATATGCCATCAGAGAAAGCACCTCGAGGATAAAGATATACAGTAAAAATTTCCAGGTTTGTTTCAATATAACATATTTCACTTCTCCCTGGTACACTGCTTTGTTTTATACCGCCGTAGGCCTGTCTCTAACAAGTAACACCCATAGTGTATCTGTTCCTTGTAATATGCTTACCATTCCTTTTCATAGTTGTGGGGTTCAGGTTTTCAGGGTGCATACTATACCATTTAATAACTATTTTACTATTTACTATACACTGCTCCAGACTAAATTGTTACATGAACTGAAACCAGCATACATCATTCTCTTTTGTTATGGGTTCCTGGAACATGGTTTGTTTACTGGAGCTGGGTCTTTTCAGGAGAAGAAAAGTATAAGGCCATCATTTTCCGCTGAACGGATATTTGGTGGAGTGTTACTTGCTATGTGTACAAATGACTTCATTTGCTTCTATGATTGGGCGGAATGCAGATTGATACGTCGAATTGATGTCAATGTGAAGGTACTGGAATTTGCTGCCTTATTATTTTAAACCTTTTTGTACGTTCATGCCATTTGAAATTTTATGCCTGCTGAAAACATGGTTTTTTTTTTTTTGTGTAGAATCTTTACTGGGCCGACAGTGGTGATTTAGTAACAATTGCAAGTGATACGTCATTCTACATATTGAAATACAATGTGAGTTCTGTCATTACCTTAATTGCCTATGTTCAGTTGACCTTTTCTGTTACATCCACTGATTTGTGTCTTTTTAATGTCAAATTAAGAACAATTATTATTCTAGTCAAATGGAAATGTACTAATGCAAAAGTTTTCTTTTACCTTGTAGAGGGATGTAGTTTCATCTCATTTGGACGGAGGGGGTTCAGCTGGTGAGGAAGGTGTGGAAGATGCTTTTGAACTGCTTCATGAGATCAATGAACGTGTCCGGACTGGGCTATGGGTTGGCGATTGTTTCATCTACAATAATTCTGCATGGCGGCTTAATTACTGCGTAGGAGGAGAGGTTGGTTTTTTCGCCACTTAAAAAGACATGTCTTTTATTGATAGTGCGCTTCATGAGATAACCATTTCATGTGTTACAGGTCACAACCTTGTTTCACTTGGATCGGCCAATGTATTTACTAGGATATCTTGCAAACCAAAGCCGTGTCTATCTTATTGATAAGCAATTTAAGTGAGTTCATCTTTCTTACCTAATTTTCACTTTTAGTTTTTGTACACAAGTTCTGCAACTAATGTACTTTTGTATTGCAGTGTTGTGGGGTATACTTTACTCCTTAGTTTGATCGAGTATAAAACACTTGTAATGCGTGGGGATTTTGATCGCTAAATGATGTTTTATCATCTATACCAAAGGAACAATATGACAGGTGCTCAGTGTCATGGTAATTGTTGTACGTGTCAAGTCAGGTTTAGCATATAAACATAACCTTTCTTTTGCAGTGTGGCACGTTTCTTGGAATCACGGGGAATGCTAGAGGAAGCCCTCGACATAGCAACAGACACTAATTACAGATTTGACCTGGCTGTGCAGCTTGGTCGACTTGAAATTGCGAAGGCATAATCGATTTATTTTCTTCTCCACATTTTCGAGAGAGTTTCTTTTTTGAAATTTTCTAAGAATAGTTGTTTTGCAGGCAATTGCTACTGAGGTGCAAAGTGAGTCCAAATGGAAGCAACTAGGGGAATTAGCTATGTCAAATGGAAAGGTACAGCACCTGGTGTATTATTTATCTTGCATATGCAATGCCACAATCTGTGTTCTTATACACTGTGGTTCAGCCATCACGTTTTCTTAATTATTTCTTCCTCTGGTCACAAATAAGTGTCATTTTATGATGCGTGAATTTCAGAATTTGACAGGCTTAAACTTTGACCATTGATGTCTCCATAAGAATACTTTGATTGAACTCTTGAAAACCCACTACAGTTTGCACATGTTTAGATTCACTAAGAATTCAAACCTTTTGTGTTGTGTGCATTCCACAGTCATTTCTAGATTTGTCTTCAAAAGTAGTTTCAACATGTCAATAACCTCTATTTTGATTACATTTTGGACCAGTAATTAGTGGTCAAAGGCTTAAAAGTAGTTTCTTGGTGACCGTGTCACTGTCCAAAACATTAGTTATTTGTGACTGGGCAAACAGTGTATGAATCCGTAGCTATTTTGAAGCAGAAACGAAAAGTTTGATGGTAAGGGGATGCTTATTGCTATTTCCTTAGATTTAACAAATAGTGTTCCATGTAAAACTATGATGCAATCATGCAAGCATTTAAGTTGAAGTCGCTTGCTCATATGCCATACCTTCTACAGCTTGAGATGGCAGAGGAGTGTCTTCTACATGCTATGGACCTCAGTGGTTTGTTGCTTTTGTATTCTTCCCTTGGGGATGCCGAAGGTATTAACAAATTGGCATCTGTAGCCAAAGAACAAGGGAAGAACAATGTTTCTTTCCTTTGTTTCTTCATGCTAGGAAAGCTGGAGGAGTGTCTTCAATTGCTAATAGAAAGGTAGAGGCATCTGGGCAAGATTGTCATGCTTAACCTTGATTTTTTTATTTTTTTATTTTTTGTTTCTTGTTTTTGACTCGTCTACTATCCCTTGTACAGCAATCGTATTCCGGAAGCAGCATTGATGGCCAGATCTTATCTTCCTAGCAAAGTCCCTGATGTTGTAGCATTGTGGAAAAAGGATCTCCAGAAGGTCTTCTGTCCTATGAGTCTCCTTTTATTCCATTATACTCAGTTTTATGCTAAATCTTTCTGCAGATCTTAATTAGGTTAACTTGGTCTTAGTATGCGTATCTCAGGATAATTGTCACTGTCTTAAGTTACAGACTCAAGCATGATATTATTATTTTAGCATAACCCTGGTACAATTCACTGCTGGAATTAATTCTGAATTTACTTTTAAAGGATGCTTTCAATTTCGTCCAGCACAATTATCCTAATAATTTTAGTACATAAAATCAGGGTGGCTGCGTGTTATTGGTTGAGGATTCCAAAAATTAGCTAAAATCATGTGATGTTTATTTTGTCTAAGTTTAGATTGGGCATCATTGTCTTAATATTGTGGGTCTAAGTTTACGAAATGTGCACTGTTTTGTTCCATTTGCTTTTTAGGTAAACCCAAAAGCAGCAGAATCGCTGGCTGATCCTAATGAGTACCCAAACTTATTTGAAGACTGGCAGATTGCTCTCAATGTAGAAGCTGCTGTTGCCCCGAAAAGGTTTTTGTTCTTTTTATCTTCATATATAATTGTATCCTTTTGTATTTGTTTCCGATTATCACTTGTATCAGATGAGGGCGGCGCTTTAATTGCACTCATCTGTTGAAAATCAGAAGTGATGTTAATACTCATATTTTTCCTAGCTATTATCTTTTATTAACGCTAAAAAAATTTGCTTGAATAGGGGTATCTATCCACCGGCCGAGGAGTACATGATTCATGCTGAAAGGTCAAATGAGAGTTTAGTGGAAGCTTTTAAAAACATGCATGTACATGAAGAGATGGTACCAGACGATAATGAAGATACTGTTCACGAGGTACTATGACTGCTGAAATGGATCGCGGGGAAACTTCATGTCGTTGATCACCTGGTTGATTTATCTATTAGTTGATTGATTCCTCACAAAAAAAAGCAGATTCGGTTGTTATCTGATGTTAGTTGCATCTTATTTACCATGTGAAATGTCCTAATTTTATCTTGACTATATGCTAATCTGCCCTCTTTCAAATTATAGGATACATCAGTTTTGTCCTAAATCAAACTTTTCTCACTTTGACCAAATTTTTGGAAAACTACAATTTCAACTATTTGCACTATCAAGACATATTTCATGGAGAATTTAGGGCGCGTTTGGTTGCCCGCATGCCCTACAGCCAAGTCTGTCGCATGCAGTGCATTTGATTGCCTGGGTGTGCCACCGGGACAGGCCGAGCTCATGCAAAAGAGCCCAATGAGCCAGAGCCAAGGGGAACGCTAGAATCGGCCATATCCATCTAGCCAGGCTTGTGCCGTGCAGGATTAGCACAACTAATGACGTCATTAGCACATAATTAGTGAATATTAAGTGCTTTTAAAACAAATTAAGATTGTACAAGGTAAATTACATTTATTATGATATAATATCATAAGCAATTAATATTTTAGTATTTATTTTACACATTCGTGTTACATGATTTTTTGCTCATGCGGACAACCAAACAGCTCTCTTCGGAACAAGGCTACCTGCATGCAAGGAACCAAACAAAAGAGCATGCATGCGCTCAGCCTGGCTGGGATGAGCCAGGCCCATGGATGCGGACCAGGCTAGATATATGCAAGCAACCAAACAGGCCCTTAATGAAACTAATTTTATATTGTGCTGGTGCTTTTCCTATAACTGTGTCAAAGATAGTAAAGTTTTACTTGGGATAAGGCCAAAGTGATCTATAATTTGGAATGGAGGGAGTAGTGTGCATATGATTATGATGCTCTGCGCTCTTTCATTTTGTACCTTAAAATTAATTGACATGTTTTGAACATAACGATCAGAACCTTTGAGCTGCTATAAATGGTATAGGACTGTCTCCTGTTTGTTTCTAGTTTGTTGACCTATATTATCTAAATTTAGTTCAGTAGGGTAAGTTGTGTGCACTTCCAAACTTCGGTGCTTCTGTTCAAGCTTTATGCTGTTATCATTTTCCATTTTCTTTCATGATTTTTTGCTATTTTTGCTACATGTGCTCGCTTGTATGTATGTATTGCTTCTCATTCACAATTCTTGCAGAACTGATAACATTGATCATTGTTCAACAGGTTATTGAGGATGGTGGAGTAGAAGAGAGTAAAGAGGATGCTGTTGAGGTTGATGCAGAGGATGACGGAGTGGAAGAAAGCAAAGATGAAGCTGTTGAGGTTGAGGCTGAGGGTTCAACTGATGGTGCTGTCCTTGTGAATGGAAACAGTAGTGAGGAACAGTGGGGTACGGAAAATGAAGAACCATCAGCATAAAAGCTGTAGTTGAGCAAGTATACAGTCCTAAATACCTTATTTTTCCTGGTCTTACCTCCCAGTGCACGATATTAGGAAGCTCCTGTTGGGTGATCAATTTTGGATATATCCTTAAGTTGCCGTTATCTTTAGCAGTATTGCAGTTCAGGGAGTTTTGATCAACCTAGGATTCATTAATTTTATTACAAGCTTGGTTTAGCTTTTTAAAAGTATCCCATAGACTCTTGTTTAAAATGCTCCTATTTCTGTTACTGATGCCTGCTTCCTTGCTACCAATACCTTTGCTTCAGTTGTTTAGTTTGTATAAAGGTGAAATGCTATTCCAAGTAAACAATGACTCATGTACCAACCATGGAACATTTTGAGTTATATCAGAGCTATAATAGTAACCAATCTTACCCAGGTTGCTGACTGCTATCTAAAGTACATGAAAGCCATTTTTCTCCAGCGGCGGTATTAAGCATGGGATGTGCTGTAGGATTGGCTTATCCATATACGATGTTGGACCGTAATTAATCAACACTTCATCTTTTTGTCCCATAGGAAATTTTTTGCTTCCTTTTTTACATATAGATCAGGTCTTTGTCCCTAAGACATTTTATAGCCTATCATTAGAGGCACTCTTGTTTCACCGGGACGGGATATGATTGGCGATCGGAGTTATATTTTACAAGGTGAGTAGTAGCTTGTCGAACTGAGAATGTTTTACCTGTGATGTACATTAAACTTGGGAGTTGTATCATTATGTTAATTCTTTTTCAATGGTAACGAATAAGATTACAGCAGATGTTTTCAATAGCCTGTTGTTTAGTTAAATGTGAACAATGTGTTGTGCTATTTTTGTTCTTTTGTGATGGCTAGGCGGCTACTATATCCTACTCCGTTGAGCAGCTAGCTGGCCGGAGTTTCGATGACAGCAGAGATGGGAATTATTTCTTTAGATGGTCGGAGTGACAGTGGCACCTGCGATGGCCCATGGCCGGAGTGATACATAGCTACGCGGAAAAAAGTCTACTCTCCAACTATAACAAAACTATTTTTTTCTCTCTGAATTTTAAAACTGGATAAACAACCTCCTTTAACTTTTTAAACCATGTGTTTTACCTCTTTACAGTGGTTTTGACGACGGTTTTGCTATAGTAATAGTGGTTTTTTGTCTCTCTTATTTATTTTGGCTAAATTTTTAAAAAAAATCAAAAATAAATTTAAAAAATCATAAAATAGAAAATCTAATTTCATTACACTCTACATGATTAGATCTATATAGTGAATATATAATACGGTATATTTTAATACAAAGTTTTGTTAGTATTTTTCTTTTTTATCTATTTCGACTAAATCTTTGAAAAACTATCATAAATCATAGAAAAATTATAAAATGAAAAATCTAATTTTCTTAGACTCCTAGATTTACACATGAACATATAATATAATATAATTTAGTACAAAGTTCTTGTTGTAGCTTTCATTAGACTAAAGCATACCATATTATATATTCATATATTCACCGTGCAGATCTACTCATGTGGAGTCCAACAAAATTAGATTTTCTATTTTATGATTTTTCTATGATTTACTATAAAGATTCAGTCAAAATAAATAAAAAAATACTAGTAAAAACTTTATACTAAAGCATACTATATTCTATATTCAATACGTAGATCTACTTATAGAGTTTAACAAAATTAGATTTTTCTATCTAATGATTTTTCCGCGATTTACTACAAATTTTTATATTTTAGCCAAAATAAATAAAAAAAGAAAAAAAACATAAACCTAATGTTACTGTAGTAAAACTGTCATCAAAACCACTTCAGAAAGATAAAACATATGGTTTGAAAAATTAAGGAAGATACTCTCACAAAAGTTGGAGGAGGAAAAAGACTTTCCAAGCTACACGGCAGAAAGCTAGGCAAGGCTAGGAATTGGGCTAAACTGAGCTATTAAAACCGGGCCAGATTGGGCTCATATTCTTTAGTTTGAACAAACCCTGAGTTACATTATTTTACCTTTTTTGACAAGTAATGAGTTGCCCAAGAAAACAAAAGGAATCCTTACAAAAAAAAAAATCACGCAAAAATAAGTGATACTAACATAGCAAGTAAAAGAAACCACAAAATTGATTGATCACGAGTATACATCTTTTCTAGTATAGTCTTATCATCCACATTAAATTGAATACCCAACTGCACCCACATTAAATTGAATACCCAACTGCACTAGAAACGACTTGTACTAAAACATACATGAGCTGATACTGTCCACGATATCGAAGGAACACAAAATATACATACTATGCAATTCAAGAAGAACGCCAGACACAATATACAAGCAATGAGGCTAAAAGCAGCTTATGCCCTCTAAAACAGAGTTACATTCGATCATTAAGCCTTTGGAAACAAGTTGTACAACAGATTACAGCCGACAAAATACACCACCTGGTTGTATGAAACACATTCTCTTGAGGGCTTCGATGCATGTCTGTCCCGCTGAGTGCTGCAGAAACTTAGTCTAGAGATGAAAGAGCAGGTACCTCCACAGTTCTTTTAGCCAAATGGATTACTACTACCCCCAACGGAGCCGTAGGAAGGTGGGGTATTTGGCTGGGGGTATCTGGGAGGAGCTTGCTGATCAAAACCCATGTTGAAGGAACCCAAACCTTGTTGCCTGTGATGTGTCACACGTCAGACATCAGTGTTGCGAGAAATATAACACAGGTGTCTTGGGACAGGGTGATGTTTTATACCATCCTAAGCAACCAGATTGTCAAGAGAGCATAAAGGCCCTTAAAATCCCAATTTCACCTTTACCAGTGAGCAAAAACGTCTTGTAGCAAGATGTACAAATGACACAATTCATGAGTGCAGTTTAGGTTGCTGTATTTACTTTTTTTTTTTTTTTATGAAGATGCAAACCAAGGGACTTCCATGCCACTAGAATAGAAGGTGAATTTTCTTCCACAACAGGTGAACCGAATTTTATTACTCAGGAACAACGAAATTACAAAAATTTGTGAAACTAAAAACGTTCAAACCCCCGA
This sequence comes from Chrysopogon serrulatus, assembly GCA_015844335.1. Lineage (NCBI taxonomy): Eukaryota > Viridiplantae > Streptophyta > Magnoliopsida > Poales > Poaceae > Chrysopogon > Chrysopogon serrulatus. Next base: position 65,069 of record JADLZL010002326.1, on the reverse strand, counting down.
AACAACTACTGTCTTCCTCACTGAACACCCAAGGTTCAGATGAGATGGCCACAAATGAAACAAAAGAACCAATCAAACTACAAGTTTAGACAAAACAACTCTACAAAAAGCAAAAAGGTACAGCCCGACACCCGCATTCATCTCTTATTACAAGACAAATGAGGGCCATCACAGCACCAGGCGGGAAAAGTTTTTTTTTACTAGAATAGAAGATGAATTGACCAGTAATTTATGTTTAGATAATTCAATGGTGAAAGTGAAATATGGCTATTTTGCGTAGTCCATCTCAGCTACTTAAATCTGTGAACCCCGGCAGGTCAAGTTTTTCTACTTAAATCTGTGATCCAATAGCCTGACAGTTCTTATAATTTAAGGTCCCCTTCTTTATGGATGCCATACAAGGGTAGATACTAGAAATAATTTGACAGCTTATGTAAATAGTCTACCACTACATGTTTCAACTTTGGAAGATATAGTAAATACAACATTCACTCACGTTGCAAATATGCTATTAGGTTGTTGCTCGGGCATGGGCATACTGTTTGGAGCTTGCTGCATCATGAAATGGCCTGATTGAAGCAAAAATTAGTACAGTGCACAAAAAGGAGATATTAAAGAGCAAGATTATGACGGGGAAATATGCAATTACTTGGATGTGCGGCTGACTGATAGAGCTGTTGAGGCTGCTGTGGAGGAACACCAAAACTAGAGTTGCCAATTAAGGTTTGGGGAGCTGGGCCTGCTGATGCTCCTGGTGGCCCAGATGGGGGCTGCTCACAGATAAAACAAATTGATGTTGTTAATGGCAAAGTAATGAGCATGTTAACAAAATAGGAATACAAATTGACAATTTAGTTAGGTACCATGTGAGCTTGAATTGGAGCTGACTCGGTCCCAAGATCAAAAGGGTTCGAAGCTTTCACAGGTTGGGGGTTGGAATATGCATGTTGCGAATACACAGGTTGCTGATATGTAGGCTGAGGAAATGCTCCATGAGGATATGCTTGCATTCCCTGGAACTAGAAGAGCATTCCTTATGTAAGATAAAAAGACAGTATCAACTAAGGTGCAGAATATGTTACACATATGAGAATGGCATGGATACCACTCCAGGTGGATATTGCATGGCGTATCCCATTCCAAAATGGGGAGCTCTCTGCCAACCAGGCATCATTGGAGTTGATGGTGGATATAGTGCAGTGAAGATATCCTGCAATAAGTTTTGTCCATGTCAAATATACCCATGCAAATGACTTCGTTGGAAGGCATAGTGTCAGATCCATTAGCTCATCATTTTTTCCAAAACAATTTTCAAAGAATTAAAGAGAAGAAACTTGTACAATTGTCTTTAATTGATGATAGGCAATGTTCCAAATAAACACCCACTTGATGAGAACACATGCACTGACAAGTACGGAAACCTTAACACTTTTATGGCACCTCATAATAAGTTTACAGAAACCAAAGGTCAAAACAAATGAGGTTTGAACAAATTGTTTTCAATCTAGTAACTAATTCATTCCCAAATCATTAGTCAGCAAACAAGACAATGTGTTCAAACACATCAAAACAAAACCATGAATCTAAGGAGAAACTACATTCATTGCTGAACAACCCATTTCAATTGGAATCCAATGTAGACCATAATTTCACCTAACTAACTCGTAATATATATATAGTGCTTGTCAAATGAAACTCCATTAAGTGACATTACATTCAATCAAGAAATTGCTCATTTATGTTAGAAGAAGCAAACACACAGCTAATCATGTATGACGTACCGCTGGAAGTTCTTTCCTGCCACTAAATTTACTGTCAGTAGAAGAGGCTGCTCCTTGAATACCACTGGTTCCTTGTGGATTTGCAGTAGCTTGAGATGGAAGTCCAGCCGTAGAGGTAGCTAGAGGAGATTGTTGAACCGACGATCCTTGGCCAGACATTACTGCTGAGGCCTGAGGAAGGAATCCAGTGTAAACTATTTTTTAGTAAAAAGGACTCAGATGCATAAAGCTTAAAAAAATTATGCAAATGCAACTACCTGGTTGCCTGAAATTCCAAAGGGTGCATCAAACAAGGAATGTGAATGGTCTAGTACAGATGAATGTCCTCCATCATTTACTTTCAAAGTGGGATCAAGAGAAGAAGGATAAGCTGATGCATTTGGTGCAGAGGATGCTTCGGAGAATGACAGCTGTGCAAGTGCAGACTCAAGGGGATTTACACTGCTGCTTGTTTGTGGTGTTTGTTGTTGGCCAAAAGCATCAAAAGATGCCCAGTCACCACCACTGACAGAAGGAGCACTTTTCCCTTGTTCAAGAACAGGCTGTGGTGCTGCTGCATTAACTGGAGGCTGTTGTGGCACAGGAGTTGGCTGTGGTGGTGCTGTGGACGCAGGTTCGGGATCTGCACTAAAATCAATTAAACTCACTGCACTTGCCACCTTTGTCTGTTCCGAGGTCCCTTCTGAAGAACCAATGCTGCTGGCACTAGATATTGTCTACATTATGAACAATCAAGAGGAATAGTAAGCAAACAGATGCAAAAGAATATGCTCATATTTCAAGAGTACAAAAGCAATGTCTAAAAGAAGGGAAATGCCAGGAGTAACAAAGAATAACCTTTGTCAGTGGTGGAGGATCAATTGCCCTGGTTCCATTTGGCTTTGGAGGATCAATTGGTCTGACTACGCTCGGCTTTGGAGGATCAATTGGTCTGACTACACTTGGCTTCGGAGGTTCAGTAGCTGGCTTTGAAGGCTCACCAACCCGAAGTTGAGGAGCGTTGTCACCCAATATATCCCTCACTGGCCGTACAACAGGACTAGAACCATCAGCTTCTTTCTGGAAGTCTGGAGACCCACTATCTGGCTTTCTGGGCTCTGAAAACCTCCGGTCTTCAAACCTTTGAACTGGAGTTGTTTTTCCAGATCTATCATCGACAACCTCAAAGTAGCGAGGACTTTTCTTATAGTCATTTTGGTCATAGCCAGGACTACGGTCCCCATAGGAATACCTGGAATTTCTGTCATCACTCCGTCCGCTATAACTCCGACGATCAGAGTAACTTCCATTTGGCGGACTTCTTGAACCACCCCAATTTCCATCAGATCTCCTATTTTCATTATACTCATCCTTGTCATCCTGCAAGATGACAATCAATCAGCACATAGTGAATTTCAAAGAGAATAATATATTTCCAAAAATAGAGATTGGTTACTGAGGAGAAACTTGTAAAGCAGTAAGGAGACAACATCACCTTTGCCCTTGGTGGTCTATCATTACTTCTTTCTCCTGTGTATCTCCGTTCCACATATACATGCTTAATGAAATTTCTCAATTTGTCAGCATTACTGAGACCAAAAGAAACATGTCATACTTCCCATACGGAATTAAGCATTGTGACTTACAAAAAGGAGTTGCTAAAAAAAAGGTCACCTGCTGTCAGGGTATCCATTTCGTTGAGGATCCCATTCCTTGAAAAATACTTCTCTAGCACGCTACAAGTCAAATAAAATCAATGTCATGTTGAATAGAAGACATGGAATCGATGGGAAAAGTAGAAAAACAGATACAAGACAAGTTACCTCATTTCCCCCTTCTTGAAGGGCAGTAACTTCTTGTGCAGTAAATTTGGCCATGGAAACTGATTTTACTCGATGCGTGAACTCTCGGCTAGGAAAATAAAGTGATTTATTAGGGAAAATACCAACATATTTCACTTGGGGACTGGCGAGCCCTTTCATTCCATCAAGGCATATATTGCTAAACAAAAAGAAGGGGAAGCTCGATAGATTGGTCATCTAAACTAAAAGAGGGCTCACTAAAATACTTACTGTGCTCCACTGCAATTGGTACAAACAAAGGTCCAGAAATTTGTGCAGACATATTGTGGTCCCTGTTCAAATCAGCATATCAGTGGTCTTGTTTTTCCCCCCTTCAGGTGGAACAGTAGTTTAGGCACTAACAAAATATCACTCTTGTAATACATAAGCAAGATATGTACAGAAGATCCTAGAACCAAGACACTTCCAAGTCGACAAGATAAGCAAATAAATACAAAAGAGGAAAGAAAATAAACAAGTTATTCACTTTACAAAGCAAATGGAACATATGAAAGATACTAACGTCCAAAGTTTGATGAGATACAAGGTAGCAGTTCAGTCAAAGGCACACACGATACCCGCTTTAACACTAGGGGAGTAGGGTTACCTCAAGCTTCATCAAGTTCAGTAAGGCGTGCACCCTCACTGCGCAGGATGACTTAGCCCCAGACGGGAAGGGGAAAAGAAGGAAAAGAGCAGTAGGGTAGTACTAACTATGCGGATCTATATCTATATCTCCATAACAAGTTCTAACATGCAAGCCATCCACATCATTTTCCACTAACTATCCATATTATCTCCAACTAATAGCCATGTCATCCCACTAACTTCCAACCTCTTAATGCAACAAATTTTGATAACAATGGATGTAAGAAAACATAGATGATTTAAATCATATATGCAACAGTTTTATTTCTAGGAGAGTCCCACAGCAACGTGAGGTAACTTCTAGTTTAATAGGTTCATAATAAATCAAATGCAGTTTATGGATAGCAGGTGTTATGAGATTTTTTGCTCACATATCAGTTTGTTCTTAGTTTCATCCATGTGCCACATCTTCTACAAATGTGGCAAAATTATATCCAGAAAAAACAAACTGATATGCTATTTGACTTATCGATGAGACGATAAACTTTCTTAAATACATTTTCTGAAACTTCTACACCATTATTCATTTATAGGAGTGATGCCCACAACAAGGTGAAAGATCCATCTTGTTACCTAAACATCAACACTTTAATATTTGACTGCATTGCTAGCCAGCACCGCTGAGAAAACCACAATACAACTTTCCAAATTAACAGCTTAGGTTCCTGTTAGTTTAGGTCCAGAAAAGTTGTGGGAGACTGAGAATCAGTTGCCGCTATTGCCAGCAGTGGCTACAATTACCAACTATATACAAAATTATATTGCAGTAAACAATAATGTGTGACTACCATAATGACAGAGCGAATTCCAACTGCTTGCATCAAGGCTACATTTCATTCCATTTCCGCATAAAATTGAATTACAGTTGACATCTAAACCCACCCAATTACAGCGCTGCCCTCCAGTCAAACACCTACCATAATGACAGACCAAATCCCAACACTTGCATCAAGGCTACATTTCATTCCATTTCCGCACAAATTGAATTACAGTTAACCTCTAAACCCACCCAATTACAATGCTGCCCTCCAGTCAAACACCTACCATAATAACAGAGCAAATTCCAGCTGCTTGCATCAAGGCTACATTTCATTCCATTTCTGCACAAACTGAATTACGAATTGACCTCTAAACCCACCCAATTACAATGCCGCCCTCCAGTCAAACAATAGTTTTACAGCTATCACCCAATAAACAATAGTTTTACAGCTATCACCCAATATGCCATGTGTGCGTCATTCGTGGAAACATGGCAGATGAAGCCAAACAAGCTAAAAATAGCTCCTACCTACCCGTTAGCTCGCTGGCCCCAAAACCCATCCACATTCAGCAAGAGAATTCGAGAACTCGAGATGGAAGACTCACCAAATTATTACAGTTGATGCAGCGCTTGTTGGCAGGCAGCTTGAGCAGGCCGCGGATGATCTTCTCGTGTCTCTCGTCCTCCTTGACCCGGCTAGCCATCGCCGCCGGATCGCCCCGCCCCAAACCCTGAAACCCACAGCAGAGCAAGCAAAATCACACCAAAAACCCCCCGCCGAAATGGCCCGAGATCCGGCGAGCACAGCCAGATCCGCCCCCGAATCACCGCAGCCCAACCGAACCCGCGCTCACCTGCGGGTAGGTGGCGCGCGCGCGCGCGGGGGGAGGCGAGCGAGCGCGAGATCCCGCACGCGCGCGCGTGCGGAGGCCGAGGCCCGAGGCGGAGGCGAGACGACGAGGTGGTGGCAGCGGCGAGCGAAAAGGCTCGTCTCTTTTGTTGCTGCTGCGTTGCTTCGCTGCGCGTGTTTAACTGGGAAGGGAAGGAGAAGGAAAAAAAAACTTTTTCTCGTGGGGTTTGCGAGGAGGTGACCGGGAGGGGGAGAAGAAGGGGGCGCGAAGGCTGCCGGTCAGCCGCTGGCTGGGACCGGGGGCAGCCGGTCGCCGGGGAGGCGGTTTCTAGAGGGAGGGGTTTGTGGGGCCCGCGTGGCAGGGACTGTTCGGGGGTTCGGTTTTGGTGGTGGGTGCGCGGTGAGCTGGACGTGGTTTGTTTGGGCGAATTTTCTGGTTGTTTTTGGGTTCGGGCAGCTAGCTGGCCAATGATTCCTGGGAAGTGGTAAATCACCGACAAGTGGTGATTACATTACAGGAAAGACTAGCTTTGGCTTTTTAATTAGTGGCCAGGTAGTGTAGTGCAGCCATGCACATGAGTTGGACGCATGTACATCCGTTGGGAGATGAGAGAGTGGTGGGTTTTCCTTTTCATCTTTGCCTTCCTACATGTTACATCTATATATACATATACAGGGGTGGCGTTATTACACGACAAGTTTAACAAGTTTGCATACATAACAAAAAAATGTTTTGGGTTACAATAAAAAACTTTAAAAGTAAAAAATAATTAGCCTTAGGTATATAATATTCACTCTATTAATCTAATTCTTAGACAAAAAAAAAAGAATTATGATAGTAATAAAAATAAAGGAGATAAGAATGATAACAGAAGGACTAATCTTAAATCAAATAACGTAGATGCCATTAAAGATAGGGAACAGAATTAATTAGTCCTAAATCTACAACTTTCACTTGGTTAAATCTAATTCTTAGGCCAAAAAACATAATCATAATAATAATAGTAACGAAGGAACGAAGGAAGATGAGGAAGATAGCGGTAAGGCTAATCCTAAATAATACGGATGTTGTTGGAGATCAATTTGGAGGGAGATAATGTATGCAGAAGTGATAGTTATATTGAACTAGCTAATTAGAGGATAGTATGGGGACGAACTAGACATTTGATAGGCACAAATAAAAAGAACAAAAGAGGCAAAGAAAATAATAGAATGACTCTTATAATTATATAAGATGCACTATTAGGGACTAAATATGGAGAAAGGACAAGAAATCAATGCACATATAACATAATTAACTAGCTAATTTGAGTATTAAAGAGCAAATTGAGTAGTACATTATGGGAGGGCCATAACCCATAGGAATGTTAGGGGAGGGAGGGGGGCGAAGGCACCCCACCCACCCACTGCATCTATTAAACAAAGCTAGCTACTACTACTGCAAGATAAGCAGTAGCAACATCTCAGCCCTCCAAGGAACCATCAATGGCTAGGATAAAAGCTCCTTTTCTCTCTCATTTTATTTCACCCCCATATGTGCTATCGGTCTCTCTCCTTTTTTTTAGAAAAAGATCAGTCAGCACACAAGAGTTGGGGTAATTTTTGTTTCACCAAAAGTGCCAAATTCAAGTATGAAAAATACAAAATATAACACTACGGAGCATGTATGTTGAAAAATACAAAATGTACTTGGAACTACGAGATATTAAATATGTATTATATATTATAATATTTAAGAGCCAAAATCACCCCTCCATATTTTTTTTTCATTCAATTTGACCCAATGTTTTGGCCCACTCACTCGTACCCAGCTCAACTCACATCTCTTCACCTCACATCGCTTTGATAAAAAAAAAAAAGTGTTCGTCTTCTGGTGCCGCTGTATTGTGTCCTATGTCATCGTTGCTTCTCTCTTGTGCCTTGGGGCGAAGCTATATTCAAGATTTGGATGTGGCTAATCCACATAAAATTAAAATTATAGTAGAAAGATTCAAATTTTTACTATATTTATACCCTCATATTATAGATCATTGCACTTAGGAGACAAGATGCACCACCGTATCGCTGCTCCAGTCTTGCATGCGGTGCCATCATTCAGATGAAGCAGTATGCGCCTCCTTCTCCCAAGGCAGTGCTGTCGCGTTCTTCCGATAAGCTGACCCCACCGTGTAACAGAACCGACCAATTTATAAAAGCATAAGTGAAAAATCACTCGCTAAACAAGCAATTGTCACACTTAAGCCGTTATAAACCCGGTAGTCCAGAAATCTCGAAGGATTTCAAACCAAACATCATCAACCAAGATCGTATAAGTTTAGCGTCACCATTCGCACGTTACAACATTTCACAAATAGTTCGTTAACATCAGAGTGTGGAAATAGAGTTATTACAAACAAAGTTCCCAAATCCGAATAGCGAAAGCAAAGTAGTTTTGAAAGCTCAACCCAACTCACACATTTTTAAAGATTAATACAGTGCCAGTCCAGAGTCTATCCATCAAAAGCAGTTGGGGAGAATATTAAAGATTAACCTTGCCCAAGGTCTTCTAGTCCACTAGAAAAAGAGAGGTAGCACAGTACCCGTGGAAGGTATGTCCGTCTGCACAAACAACAAGCGGAAAAAACCCTGAGTACGAGAAGGTACTCAGCTAGACTTACCCGTCTGACTTAAAATAAAGACTCCAAGGAGTATGACAGGCTTTATCCGGGGATAGCTTGACTCTTTTACATAAAAGCGGTAGTAACATTTAAAGTGATAGCTCAGCTTAACCATTCCTATTTATGCTAGGTGAGGATCTATACTATGCATCATTATAGTATATTAGTCATGAATAAGCAAGCAAGTAGTAACCTTAGTCATTTAGCTTAACTCATCATCATCATCATTACCCACATTCCATAATCATTACTACGATGGTGCAGCTCAAGTCAAGTGTTCACTTTGTCAGAACGATGGCGATTCGAATCGATTACTACCGAGCTCGGGGGGGTACTCCTCACACAAACCACACTCACCCGCTAAAGTGAGCTACAGTGTCACCGTGGCACATATCCGGAAAAAAATACGCGGACTCGAGGTGGAACCATCGTACCCGGGGGACCGCCCGATCGCCTTTAGCCGCCCATGCCGGACCTCGGACTTACTCTTCGCGCCCCTGTGGTCCCCCATCCATCTCCAATACGGTGCGAACGAGTCGAGAACCGGCCTGGATAATGTTAGGCTTCGCGGTCGGAAGTGCTTATTCGGCCAGCTAAATGTGAGGCATGCGTTCAACATGACTTGCGGTACAACAACGGTACGGTCCTTAATCGACACAGACGGAATCACTATGGTCCAACAACCCCACAAGACTCCGTCCGGTCTCCATTTATCATGACCATATCCATCAACCAGATGATATCAACATAAGCTTTTCCATCAATCATAAGTAACCACCTATACTCGCGGATGACAGGAAATCACCCGACTTCTACCGTCTAAGCAAGCTAAGCATGTTACTCGCCCTAGACTAGCAGGGTAAATTAAGGTGGGATAATTCAAGAGTAAAGCAAGGATATAATGCATCAACGGTTGCACATAACTCCTATACTTAATGCAACAATCATAAAGCATAATTAGACTGTTAGAAAGCATAGGTAAGTAGATGCTCCTAAGACTTGCCTTGTTCAAAGTCACCGCGGGTGATTCGGACACTCGGGGCAGGTCTTCCTCGTCCCCTCCTACTGGAACCTCCTATTGGAACTCCTCCTGAGGGTTCTCCTCGATCTCCGAAAGTTGGGGGTCCTCCTGCGAACCTGTATGATGCGATGCACATGCATAAGTATGGTGAATGCACAACATATGATGCTCATGGTGAAGAATGATTTAACAAATCATTTACTGAGTACGTGCAAATCTCTTCTCTAAACACTTAGAGAAGTGTATAAAGAAGAGAAGTGTGTATAAGCACACACACATACTCGCAACATATGAATAAAAGAGAAGTAACACTATTCATAGATAAACATCACATTTCAGTTAGGGTGCTGCATAACAGGACCAGTAAGCAAAACATAACTAAGAATGCTCAAAAAGCAATATAGAACTCACTAAAGCATTTAATTCAAAGGTTTATCATTTCATGTGAAATAATAGGCTTGAACTGTGACCTCTGTCTAAACAGTCCAGAAAAATTCTACAAAAATTACAAGAGCTACATTATGCTATAAAAAGGCCATAATAAAATTTTCATCACAAATCATCAAGTGCAACAGCCTACACAAAAAGATGAAGCAACAGGACAGAAAGGCACATTTAACAACTTTGTACTGTGAAAAGTATCAAACAACAGATTTTATATTTTTATCTAGAACTTCTTAGCACAAGAGCAGTCATCAAAAATTACCAAGGCATAATTCCTCATAATTAATTTACTAAAAATCATTAAAGAAATCAGCCTAAAACATAATTAAATCATATCTTAATATTTTTACATAGGAACTGCATGGCATATATTTTTCACAGAAAGTACATCACATAACAAAGCTAACAAAATAAGAATTACATTTTTCTGATCAATATACAATTTACTATGCATTTTACCAGATTTCAGCCTATATAACAATTAAATAAATCTACACAGTAAAGTACCACAAAAATGACATCTCATATTTTTCACAGGTAGATCTACTCACAAGAAACCTAGCAAAATAAGAATCACCAAATTTGGACTCCATTTGCACCGGTCGTGAATTTAAAACAATTTAAATCGATTTAAAGAAAACATTTTAATTAAAAACCGAAACCCTAACGCTAGGTGCACCCGGTCCAGTGGGACCATGGGTCGCCGACACGCGGGACCGGGGTCAAACCGACCCCACGGTCCCGGCCACCGGCTAGAGGCCGTGGGCGAGCCGACCGGCCGGTGCTCGCCGGCCGTGAGCTCGCCGGGGCGACGAGGGTAGCACCAACGTGCTCCCCATGCCACGGCGGGACCCCGTGACGCCGACGGCGAGGGCAGGCGGTGACCGGAGGGTCGCCGGCGGCGTCTTGGCGGCGCGATGGCCACCGGCCATCTCCACCGTGGAAAGGCAAGGCGAGGCGCCGCGTGAGCTCCCTAAGCTCATGGCGAGCCGACCGAGAGGTCGGCCGCACCTATTGGGCGGCCCGTGAGCTCCGGCCGCGGCGAACGGCGGCTCGGCGGCGCCGGGTAGCCAAGTAGAGGCGGCGGCGGTGGCTAGGGGCCCTAATCGCCCCCACATTTCTCACCGGAGTTCGATTCAAACCCGGGGTTTCCGTCTTGCGTGAAAGGAAGAAGAAAGGCGGCACTGGGTGGACGGAACGCGGCGGCGCGAAGCTTGCCAAGCTCCGGCCATGGCGGATGACGGCGGAGGCGGCCATTCAGCCCTTACCGAGGCAATGCAGGGCGCGACGGTGGCTCGACGGCATGCGTGGAGCGGTGGCGGGTGTCGTGGCGCGCGGCCCGCGGGCTCGGTGTGCGTGGCGGTGGCGGAACACTGCCGGCGACGGCGTGGCGTCAGCGGGCGGCGGTGCCGCTGCGTTCTTCTTCTGAGACAGAGAGAGAGAGAGAGAGTGAGCGAGCGAGAGCGAGTAGACGAGAGTGGAGCGTGGGCGCTTTCAAACCGGGAAGGTGCCGGGGTGTAGCGGCGCGGCGGGGCCCACTCGCCGGCCGGCGGCCACGGGCGCCCGCCGCAGCATGGAGCGCGCGTGGCGCTTCGCGCTTCGAAGCCTGGTCGGCCACGACGACGCTTGGCGCGGCTGCCTGGCGTGGCGCGAGCGGAGGGCCGTCGTGGGCGAAAGCGGCCTGCCGGCTTGCGGTGGTATTCCCCCCCCCTTTTTGAAATTTAAAACCTGAACAAAAAGCCCTCATTTGACAAATTTAAAGGCCTTTTCATGAAAAGTACCCAAAATAAAAGTTGTAGAGAATTAAAAACTGAACAACTTTCATTTAAGGCCCAGGTCAAAATTCCAAATAAATTTTGAACTACAAATTCATTTTGAATTAAGGCTTTAAAAAGGGAATTTTTCCAACTTATTTTCTTTTGCCCCAAAATCCACCAAAATATTTTGTAATAAAATTTGTTAAAACTTTTCAAATTGCTGGGCAAGTGGATCCAAACTTGACAAATCATTTGCAAGGCAATTAATTAACTAAATTAAACAATTAACAACCAAGCATAAATTTAAATGCAAAGCACATGCGATACTATTGCAATTAGGGTTTATGCTTGATGATGCTTATGCCATGCTTAATGAGTGATTGAGTTAATTAATTAGGTGCCTAATGCATGCTTAACACTGAGGTGTTACACACCGTATTCCTCCAATGCACGGGCATATTTGCTAGTAATACAAAGTCGTCTATAGGTAGAATGATTTTTCAAAAACTATTCCACTTGGAAACAATTTTGGTAAAATAACATGGGGAAATAATGTTAATTTCACTTAAGCATAGATGTTGAGAAATTATTTGAATGGATCGAAAATCTTTTTTGATTTAGTGGTTTCAGGTATATTTTTGTATTTTTCAACATATATGCTTCGTAGTGGTTTTTTTTTTTTTTTTGTAATTTTCATACTTGAGTTTGGCACCGTAAGTGATTTACAGAAATAGCTAACTTTTTATGTGCTACTGCTCTTTTCCCTATGAAACGAGACCGATAGCACATGAAGGAGGAAAGAAACGAGAGAGAAAAGAAGCTTTTATTGTAGCCATTGATAGTTCCTTGAAAGGCTGAGATGTTGCTACTGCTTATCTTGCACTAGTAGTAGCTACTGCACCAGATCTATGTCCCTTCTAGTGGCATTCGGAGTACATGCATAAGGTGAACCAAATTTGACCGAAAAGTCATCTAGCAGTACTTGTATGTAGTGTAGGGCTTTTTCATTCTCCCGCTATTTGCTTATGAGTTTAGCAGCGAGCCAAGATAGAGTTCGTATATCTTGTACGTCAGGATAAAACAATGCATGAATCCGGTACAACTAAACTATACTGATATGACCAAGATTATTAGCTATACATAGGATTTCGATACTTGATACATGAGAATATAGGAGGCTGACCGTCCAATTAACTTACTTAGATCAAGTTATCATCCTCATCAGACCAGGCTTAGTTTAACCTAATTAATTTGGTCGTTCTTAGTGTAGCATCATCCGTGCTATCCATCATGCACTAGTACAAAAATCATTTTTGCTGGCACCTTGATTTGTTTTTACAGTCGGTTCACTATTTCATGACGCCAGTACAAAAAATACGGTGGACCCAACAAGAGAACCGCCTGTGTAAAACCGTTTACACAGGCGGCTGACATTGTAAACCGCCTGTGTAAATATAGCTGTTTACACAGGCGGCAGATTTAAGAGAGCCGCCTGTGTAAATTATTTACACAGGCGGCCCTTCTTTCCAACCGCCTGTGTTAATACTGCTATAAATTCTCTTCGTCCACCTCCAGACAAGAACAAGCATACTCGCGTCTTTGTGTGCACAGTGGTGGACGAGAGAAAGTGGCGATTCCAAGGGGGAGGTTTTGAACTTCATTTCTTTGGTGAGAAACTTCCAAAAGGTTAGTTAGTGTCGTTGCCGCTATTTTTTTAATGATTCTTTGGTTCAATTCTTATATTAGAGGTGCTCTAAATCTAGGGTTAGGGTTAGGGTTCATAGCTAGGGCAAGAGAGAGAGTTTTAGCTTCTTCTTTTTTTAAATTCATAGTAAATTGTATCTTACTCGGATTATAGAAAATAAATACTTTTTAGAATTCTTGTGAGTAGATCTATGCAATAGAGTAATGATGAGCACTTTTTAAAGTTTTTTTATTGAGTTTTAGTTTATATTTTTTTAGGTGATTAACACTTTATAAAGTCTTGTACTAAATTGTTGAAAAATCTTGAAATAGGAAATGAGTACTTTTTAAAATTGTTGTACTTATTTCCTGTACTTATAAACTGTGAATTAATTTAGTTTTTTAATCTAAGTACTTATTAGTAAGTAATGGTTTGTTAATTAGTGTAAGGTATATTATTTGTACTTAGGGTTTGTGAATTAATTTAGTAGTTAATGTTTTGTTAATTAGAGTTAGTTATTATTGCCTATACTTAGGGTTTGTAAATTAATTTAGTTAGTAATTACAGGTTTACTAATTAGGGTTAGTTAGTATTTTATGTACTTAACGTTTGTTAATAATTTTAGTTAGTAATGATTGGTTTGTTAAATAGGGTTAGTTATTATTTCATGTACATTAGGTTTTTGAATAATTTTTGTTAGTAATTAATGGTTTATTATTTAGGGTTAGATATTTCATGTACTTAGGGTTAGTGAATTAATTTAGTTAGTAATTAATGGTTTATTAATTAGGGTTAGTTCGTATTTCATGTACTTAGGGTTTGTTAATTAGGGTTTGTTATTACTGCTTATACTTAGGGTTTGTTAATCAAGATGCCATCTCCGTTTAATTAATTCTTATAATTATAAAAATGAGTTTAAACAATTATTTAAATTCTTTATTTTGTAAATTCTGTAAGGGGTAGGTTTTCATATCTGTTTAATTGACGGAGGTTAGTATCTTAGTTATGAGGGGTTATATTTGTTTTGTTTTTAGAGTGACATACAATATTTTCTTAACTAATTACGTATAAATATGGAGAGGTCATTATGGATGTACAACTTATCAAGATTAGACCCATCATATATGGTGGAGGTCCAAAAATTTATTGATGCCGTGAAGATACATGCTCAGAGAATAAAGGCGAAGCACATATGTTGTCCATGCGCAGACTGTAAAAATATTGTGGTATTTGACAATGTGGAAGCAATCACTTCTCATCTGGTTTGCAGAGGATTTATGGAAGACTACTTGATTTGGACAAAACACGGTGAGGGTAGTTCTACACCTTATATGCGGATAACTGACAACACTGCAAGTAACATCAATGCGGAGGGTCCAATCCCATATCTCAATGAATGTGATGCTCTGCCAGATATCAATGAAACCCATCATGCTATGCCAGATGTCAATCAAACTCATAATGCTACGTCCGATGTCAATGAAACTCAAAGATGCTAACACTGATGCCATTGAAGATGCATTTCTTAGAGGCAATAATGAACCGTTGTGCGGATCCATCAATATTCTTCATGAAACAAATGGAAGCCTTGAAGAAGGCAGCAGAGGAGCCTTTGTACGATGAGTCGAAAGGTTGTTCCAAAGAGTGGTTGACACTACGGGCTGTTCTTCAGTTTTTGACGATTAAGGCTAGATATGATTGGTCCGATGCTAGCTTCAATGATTTATTGCGTGTACTTGGAGATCTTCTTCCTAAGAAGAACAAAGTGCCTGCTAACACGTACTATGCAAAGAAGCTAGTCCCACTTACGATGGGTGTTGAGAAGATCCACGCATGTAGAAATCATTGTATTCTATATCGGGGTGATCAAGACAAAGACTTAGACAAATTGTCCAAATTGTGGTGCTAGTAGGTACAAGACGAATAAAGATTATCGAGAGGAAGAGAATGCAGCCTCTGTTTCTTCGAGGAGGAAGCGAAAAGAAGACCCAAACAAAGACTCAACAAGACAAACGTTCAAAGTCCACTAGCAATATCGAAGTGGACTATTATGCGTTGAGAAGAATTTCTGCATTGGTGATATGGTATCTCCCCGTGGTTGATCGTCTGAGGTGTTTGTTTGTAAACCCAGATGATGCAGACTGGCATGCTTCTGATGAAAGGAAAGATGATGAAAAGTTACGACATCCAGCCGATGCAAAGCAATGGCAAGAATTCGATAAGAAATATCCGGACTTTACCGAGGATCCACGAAATGTAAGGTTTGCTCGAGTACGATGGAATGAATCCATTTACCGAGAGGAGCAAACACGCACTGACACATGGCCAGTGATCATGACAATATACAACCTTCCTTCATGGTTGTGTCAAAAAAAAAAATATCTTTTGCTAACCATTCTTATTTACGGACCTACACAACCCGGAGTTGATATGGATGTATTTACGAGCCCTTAATGCAAGAGATGCAAATACTATGGGAAGTGGGTGTGGACATGATCGATGCGTTCCGCAAAGAGACATTCACACTGAGAGCAATTATTATTGTGCAATTAATGATTACCCTGCTCTCTTCTCATTATCAGGCCAGTTTAAGGGAAAGGTTGGTTGTGTAGAGTGCATAGATGGAACATGGCACGTGTCTCTTCCTCCATCTAACAAGATAGTGTACATAAGGCATAGGAGGTGGCTACCGGCGGGCCATAAGTACCGCTTACAAAAAAGATGAACAAGTACTTTGACAATATGGACGAATCAAAATCTCTTGCTCCATCGGGTTATAGTAAAGGGCACAGAGTGTACAAGATAGTTGAGAATGTCAAGTTTGTTTTTGAAAGAAGACCAAAGATGGGAAACCAAGAAAGGTTGTCAAGGCAAATGAAGGGGGACACATTCAAGAAGAAGTCTATTTTCTTTAAGTACTTATCGTACTGAAAAAGACTTGGACGCGTCACGACATGCGATCGATGGTATGTATGTTCGAGAAGAATGTGTTTGGATGTGTAATTGAAACTTTGCTAGACATAAAGAGCAAGACAAAGGAAGGTCTCAATTCACGTTTAGACATGCAACATTTAAAGATCGAAAAAAGAACTTCACCCTGTACTCCTAGAGAATGGTAAGTACCATCTACCGACAGACAAGCTATAACCCCGAACAGAGGGAGAAACATGCAATGTGTGTGTGGTTGAAGAATTTAAAAGTTCCATCCGGATTCGCTCCAACATAAGGAGTCTTGTTTCAATGAAAGACCTTACACTCACCAACTACAACTCACATGATTGTCATGTAATGCTGACCACTTTTCTTCCTATTGCCATCAGGGCTATAAATCCAGTGTTCTTAAAGATGGCAATCACACGGTTGTACTACTTCTTCAATAAGATATCTGAGAAGGTAATTATCCGTGATGAGTTAGAGTCCCTACGAAATTTGCTGCGAGACACATTGAGCCGCTTGGAGATGTGCTTTCCCCCATCGTTCTTTGATATCATGGTACACACCTTGTTGTTCATTTGGTGCCTCAAATTGAGGCATTGGGTTCCCATGTATTTCCATGAAATATGGACGTATGAGCGTTTTATGTCAATATTGAATGGCTATATGTCAAATCGTGCTCATCCGGAGAGTTCCATGATAGAGGCATACACTACAGAAGAGGCCATTGAGTCTGGAGGACCATTATGTAATAATCTCCTAAAAGACCAGGTTTCAATTGGTTTGCCTCCGTTGCGACATGAGGGAAGGCTTGGTGGACGAGGGAGGATGGGACGGAAATCATTCATCCCGCCCGATCTACAACATATTTCTAGAGGTACATTAAACATACTACAACAACTCATAATAATGGACCCATTCACCAAGCAAAGACATGAAAGAGCTTCGTGAGGAGAATCCAGGATGCACAAATAATTTGGTAATCAAGGAACACAAGCGTCGGTTCGCCGCATGGCTAAAGAATTTGGACATGACAGAGGAATCAGAAACCATCAAGATTTTAGCATCCGGACCATCAAGCCGTCACATCATGGCGAGCTATGACATTAGTGGCTTCTCATTTTCCACCAGCTGTAGGGACACCAAGCGCATGGCAATGAATAGTGGCGTTCGATGTGAGGTCGTAGATGATGCAACCGGTGAAGAAACTACATACTTTGGGTTCATTGATGACATATGGGAGGTTGAATATGGTCCACGCTGCGCATTTCAAAGTGTTCGATGTCGATGGGTTCAAGATAAACATGTCACTATGGATAACTATGGTCGAGAGTTCTTGATCTAAGTAAAGTAGGTTACAAAGATGATCCGTGGATCCTTGCTAACCGTCTTTGCCGCAGTCTTCTATGTGGAACAAATCCTCTCTAAGAATGAAAAGAAAAGTACCCAAAAGCCAAAGCACGTAGCAATCCCTGAAAAGCAACAAATTATAGGAGTTGATTGTGTAATAGATTTAGAGGATGTTAACCAGTTCAGCGAGATGTCTCTTTTTACAAACTTTGAAGAAAACATCAAAAATGTTGAGAAAAGTATTCCGCAAACCGCTTTGCCCTAGGTGCGCCACGATGGACAAGGAAGGACTGTAGCACGCTAGATTGTTTATCATGTAACTCATGTATCACTTATCATTTGTACCTAATGCTACTCTTTCTTATTAAGCAAGATGTTTATATTTTTCCTTGTTGTATACCTTTGGACAATGATATTATTTTCTAACTTAATTAAACAAATCTTAATTAAAACCTCTTTCCCCTTGTTGTATACCTTTGGATTCTATATTATTTACTAACCCTAGGTACATGAAATATTAACTAAGCCTATTAAACAAACTTTTAATTAAAAACTTAATTAATTCACAAACCCTAGGTACATGAAATATTAACTAACCCTAATTAACAAACCTTTAAATAAAAACTTAATTAATTCACAAACCCTAGGTACATAAAATATTAACTAACCCTAATTAACAAACCTTTAATTAAAAACTTAATTAATTCACAAACCCTAGGTACATAAAATATTAACTAACCCTAATTAACAAACCTTTAATTAAAAACTTCATTAATTCACAAACCCTAGGTACATGAAATAATAACTAACCCTATTAAACAAACCTTTAATTAAAAACTTAATTAATTCACAAATCCTAGGTACATGAAATATTAACTAACCATAATTAACAAACTTTTAAATATAAATTTAATTAATTCACAAACCCTAGGTGCATGAAATATTAACTAACCCTAATTAACAAACCTTTAATTAAAAACTTAATTATTTCACAAACCCTAGGTATAGGAAATAATAACTAACCCTATTAAACAAACCTTTAATTAATAGCTTAATTAATTCACAAACACTAGGTACATGAAATATTAAATAACCCTAAGTATAGGAAATAACAACTAACCCTAATTAAGACACTTTAATTACTAACTTAATTAAATAACAAACCGGTACATGAAATAATTAACAAACCTTTAATTAATAGCTTAATTAATTCACAAACACTAGGTACATGAAATATTAAATAACCCTAAGTATAGGAAATAACAACTAACCCTAATTAAGACACTTTAATTACTAACTTAATTAAATAACAAAACCTAAGCATTACTAACCCTAATTTAGATACCTGTAATTACTAACTTAATTAAATAACAAACCTAATCATTAAATAACAAACCTGTAACAAACCTGTGAAATTGAAAAATTAATTATACGAGGCGGCTGCAGTTTAGCGACCACTGTACTAATGCATTAGTACAGTGGCGGTCAAGAGAGCGCTGTACTAATCATTAGTATAGGCGGTCAATGTGACCCGTCGGTGAAAACCGCCTCGAATATAAAAAGTCGAGCGCGGAATGGCGCGGAAATTTTTTTTCTAGTCCGGTGGCGCTCGATTTTTTTTTTCTGGCCCGGCAAGTTGCCCAAATCCGCCGCCCAGCGCCCACCGCCTCGCGCCGCAGATCCGCGCGGGCCTCCGCCGGACCGCCCGCGCACCACCTCCGCGCGCCCGCGCGAGCCGCTGCGCCCGGCGAAGCGCCGCCGCCACCAGCGCCACCACCGCCTCCGGGCCGCCGCCGCCCGACGGCCGTGGCGCCGCCCGTCCACCGCGCCCCGCCCGCCGCCTTCTCCCTCCCGCGGCCGTCGCCGCCTTCTCTCCGTGGCGCCCGGCTGCCGCCTTCTCTCCCCCCGCGGCTGCGGCGCGTGGGAAGCGGCCAGGTGGGCCTTTGCCGGGCCCTATTGGGCCTGGTGTAACACCCTAAGTGTTAATTATGTTTTGCATTACATATCATTAGCATGAGCATCATTATACATGTATCATGAGCATATGATAATGCATGATTGCTTATAAAAAGTCCCATGCATGTATGCCTTGCAATGTATGAGTGAATGCAATTGTTTAGGTGTGCAGCATATACGTTTACTAAATAATCCTAAAGATGACCTAGAATGCTTTATAATTAAAAATAAGGTAGGGTTTATATTTATACTTTTGTCTAAGTGTGCTTTCATGAAGATGTATAGGTCATACATGCCTTTATCAAGTTAGTAAGTAGCTTAAAGTGCAACTATATGATTTCTTTACTTTTTGGGTTAGGACCCTAAATAAAAGTTGTAGTACAAAATGTATGCAACAAACTTTATTTAAGGGCCTAGGGCTAAATCTCATTTTATCATGTTCAAACAGTGGCCTTAAATTCGAATTTGAAATGAAATTGGAAACAGACTTGGAAATTTTAAATGTCGGGAATTCAGTAACTTAATTCGATTTCTAGGGCTGATTTAAATGGTTTTCTCACAAATAAAGTTCTGTAATCTAATCCACTGTTTGTTAGAACAAAGTTTATACTTTCATGTTGTGTATTTGGTTGAGCTTATTGATTGTTGGTTAGTCCTTAAATAATTGCCAAAGTTAGCTAATCACTGTAATTAACTCTGCTTTGACTGAATTGAGTGTAGCAGTTTATTTTTACTAATGTTTAGCAGCAGATAGTTTACAAACCAAACCAAGTTAGATTATGATCTCTTAATCCAAGTTGAAGAACACCTATTGGAGAGTGCCATGGTGCAATTGGTTTGGTTTTCTATCAATCGGGCAGAGAATTAGAGAGAGGAGAAGATAGTAGTTTCAGTCGCTACAGTAGCCGCCACGTCTCTGCCGTCGCCATCTTCTCCTCTGCCTTCATTGGCCGCCGGCGATGCCGTGGCCCTTTTCCCGCGCCATCTCCGGCTGATCCGCGCAACCAAACACCTGTCCGGCGTCGTGAAGACCCCAGCTACCTCGCCGACCTTCCCTTTCCCTTTAAAAGCTAGCACCTGCCGTCACCGTCTCTCTTTTCTTCTCCTGCATCACCGCCGGTTATCCTCGGTCGTCGGCAAAATTCATGCACACCACTCTACAATTGCGCACACGCGTTCATGTACATCTCCGCCACATCCTCGCGCACCGTTTGCACCCACCAGGGCGGGCTCTTGCCGTCGGAGCCACTCAGCCGGCATTTTCTTCCTCATTGCCGGCCGCCATGCCGCCGAGCTCCTTCCGTCGCGGCCAGAGCGCCACAAGCCCTTCTCGGCCAAACCTAGGGCACCACCGTGCTCAACCCTGTCCAGTGAAGGCCCCAAACCTACAGAGCCACCATGCGCCATCCTACCGCCGGCGTCAGCTTGTTCAGCGCCGCCGATTGCCGCTGATGCTCGCCGCCAGGCTTCCACCGGCCACCTCTGGTCGCACCAAGCACCTTGCCGAGTTCGCTGTGCCTCAGAGCTCGTCTGAGCCTGCGCTACCGTCGTTTGCCGCCGTCCGGCCATCGCTGGCCACGCGCAGCCTATCGCCGGCCACGGCCCTGTCCTGTGCCGAGGTAGGAGAAGCACAGGAGTTCTCCTTTTCTCTTTTTAGAAAAGATTAAAATGTATTGTTTCTTGATTATTGCATAGTTAAATAATTAGAGCTCCAAAAATTATAAACTAAATTTCTTTGTGTTCCTTGTGATATGCCCTGTATAGAAAAATAGGAGTTTATCATGTTTGATAATTTTGGCATGTGCTAAAATTACATCTTTTAATTGAGAAAAGTAATTTCCATGATTTTTGTAGGTCAACATAAATATCCAAAAATTATGAACTTTGTTTTACAACTGTTTTATGACAATTCCAATCTCCATAAAAAGTTTGAGACAAATTTGACAATGTTTAGTAAATCATTATTTATATATTTATTAATAAATAGGAAAAAAGTAACTTGATTAAGTATATGTATGCTTTTGGATGTTGCAACTGACCACTTTATTGTTTTAGTATAAGGAAATATTGTTTGTCTCTAAAACACTTTAAATTGAATAATAAATGATTTTGTTTATTTTATACCTTGTTTGCTAAGATATAAGAGCATCCATGCATATAGATGTATCCCTTTTGTATAATAAATACTATAGTAAAACAAGTAATTGTTTGTTAGAGTTAGTGAGATCTTTGGTATATACATGAGTTATGAGAAGCATACTATCCTGATGATGAATTAGAAGTGTGATTCATATAGTAAGCAAGTAATCATTTGCTATAGTAATAAAGAAGATGCCTTTTCTCTATACATATAAAAAGGATAATATAGTTTAAATAAATGCTAAAATGACTTGCATCACTTGGATATTTTATTAATTACCCTAGAGCATAAACCCTACTATTCCATGGCAACTAATTATTTACCTTGTTTAATTGATATGCATGCCACCTACAAATAGGTTACTTACTAACTAGAAGGTTTGATTAAATATTTATTAGCTTATGCTTGTATATGAAAAGTATGTTTGCCATTTAAAATGTTACGGCTTAAATAAGTAAATGCATGATATAAGTAACTATGTTAATAGTGGTTTATAATCCATGCTTATGGTTGCCCATGCTTGCCTTTGTTTATGATCACATGAATATGAATGGAGAATTTTGATTTCTCTTCTCTACTCTCCATCTCCATCTAGACACTTGCCACCTTTCACCCTTCATGCATCTTCTCATGCCACCTCTCCCTAAATGTGTCATGTGGTGAGTGGGTGATCTTGCCACCTCTCCCTCCTTGTGTCAAGTCATGGTTGGTTGAAAGTAGAGAAATTTGATTTCCACATTCTCCATGCCCATCATCCATCTATCTATATATATGATGGAGAGAATTGCTTTCTCTTCATTCCATTCCATCTCTTCTATTTTCCATGATATACCATCCTCTCCACTAGAGAGCACACCCCTTCTTCACTCAGAACCAAGCCATGGAGATGGTATGATCTCCTTTCCTAGCCTTAATCTCTTCATAGGTTCTCACATGCATGATTTATTTCTATGTGGTTGTATTTGCTATCTGGTGTGTCATGGTTTGTGATTAAGAGCATAATATAAATAGGCAAGTTACTAGTAATCCATGATCTATGTTTATGCTTGTCATGTTTGCCTTTATTCATGGTCAAATGATAAACTAGTGCACACATGAGTGCTGAAATGGCAACCTGAGCAGATCCTGTTCAGTGGTAGTTTTCATATCCACAATAATGTTTTCTGTGGATAGCTTGGATACAAAAGTTGTAGAGGATTTCCATCTCTAGTTTGTCCTAAAATTTCATGATTTTAGGACAACAGGTTTGGGAGTTATAAATTGTTTATGCTGTCAATCAGTTTTTAGTTGTTTTCGGTGCAGCCCTGAAAGACTAAGTTGTTTGACTATTTTAGCTTGAGAATCACCTCTGGTTGATAAATAGAGAGTTGTAGTGTTTTTCATAAGCTTTCCAAATTATCTTGAATCACTACTTTTGGTGATTTATAGCTCTAGTTATGAGTATATTAAATACCAGGACAGATTCTGTCCAATCTTGGACAGAATTGTTTATCTGAATTGTTTGACCTTGATAACCATTGAATTGATTTGAGATGACAATAACAAACTTGTAGACAACTTTATAAGTTTTCCAAAAGTCTAGGAACACTCTTTTTGGATGTCTAGATCTTCAGTTATGATTGCATGAAATGAGTGTTGTGCTGCTGTCCTGTTTTACCTTTATAATTTGAGTTGATTGCTTGATCCATGCAACCATAGTGTGTTTAAGAAATTTATTATTAACTTCAGTGGTGTAGTTCATCATGGTCTTGAGCTTAACTAAGTAATATCCAACCTAAATTAATAGTGCTTCACTGATTAATTGAGTGATAATCTTAATGCTTCCCTGCTATAGCTCTTGGGAGGAGTTAAACATGTGTTGATTGGTGTGATTTTTGGATTGATTGTAGACCTTGGATCATGAAACCTAAATGATCCTTGGCAACTGGATTCATTAATGATAATGATCATGATAGACCTATAGTAGATAATATGTGGTTGCTTGCAAGTTTTGTAGTAACTCCTTCAGAGAGGAGATATGCACCTACTCTATAAAGATTAAAAACAAACTTGATAATATAGTGTTGTCATCAGAGAAAGAGAACTGCACACACGGAATCTTATGTAGCTTTCCTTTATTATTATCCAAATAAATCATCTCATCATGCATCATGTCACGTATAGCATTAAAAATGCATCATTCCATTTCGTGTAGTATTCGTGAGAGAAGAAGAATCACGATGATCAAGTTCCGAAGGAAGTTCGTGATGAGCCAATCCCAACGAGATGTTTCTACGGGAAACGCCGATATCAAGAATAACAACTAACCTTCCCTGCAACACAGGCAAGCCGCGGAGCATAACCCACTCTCTGTTTTACAATTACTTTATTACACCGTAAGTCTAGTGTATTGTGCATTACGTAAAGAGGAGTTGGGTGAAACCGCTGTTGCATGATTACCTTGAACTACAGCTATTTCCAGATACAATCCAACTAGTATGTGTAGGACGTTCTCCTAAAATGCTTAGCCATGCTTAGACCGGTAAAAGTCGGGTGATTTCCTGTCTCCCGCGAGATATAGGATGGATACTTGTTACTACGGGATATATATGTTATCCTGGATCATCAGAAGAGAAATAATTGGAGACCGGACGGAACATGGACTATGTTCTGGTGGAAGCCGACAGGGTTACCTGGTCGTGCTATTTCCGTCTGTGTCGGTTAAGGACCGAGCCGTATTCTGGATCTAGGTGTGAGATTGAATGTACCTTCACATAACCGCCGAATAACTCGTTTCGACGGTGAAATCGGTTAGTTTATTCGAGGTAGTTCTTGAACCGCTTATGCATTCTTGGGGACGATCGGAAGGGGGAAAGGGTATCGGTCCAAGACCCCCTGCGTGACTACGGGCTACGGGCTGAACGGGCATGACTTGTGAGGATGTAGTACCATGAGTTTTGCATAGCGTGATCAAGCCTATCTTTCGAATAGAGCGAGCAGTGACTTGAGCAGGCTTTGGTCGGCTTGCAAGAGTGTGTGATACGGGCTTTACCCAGCTGGTGTAATCGATTCGAATCGCCGTCTCTCCCGGATAGTGAGAAACTCATACCTTTTCGCAGAGACGTAGTAAGAAATAATACATTTAATGATGATGGAAGGATTATGATTGATATCCCAACTATAAGTGATGGTTGCTATGATTAAAATGGTATGATATAAAAAGGTGCTAATGTAGTCCTAATTAGCTCAATATTTAATTCTGCTATTAAAAGGCTAAAGTAAGGGTACATTAGTAAGCTTTTCTGCAAATGATGCTAGCCATCAAACTCCACACATATAGCCTATCATGATCCTTGATGTCTTTTGTTTCCTCTCCCGGACGAGTAAGTCTTGCGGAGTATAATTGAGTACTCGGGGTTTTATCCCACCACATTGCGGTGAATTGCTTGCTTGCGATGATGTTAACTAAAAGCCGATGGGCATGGCTACTTCGTATATGTTTCTCACCTATGCTTCATCGGAGGATGTCATTTAAGCTAGCAATACCACTCAAGTTTTTTTGTATTTGGTAATCTTTCCAAACTTTGTTTTGTTGGAAAGTAAATTGCAACTAAACTTTTATTCCTTATTCCTTTTCCTATTGTAATAACTTTTTTCTCACAAGCGAACTCTGAGTATGTGATATGTATTTGCTTAATCGAGTACGATCCTGGTTGTAAAGTTGATTTACCGAGGTCATTCGTGACACTCGGCGGACTACCGAGTTTATATACGTGATGGTATGTGCGTGCCACCGTGATCAACGAGGGGACGTTCATACTTAAACGTGTATAAATTGGTCGGTTCTCACACCTAGGAGGCCGCCCTGGCTGCCTGGCGGGCTTTTCTTTTGTTTCTTTTGTTATTTAATAATTAGTTTGTTAATTAGGGTTTTCTATTTATTGTTTATTAATTAGGGTTTGTAATTTAATATTAGATAATTAGGTTTGTAAATTAGGGATTGTTAGTAATAATTAGTACCAATTTTTGTTAGGGTTTGTTAATTAATTGAATTAGTAATTAGAGGTTTGTGAAATAATTAGTAATGTTTTTTTTTTAGGTTTGTTTTAGACATAGGTTTTTTTTTAGGGTTTGTTAATTAATAATTAGTTTGTTAATTAGGGTTTTCTATTTAATGTTTATTAATTAGGGTTTGTAATTTAATGTTAGATAATTAGGTTTGTAAATTAGGGATTGTTAGTAATAATTAATTTAGTTAGTAATTTAGTTAGGGTTTGTTAATAATAGTTAGTAATATGTTTTAGGGTTTGTTAATAATAGTTAGTAATTAGGATTTGTTAGGGTTTGTTAATAATAGATAGTAATATTTTTTTAGGGTTTGTTAATAATAGTTAGTAATATTTTTTGCTAGGGTTTGTTAATAATAGTTAGTAATATTTTTTAGGGTTTGTTAATAATAGTTAGTAATAATTTTTGTTAGGGTTTGTTAATAATAGTTAGTAGGGTTTTTAGTTAGGGTTTGTTAATAATAGTTAGTAATAATTTTTGTTAGCGTTTGTTAATAATAGTTAGTAGGGTTTTTAGTTAGGGTTTGTTAATAATAGTTAGTAATTTTTTTTGCTACGTAATTAGAGTATATACTTATATTACATGGTTATACTTGTATTTCATGCAGATGAGTACTCCATCAAATGCTGAGTAGGCCGAAGCCCAGATAGGTACACCGGGATCTGACTCCTCTGGATCCGAACCTTATAGGAGCCCGAGCGTATCACCACGTGAATCACCTAGAGCTAAGAAGGCCCGTCTTGAGTTGGAACATGACCCTAATTACGAGCCTGAAGGTGATCTAGATGATGATGAGGTATATATGGAAGTAGATTGTCTATATGAGAGAATAATGCATGTGTATGTATGTACCTAACAATTGAATTGACAGGAGGTGTTCTCTCAAGTTGTTGCCGAAATGGAGGCAGAAGAACAAGATGTTCAGAAGGACACGGCACCTCAAACGACCGGGACATCCTCCGAGCGAAGAAGTACAAAGAAAAAGAGTGATCGGGCACGAGGAGATAGAGGAAGGAATAGATTTCCAGAAGAAGTTTATAGGATTACAGATGTTAGCCCGAGCGGAGAGCCCTTAGCACCTTTAGAGGCGCTACCCAAATTTAGGGCCGCCATTGGATGGTTAGTAAAGGAAGAATTTGATATCACCTGGAGTGATTGGAGTATGGTGCCCGAAGGAAAGAGGAAGAATTGTTGGACTCGATTATGCACTAAGTTTATTTTCCTGAGGGAACGGAAGGTTTGGTCAAGGGTCATGTCATGAAGCGATTAGCAATATCATTCCGGGGCTATAGGCACGATATGAATAAAAAGTGGTCTGCGAAGGGGCGGGACCCGACGAAGCGGTACCCAATCACAAATGAACAGTGGGCACGTTTTCGTGTCATGAAAAACTCCGACGACTCCAAGGCTAAGAGCCAAGCCGCCTCGAGAACTTACGAAGAAGAACAAGTACCACCACCACCTCGGCGGTGGTGGTTACAAGACCAAGATTCCTAAATGGAGGGCGTAAGACGAAGCAAAGAGGAGAGGGGCCGGTTGGCATTGACCGATATAGTGCCCGAAAAGAAGTGCGAATTGGCCCCGGCTCGGAAGGCAAACACCGAGAGCGATGAGATCTCCCCGTCCCGATGAGATCAAGCCGATTCTTTGAGAAGGTTTTGGAAGCAACAAACCCGAGAAGACAGTGCCTTCAAGTCACAGAGAGGGAGAGGGACAAAATTTTTACCCATGCTCTAGGTAACCATTTTTTTCCATTTTGTTCGAGTAAAATAGAAATCGATCATGACATGAAATATCATGTTGTAGGTAACCCCGAGCATCCGGCCGTATGCGGGCGTCTCATCCAGAACCAGCTGGAAAGAAGGATTTGGTGAAGAGTGGAAAGGAGTGTATAAGAAAAGAGAACGACATAAGGAGCAAATAAAGGATTTGTTTGAGCAGCAGGCCACCAAAAAGTTTAGGGATTTGATGGAAGACTTCGTTAAAAACCCCGATCCCGAAGTGATGAAGCGATTGGCGGGGCAATGTCCGCTCAACGGATGTCATCACAATTAGCTCCGTCGTATATGCGGCTTGTCCCAGCTCAACCCTTGGGTACCCAGGAGATGGCCACACAATCTATGCCCTTTCCAAGCAGTATAGCGTCAACATCAAATCAGGACCATTATCCAGTTAACGATATTGATAAACCTTGGCCTTGCTCATTGGTAATTGGATATGGCCTTAGGAATCAGCATACAAAGCAAGTGGCCACAAGCAATGCTATCCCTGGACGTAGTTTCCATGGTGTCGAGATGCAAGATGCATACTGTAGGGTGGAAGTGTTGACGGTCGAGAGTGGACATGAAGACGACTTCATCGACATCTCGACCTCTGAGGGTATAGAGAATCTTGGACAAGCAATCAAGAACTTCATACAATGGTCGAGACGGTGCGTAAGGTTGATTGATCCACCAACGGCACCCTCTCCACCAGATGCATCAACCATCCCAAGAGGCCGAAACAATTCAACGGCCCAAGATCGCCAATGCATGCCGCAAAGATCCCCATATATTTATGAGCCACCGTCGTCATCCCCAATACATGATCTGACATTCTCGCCGGATGAGCTCGAGAGGCCAGCCAAGAACATGCCTGAGCAAGCCCAGACTCCGCCACCAAGAAGGACACAACACCGAAAAGGAGGTAGAGCAAACTCCCCCGCACCACCAAAGCGTAATGAAGATGAGCAAACTCCCCGCCACCACCAAAGCGTAAGGAAGCGAGCAAACTCCCCCACAAGCACCGGCCTTCAAGAAGGTGAAGAAATTTCCAATTCCAAAATTGGTTTCTCCCTATGAGCCAAAAAGGGGAAAGCAAAGCAGTACGTTCTATTTACGAAAGGGCTTGGAAGCGCCGGACGGCACGAGTCGTTGAGCTCGAACCGTCACGCGAATAAAGGAAGCCACCGCCCAAGCAACTGAAGCCGTGCCACCAACAAAGGAAGCCCCAAGTGGCGATGTACATGTCGAACCGCCATCAAGTACACCATTGACCCTTAAGAATATAAGAAAGCCAACGATTGATGATTATGTCAATGTCCCCAAGTAACTATGTGCCCCCAGGCCTATGCCGCAATGGACGGTGCTTGAAAAGGGTGCATGGACGATAAAAAGGTTTCATGACTGGTACATGAGAGCAAAGTGAATGCCGGCCCGCATGCAGTTAGTGTTGACATACCAGCCAGACGTGTTTGCTACCGGGTAGGATAAAAAGCAGGGGCATTTGTTACCTTCGAGGACATGCACTGCTTGTTGAACTATAGGCGGCTTGACATCCAACTCATTACATTCTGGTGCCTGTAAGTATCACTCATGCACACACATTGTTATTATTAAATTTGGAATGTGATAAACGCTAATATACGGATGTTGTATGTAGTTTGCAAGACCACGAGCGAGATCATTAACTGTAGGATCGATGGTCGGTTACCCGAGTCCAATCAGGTTACAAGAACATATGCACAAATTTGTACTTACAAATGAAGATAGAGGCAAGATAGAGAAGGACAAAACACCGTAAGAAGTTGCGTAAGCTATAAAAGAATTGCAAAAGAAAATACGAGGAC
This sequence comes from Chrysopogon serrulatus, assembly GCA_015844335.1. Taxonomy (NCBI): domain Eukaryota; kingdom Viridiplantae; phylum Streptophyta; class Magnoliopsida; order Poales; family Poaceae; genus Chrysopogon; species Chrysopogon serrulatus. Next base: position 35,613 of record JADLZL010002326.1, on the reverse strand, counting down.
AATTATGCCCTCTATCTCTCAGAGCAATGCTTTGATATAAGTACAGGGATTTTATATTGGCACCCTACAACTTTGGGTAAGCGTGACCTCGTATAATGTATTTCAAATTAACGTGTTAACCCTAAGTACATGTATCGTTCACTCGTTTTATTCATGCAAAGGACCATTGGATTGTTTTTTATATTTATCCATTCGAAGGAAAGGTGCTTGTTCTAGACTCCTTACATTATCCTCCCGAGTCGTATCAACCATTCCCCGGTTCAATTAGAAAGGTGAGCCAACATGCAACCACATTCGTACTAATATAAATTAGAGTTTGTAAATAACTTTAGTGTTTTATATTCGATATCTATAGGGCATGGCGGTTTTATAAGAAGCAAAAAGGACCGGTCGACGCCGCCCGCCGTATCCTAGTGCGCCATTGACGATACAACACCATTATCCGGTAAGTTGTCCGAACACATATCATCATATAAATAATACACGAGGCATGGCAATTTTAGAATAATCTTTTGCTCATTAATTACATAGTGCCACAAGCAACCACCGGATCGGTCCATCGTGGATACTATGTGTGTGAGTTTATAAGGCAGCGGGGGCGATACGTCGGGGACAAAAATATGGTAAATAATATCTATGTATGAAGTTTTCTCATTAAAGTTGCAAATGTTAATATTGGACATGTGTCAATGATGCTTTTAAACTTTGTTTCCAGCTGAGAAAGAAAGGAAAGGACGTGCCCTTCACTCCAACGACTATGGAAAATATAGTAGCGCACTTGTGCGGTTTTATTATGAGAGAAATAATTCCAAGTGACGGAGCATATTTTGATGCAAAATGGCGATTTAGCAAGTGAAAGATTTAGAGCGCCGACAGACCTAGCAGGTCTAAACTTAAAACGAAATGACATGTAAACACTAAATGGTTGTGCGGATAACATGTAATGACGTGTATTATATGTAATTTTATGCTTGATGTTTGATTTCATATGTACATATCTATAATATTTATATGTGTTGTATGTATGATGCAATTTTATGGTTCATGTTTGCATATCCAAATATAGCACGCTGTGGAGGCAAATATTAAAATTTAAAATAAAAAAATTAATTACACATCTGTGAGCCGCCTGTGAAAAAATTATTTTCACAGGCGGCTCACCTAGTCAACCGCCTCGTGTAATTAACTATTTACACAGCGGCCGACAAAGTGAGCCGCCTGTGAAAACCCTTTTTTTCACAAGCGACTCACAGCCCGCCGCCTGCATCTTGTGGGCCGATTAGTATGACCCCCCGGTATACGGGCGGTGGGCTTGGCCGCCAGTATAAATGGGTCTACCACCGCCTGTACAAAAGGATTTCTGTACCAATGATGTACAAAGGATCTTTTGCACAGGAATAATGCATATATAGTCCACACCACAAGTTCTTACCAGCAGTGGTGGGTTTTTGGCCGGCCAGATTGAGAGTGTGTTGTCCGGTAATTGTAAGTGCAAGTGCCGCGGGACGCTTGACAGGCATTATATTGGGAAGGCACTGAGCTGAGAGATCGTGTAGCCTGCAGCTGCAGGGCGTGGTATTCGGATTTCGGAACTCGGGGGGCTAGTGATAAAAGAACACTACTACTAGCAGACAACCAAAAAAAAAAAAGGGGGGGGGGGTCTGTCTACTGTCTACTCTGGACTCGGGTGATTGACATCCTCCTATGGATGAACCGAAAAGAAAAGAACACGCCAATCGCCGGTTATATTAAGAACCCAGGTCCGTCCAGGACGGCTTCTACTTCGTCCATGCTGACCATGGACAGTCTGGTTCTGACTCCGACCAACCCGGACACGGTGCAGTCTGGACTCTGGACTCGTGGCGGCCCTGCCGATTCTGTCTGCGGTTGATAGGTTCATGCGCAGTCATCATCCCCCAAATTAAAGCTCTGGTCGTCGGGGCAATGGAATCAGATGCACGATGCTGGCGATGGGATAACTCCGTTTAACACATTGATGGTGTGCACCCTAACTAGGGACGTGCCGTTACTGCCACTGCGTGTTCTACTCTAATTTGGTTTTTTTCCCCCCAACTTGCCTTGCAAGGATGGGAATGATCGATTGGGATGGAATGCTCAAAATCACCAGCGTCCGTGGACACACTCTACCAGCTCCCGGCGTGCCGAGGCGGAGTGTGTTGCAGTTGCATGGACAGACCGGCCGAATGTCCGTTACTTCATTTCTTGACAGTTACTAACTAGTACTAGTATTACTACAAGCATTTCAGTTGGACACGTCAGTCTTGCTGAAATGGACAGGAAGAACAACTGGATACTGAAGCCAAGTTACTACCGCACATCATCAAGCAATATATATCTGCTTCGAAACCAACAACAGGGGCGGGCACACACGGTTTTATTAACCAAAAAACCGAGGCCCTGACACCGCCGCCCGCCGGGAATGAAATGAAATCCGCCGTCGCAATCGCAGGCCATTCCCGTGGACGACCGCCGCCGCGTCTACTACGCCTCAGTCCGATCCCATCCAACGCCCCAAGTCCAATCCGACGACCTATCCCTCCTCACCCCCCTCACTTCCTATATAAACCCTGCGGCACGCTCTCCTACTCACCACGCTCCACGCAGCACACAAGATGATCACTCCCACACCCACTCCGGACGACGACGCCGATCACACGCTGCGGATTCGCAAGCAAGAACCCGCGGCGAGGGCGAGGCTGGAGCCGCCACCGCCCGCCACGGCCATGGGCGACCTCATCCCGGGCCTGCCCGAGGACATGGCGCGGGAGTGCCTGCTGCGCGTGGGCTTCCAGCACCTCCCCGCGGCGCGCCGCGTCTCGCGCGCCTGGAAGGCGGAGCTCGAGTCGCCGTCCCACCACCGCGGCCGCCGTCGCCACGCGCTCCTCGCGCTCGCGCAGGCGCAGCCCCCGCTCGCCTCCTCCGGCCCCGCCCGCAAGTACGCCGCCTCGGCTGCCGGACACTCCTTCCGCCTCGTGCTGCACGACCCGGCCGCCGGCGGCTCGTGGACGCCGCTGCCCGCACCCACTCCCGCCGGCCGCCTCCCGCTCTTCTGCCAGCTCGCCGCGGCCGGCGAAGGCCCGGCGGCGAAGCTGCTGGTGCTGGGCGGCTGGGACCCGGAGACGTGGGCGCCGACGGCCGCCGTGCACGTGTACGACTTCCTCTCCGGCTCCTGGCGGCGCGGCGCGGACATGCCGCCGCCGCGCCGGTCCTTCTTCGCGTGCGCGGCGGTGGGTGCCAGTGTGTTCGTCGCGGGGGGGACACGACGAGGAGAAGAACGCGCTGCGGTCGGGCGCCGCGTACGACGTCGAGGCCAACGCGTGGACGGCGCTCCCGGACATGGCGCGGGAGCGGGACGAGCCCCGGGGCGTCTGCGTCGCCGGGAGGTTCGTGGTGGTCGGCGGGTACCCGACGGAGGCGCAGGGCCGGTTCGCCGGCTCCGCGGAGGCGTTCGACCCGGCCACGTCGTCGTGGGGCCCCGAGCAGGAACGGGTGATCGAGGACGGCGCGTGCCCGAGGACTTGCTGCGCCGCGCCGGCAGCCGCGGGTGCGGGGAGCAGGATGTACATGCTTCAAGACGGGTGCGTCGTGGCGCGGGACGCCCAGGGCGGCGACAGGTGGCGAACGTTGGCGCGCGTGCCGGAGGACGGGCGCGCGGCGACCACGGTCGCGTCCATCGGGGAGGGCCGCGTCGTCGTCCTCGGAGGTGAGCAGACAGTGTACGTGCTGAGCTACGACCAGGCGACGCCGTCGTGGACGCGCGTCGCCGCGCCGCCGGAGTTCGCCGGACATGTGCAGGCGGCATGCTGTGTACAGATATAGTGGTGTACTCTGTAGCAGTAGTCCATTTGGCTGTAATGTTGTCTTTTTTTTTTCTCGAATACACAAAAGCATTGGCGGTAATGTGTTTCTTTTTTAATGCCTCTCATCCGAATACAAATTGTAGTATCTGTTCATGTACAACTCACGCCAACCCTACACACGCACGCCTCACTCACACCACGCGTACACAAGCAAACCTACAACTACACTCAGAATCACTAGATCGCGTCCTTCAAGAGATCATCAGGTAGACCTGTAGGCGACGGACGCGTAGCATTCCCTTTATGGCACCACGCGAGAGAGGCAACTGAATTTTATTTGGGAACACTGTTCCTAGGTGGGAAAATCCTGGCTCGAACAAGGTTCGAACCCAGGACCGGTAGACTCCGCCACCGGAGTCTTACCATCCGAACTACGGTTCGGTCCCCCGGCGGTAATGTTGTCACTACGTGCAACGTGCGTAATCTTCAGTTTTTTTTTTTTTAAAAGGCGTGCATAATCTCGTTACGATGCGGCATGTTACGTCATGTCATCCGGTTGAAACCGGTGGCAACCTGCGTCAAGTTGACGTACCAGGAGGCTAAATCAGCGACGCCGATTCTGCAACCAATGGCCAGAAATATTACAAATTGTTATGCTCTACAAGCGTCGGGCCAAGAGATCACGTCAACAGTTGTTAGCACTTAACAGTAAATAGGAAATTCCATTCGATGTGTTTCCATAGGCATCTCCCCTGGAGTAAAGACGCGCCCCAACATTCTATGGCTATCCACTCGGTTCGCAAAAGCACACCTCAGTGTAACTCAGCTTGTAACTTACTTGCAACCCTCTGACTCGGTGGCTCATGCCCTCGCACGGCTCCTGAGGATGCCTTCATGGTGGCAGAGGGAAGGGCACCGACGGGCGACGGAGATGGCAACACGGCAGGTGGAGCATCCACGGACCTGTCCCCGAAACCCGCCAAGAAAACCTGTCTTGAGTCCTAACTATAATGTTGTCAGATATAGTGGTCTACTCCCTCTGTCCCACTCACAATATCGTTCTAGCATAGGCCTTGTTCGGATGGCCCTTATAATTCCAACTTTTTCCACTCTCTCTCCATCACATCAATTTCTACCCATATATATGGACCATTAAATGTTAGTAAAAAAAATAACTAATTACACAGTTTTAGTTGTAAATCACGAGACGAATCTTTTGAGCCTAGTTGGGCCACGATTGGACAATATTTACCACAAACAAACGAAGTGCTACTGGGACTTTCTAATCTCTCTCCTCTCACAAATTGTTTCCCACATGTAAATAGTATTAAATATAAATAAAAAAAAAATAACTAATTACATAGTTGGGTTGTAAATCACGAGACGAATCTTTTGAGCCTAGTTAGCCACGATTGGACAATATTTTACCAAATAAAAACGAAGTCTTCTGGGAAAAGGGTTGGAATTTTTCCAACCCCATCCGAACAAGGCGATATGTATTAAGTGACCCGGTTCATTGAATGGGTGCTGCATCTGGACGCTACTACTCTTCACGTTCATTGAATGAAAGCTGCACGCGGTATGTCCCTAAAACGACACTCCTAGTGGGACGGAGGAGGGAGTACTGTTGGATTGTTGTCGGCATGGATAAATGGATAGGAATTTTATTTTTTAGGTTTTGTTTGGCTGCACTAAATACACTTTAATCCCTATGGTTTTAAAGGGGATTGAAGTGTATTTTAATTCAAAATACACCTCAATCCTCTCAAAACCGTAGGGATTGGAGTGTATTTAGGTGGAGTCACTTGACCTTTAAGAGAAATATAATTTTCATTATTCGACCCGGCTATGGTCGTACCCATCTCCGCAACGGCCTGGACATCCTCTCCGGTTCCGATGAGCACAAGCTATATCCTATTTGGGGCATGCACCGTAACGCAAAAAAAAAAAAAAAAAAAAAAAAAAAAAAAGCCCATTTGTGTTTGCGGTGGTAACGATCACAAGTTTAAATTATTTTCATTTGCGTTACCTGGTGTCGTACCAAACAGTGCAGCCTGAGCCATCCGCTCAAGCTAGCGATATGGCCAGCCGATCTCCTCGTGCCACCATCTCTGATTGAGTTTCGCTCGTGCCACCAGTTGTTCAAGATGAAAATAAGTCGCCGCGCTGGTGATGCCCACTCTGCTGTATGGTAGCGGCGAGTTCCCATCTCGCTCACCTCACCAGCTCTCCCACACATGAAGCAATGGTGATCATCAACTTTAACCTCTCTCCTGTTTAAATTGCTGCATAGCTAGAGTATAGTGAATTTTACTTTTATGCGCCAAACGCCACAGTACCGTAGCCGGCCCAAGCCCTCCAAATTCCAGATTCGCTGACCATAGCGCTTCATCCTCCTGGTTGCTAGCTCAACTCCCTGCTGCCGACTTGCCGAGCCACTGTTGCTACATCTGCATCGTTGTGATCATCACAGAAAACTTTGTATGCCGATTTATGTTCGGATCTATCAGGTCAGCCACCCTTGATAAAATGTTCCTATACCGCGAGGGGTGACTGCCGGCGAGTGAAACTGCGAGGCAGCCAAGGATCCGACCGGATTAAGATACTATATATGCTTCTCCATGTATAAGAAATTCCTTCACTAGCTTTTGCTTGGAGCGAGTCACCATCTCGATAGCTCCCCTTTTTTTAAGGAAATGCCATGCAGTGCACTTTATTGATTTGCAAATATAGTTACTCCCTCCGTCCCAAAATATAAGGCGCGATTTGACTCGGTGCGGTCTTCAAAATCATACTTTGACCGTTAATTTATATTATTATATATAATTTATGACAACAATAAAAAATATCATTGGAAAGTATTTTGAAGACAAATCTAATGCTATTACTATTGTACTATAAAAATTTATATTATTAGACTAATTATTAGGTCAAAGATAACAAAGTTTGAATTTTGAAGTACGTGCGCGCCTTATATCCTGGGATGGAGGGAGTACATTATTTACCAGACTCTCCAAAGTGAAACTAGGGATTCATCGATCCAAATGCAAGATAGTTTCGGAAAAAAAATAGCTTCCCTAGCTAGTACATTTATTGGCAAGTGATATGTGTATATTTTATGAAAATGTTTGACCGCAAACACTAGTAGAGAATAGATTTTTGGTTTGACGCTTTAGTTGTGACTAATTTTGCGTCTGAGACTAAAGAAAGTATTAGTTATGATTGAAATTACCAACTAGAACTAAAGTCCCCTAAACAACGGCCAGAGGTGTAGCTTTTACAGAAGGAGATCTTTAGTCCTGGTTGGTGTCATAAATACATTAGTCTCCTACCTAAGACTATAGGTCCCTCGTGGGTTAATTTAAAGAGTCTTTTACATGTGTGCCATTAAAAAAGATGGTAATCTCGCTGAAGACACTAAAATGTTCAATCTATCAGCAGTGTCCAAGTTCGAAGAAATTTTCTCTCCCAAACCATTCCGTCTCTTTGCAGCGCTAACGGTGTGTAACACGGGTGCAAAATGACTTAACTGCCCATGAGTGTGACACGGCGAAGTGAAAAATTATGTTTCTCTTGTGCCACTCGCAGACCTTAGCTTCTAGGTCGACGACCACACGTTACGCACAGCACATCATACGATGGCGTTGACGACTGTGAATCACGCACAGCACAGATCAGACACAGTTGCAGTTGCATACATGCCACCGTGTACAATTACGAGGCATACGATGTAGACGGTGCCGCCTGGTAGCCGTAGTGCATGACAAGCCGACTGTCGTACCAAATGGTGAAGGCGAAGATGGCGTAGGTGATGCCGCTGCTGCCAACGGCAACACGCCCTTGGCGAGCCCCTGCTTGAGCCTGAGCCGCACCAGCTCCTCCAGCGCGGCGGACCGCGCCACGGTGCTCCTCTCGGCGACGGACAAGTACACGGTGCACACCGACGAGATGGCCTGCTCGGCGATGGCACCCAGGCGCGTGCACTGTTCCCTTATCTGGCGTGCGAGGCCGATTTGGACGCGGGTGTAGAGGAAGCGGGGATGATGAGCAGCAGCACGGATGGCAGCGCCACTAGCGTGAGCCGCCACTGCAGCGCGAACCCGGCGGCGTAGCAGCCCAAGAACACAGAGCAGTTCATCACGAAGTTGGGCAGCTTCTCGCTCAGCACGTCCTGCACGGCGAGGCTGTCGTTGGAGACGCTGGTGACCACCTCCGACGACGTGGAGAGCCGGTCTGGAGGTCGAAGTACTCCACGTCCTGCCGGAGCACCGCCGTAGGTAACGCAGCCGCAGCCGTGACGCCGGCGCCGGGGCCCGCAGTGCTGCGAGGGCGACGACTAGGAGCGCCGCGGCGGTGGCTGGAGCGCGGGTTCGTCGGAGCAGGGAGACGCGCGGGGGAGCTCACCTGGCCGCGGCGGGCGCGCCCGCCATGAGCCCCGTCGGGAGCTGCGCCCGCGCGCCACTGCTCCCACGCGCCGCCGCCCCGCGCGCTCGGCGGCTGCGTGCTCCGCGCGCACGCCGCGGTGCCCGCACGCGCTGCTGCGTGCTCCCGCGCGGGCGCGCTCGCTGCTGCGCCCTCCCTCCCACGCATGCGCCGCTGCTCCGTCCCGCGCGCTCGCCGCCGGGCCCGCCCGCGCGCTCCGGGTCCGCTGCTGCTCCCGCTCGCGCTGCGCCGGCGGCGCGCGCGGGCTGCGCGCGCCCGCTGCACCCTCCCATGCGTGCGCAGCTGCCTCGTCCGCCGCTGCATCCGCGCGCCGCCGCGCGCTCCACGGCCGGGCGCCGCCGCGCCGTTGCTGCCCACGCGCGAGCCGCTGCTGCACGCGATGCCGCGCGCGCCGCCGCGCGCTCCGCGACCGGGCGCCGCCGCTGCTCCCGCGCGAGCCCCGCCGCGCAGCTGCACGCGCGCTTCCTCGCTCGAGCTGCCGCGCCTGCAGAGCTCCGCGCGCCGCGCCGCCGGCGAACTCCGCGCGCCGCCTTGCCCGCCCAGCGCCCTGCGCTGTCTGCCTGCACACTTGGACCGAAGAAGATGGGGAAGAGATAGAGGATAAGGATGAAGAGAAGAGAAGAGAAGGGGAGGGTATTTTGAACATTTTAACTATCTGGTCCCACTCGTCAGAACTCCTAAACGGAGAAAAAATGAATGGAAGGTGGACGGAATGGCGTGAGAGAGAAAAATTCTCTAAACTTGGACACTGCTGGTAGATTGAACTTTTGAGTGACTTGAGTGAGATTACAATCTTTTTTAATGGCACACATATAAAAGCCTCTAAAAGGAGAGTGTGCAGGACTATTAAATATGGTATGTAGTTTAGTTGATAAGAAAGCTACATGCGAGAAAAGAGGTCCTAGATTCAAATCTCACGCACTTGAGTTTTATGGCTCAAAATGAATTGATTATGGAAATGTATTTTATAACTAATCTAATGGTATTTATTTAATATCATAAATACTAATACTTTTTTTTATCTATAATTGATCAAACTTAACATACTAAAATGTGGAACTGCGTCAAAATCACATTCTTTTCTAGACGAGGGGAGTACACCATAATAGACTTGACGGAAGGCTATAAAAAGAAGATAATTTTGTTTGAGTTAAATATACCAGGGGCCCTTGAACTTATAAGCGTGTGTAGATCCTTTAACTTTGAAAATGTATTTCTGGCCCTCTAAACTTGTTAAGTGGTACACCACAAGTTCCTGAACTTTTAAAATAAATTTCTACTGGTTAAACATATTAAGTGGTAATGCATTTACGGATCCCTAAACTTGTTAAATGGTACACCACAAGCCTCTAAACTTTGAAAACAAATTTTGATATTTTGTAGGTTAGTAGAGTGAATAACAAGGACGACAATAGTATAGAAAATGCTAACTTTTTAAGTAAAATTTGAATTACTGTATTTTTAAAATGGTCAAACTTATATATTCTATAAATTTTTAGGATATTCAAATGGTAATAAAAAAAATTTCAAAACATCAATAGAATATATAAATTTACTTGCATTAACTGTAGAAAGAAATGGAAGCTGAAAAGGAACACGGATGAACTGTCTTGGGATCTTGTGAAAGAGTTGATCCGTGAGGCGGATGGTAAACTGAAGATTGCCTTTCACCGTTACAGTTCCAGTGAGAGGTATTCGCTTGCTCTAGTGGATAATGTGGAAAAGCTGCAAGGAGATCCTCTTAAGGCTATCCGCACTCGTCATCCTTTAAATCCATCCTCTAAAAGGAATATTTCGTCCCAGTCATCAAGATTCTTTCCTCTATACCCGTTTCTCCCGCACCCATCCATCCTTTATATATCTACTCTATACCCGAGTGGGACCTTGGCGTTAGATTTTTCTATCTTATCCCCACTGATTCATATATCCCCCACTCTCTCTCCTCTTATCCTTTCTTTCTCTCCCCAAGCCCCGCGGCCGACCTGGCTGTCCTCCTTAAGCACACGGCGATCGGGCGGGGGCCAGGCTGCTCGGCCCCCGGCGGGCGAAGCGCTGCCGGCAGGCCGCCGGCGGGCACGGCCGCTGGTGGCGGCGCCCCGGGCTGCACGGCCCCGGGCGGGCGGGGCGTGGCTGTGCCCCGGCTTCCTGGAGCAACGCCGACGCGGGCGGCCGGAGTTTCAGCGGGGCGGCGCGACGCAGGGGGCGGGCCGGCCGACTTTGCGCACGGGCGGAGCGACGCTGACGCGGCGACGACGACCTGAGCGTTTTTCTCCCCGGCGCCCCTCGACGCGGGCGCAGCTGGGCGGCGCTGCGGAGCTTCAGCGGCGGCGGCGTCCACGGCGAGCTTCGGGCGCAACGGTGGCCTTCTCCTCCGGCGAGCACACCCGCGTCCACGGCCTCACCCGCTGCCGTCCTCCACCAGCAGCGGGCTCAAGCGCGGCGCCGCGTCCAGCGTGGCGCGGAACCAGCGGCCACCACCTGTCGGCGCCTGGCCCGGCAAATGCGGCGTAGCGGCGGTCGCGCGAGGCGGCGCAGCTTCGGCGGCGACCAAACCCAGCAGCGGCTCGAGCGCGTAACAATGTAGCGCGAAGCCCAGCGAGCTCGGCTTCAGCTTGCGGCGAAGCGGCGAGCTTCCGTGACTCAGCGGCCCGTGAAACTCGCCCAGCCGACTAACGAGCTAGCGAGCAGGCTTCCTTGGCCGGCGGTGAAACTCGCGGGCCCGAGAGCTGGTCCGTGGCAGTTCTCCGTAGCGCGACTTCCCAAACATATGGCCTTGATCCTTGCGGCGTGGGCCTTGGCCTTAGCCCGGCGGCAGCCCAGCGTTAATGGCGCGCCCGGACGTAGCGGCGACGCCGCCCTCTTCTCCTCCGTCGCGCCTCCTTCTCTCTCCTCTCGCTGGGCGTGGTGGGCCCGCACGGCGTCCCGGACGCCTTTTCCCTCCGCCCGGCCTTCCCGGACGCCCCCGCCCGTCCCGGAAGCTTCTCGGGCGGCTTACCGTGCGCCGCTGCCAGCTCCTCCGTCCCGGAATCGGCCGACGCGGGCGGTTCCCTGACGGTGGATGGCGTACCAGTCTGCGGATAGCCTAACAGGCACCTCATATTGGAGAAGGGTCCACGTCGTTTTGATTTCAAGAAGCAGAGGAAACATGCTCTGAAATTGCAAAAAAAGAGGCAAACATCCTCTTAGCCTGCATTGACATATGTATATATACACACATTTAGTTACTATGCTTAGCCTCGCGCAACCTGGTTGTGGAGGATCCAATGACATTGAAAATTGATGAATAATATAGGTATAACTGAAGGACCGAAAATGGCGACCAGAGTGGGGGTGAATGGGAGCTGTAAAATTTGTCGCGAAACTTTTTGGACCGCTGTCCCAAAATCACCTCCAAACACAAGAAACAAAAATCGTGATGCTCTCGACCCTATGGATAGGGTGAACGTTCCCTAGAAACACAGCGGGAACAAAAATCGTGATGCTCCCGACCCTATGGATAGGGTGAACGTTCCCTAGGAACACAGCGGGACATCACAAGAAGGTAGTGGGCTATCTCTAAGAGATCTTTGCCCGAAACATAGCCAATCACCAGGATTTTCAGATCGCGTGAAGAATAGCCAAAAAAATGCTCTTGCACTTTGAATCGACTCGATCTATGTATTCGTTAGGAATAAGTCAAATTCCTCTGAGGGAAAGAATCATCTCACATCCAAGATCAAGTAGAAACAAACGGTTTGCGACGAGATACATCACAGCTCGAGAAATCGCAAGAACAATAGCTAGGAGAAGAGACAAAAACTCAAGAACACGAAGAACATGAACGAAATAGACCCAAACGATTCACAAATCGAATCCCGGAGGACACGAGGTGGTAAGGGCCTCCATTTCCACAATCATCCTTCGTTCATATACTGGTGGAATCACTCAGCTGATCTCCTCCTTACTCACAAGCGACTAAAGAAAGAAACTGTAACACCCTCGGTGTTACGCACTAAACTGTTTGCTAAATCATGTCATGAGCATCATGTTTATGTATTATTGCATGTGGCAAAATAAGAATTAAGTTTTATTGCTCTAATTCTCAATTGAGCTCTAATTTATTCCTGGTCCAATTTTTTTTGTCCAAAGATAGCTCAACTCCCTTTTGTCATCCTGATCCAACTCTATCTCTTGCTATTCATTTTCCTTTTAATTCCCTGATCGCTCACAGCACATTCCCAGAACAACCCGTATTGCACGCCAAGCACCGCGATGACCGACCACAGCAGCAGCATCACACACGCTACTCATTAATCAGATGTAGACTCAACCCACCGAGCACGCCGCTCACTTGTTTCTCGTAGCAGCACATTCATGCACCATGGTCATGTGCATGACGGAAAGTTCAACCAGCAGAATATACACGTCCAGCCCAAAACACACTCCTCAACCAATTACGAGCATGCAAGTCCAAATATTGACTAATCCAAATATTTTGCTATTTCCAAAAATGGATTAGCAGCCGATAATAAGACCACCGTATCTCCAACCTCGCAACGCGTCGTTGTCTGTGCTTTTACTTCCCTTGCTAGCTGCGTCTATCGATTTCTCCCCAAGCTGTAATCAGGCGAGACAGGCAGCGACGTCTCGTGGAAATTCTCACGCCACACATATATTATTGGGAGGATACATCTCTCTTCCTTCCTTCAATCAGCAATTTTTTTATCATCATTCTCCAGTCATCAGCCCCGTTGTCAAGTCGCTTAGTCACTGCACTCTGCAAAAATTATGCTGCCCTCGTGCTGAGCTGCACCAGACTTCCAACTAGGACACTGTAGCACCATGGGAACACTGTAGCACGCAGAAACACTGTTCACCCTAGTAGCACGTTTCTGCCAGCAGCATATTTATTACACTTAATCAAGCTAATTAGCCACCGACCTTACGACGTGTCGCTGTCGTGCAGTAACTCACCTGCAAGCCGTGTCTCATCTCTCCACAAATTTATCAAAGCATGTCGCGTGATCTCCGCCGCAGTGTGTCGCACACGTCGGGTGTCTTTCTCAGTCCAAGCTCCACCTTCATCCCTGCGTCTCCCGTCTTTAAAAGGATACGCCGATCAGCCTTTCTTTCACGCAGAGCCATCCCGCTTCGCTGCTCACTTACTTCTTCCTTCCAAATTAAATTCCGTTGCTCTTGCCGTGAGTGAGGTGCCCTGTCGATCTCGCTCCCTGCAACTGGCCTAGGTAGCTAGTCTGCAATAATTCCCTTTATTGTCCATTATTTCCTTGACCTGTGGTCTCTTTCTCATTAATTGCTTGGATTAAGGACCTCAAGTCTTCTTCTTCTTAATCGGCCTGGTTCTCACGTTGAAGCACCAAAGACGTGAAGCCTTCCATCACGTGAAATCCAAATATATGACCAGCCGGTCAAAGTCTAATCACCCTTTTGTGATTAATTAACATCCACATTACACAATCATGTCTTCACCATCATAACTCCGATTCCATCGATTCTTCTTTCTAAATTCATCTAAAGTCACGCTCTACCTATCCATATCATTTCTTCATTTCTAGAGCTCATTTGAATTTAGTTATTTCTATGAAACCAATTTTGTTAGCTTTCTAAATTCATGATCTATCTACTGGTGTAATTAGTTCATGCAGTTCAGTTATGTTTCAAAGATATATTTAATTGTTCTAATATACTTGTATTTAATAGACTAATTTAGAGAGTGATGTATCATGGCAATATGTTAATAGATTTAGCTCTAAGCTTCATGTGCAGTAGCTTTGTTATATATATACATGTACTCTCCGTAATTTTGGTAGCTCTAGAATAGTTGGTTAAATAAGGTAGCTAAGATACCTTAGTTAAAGTATATAATAAAAAGGACTAGAAAGCAGTTATAACTTGATGTTGTCATGAAGTGATGCTTATTAAAGTAGGATGCCAAGCTAGTCATGTTAGTCATTAGAGCTAGCTGTTAGCTTAGTTTATGTGTGCTTTACTTTAAGAGTTGTTGTTGCCTTATTCATTGCGTCATCATTGCATGCATGTAGAGAACGAGTCCGCACTGTTGCTTCCCGACGACGACGTCGAGTTCGAGGAGGTGATCAAGGAGTACGAGGAGGAGATACTCGTACCAGAGGAGTTCTAGGAGTCTCAGGGGCCGTGGCTGACTGACTCTGTTGACTCGCCTGTCCAAGGCAAGCCCCGGTGCATAACCCCTATTTTTATGAATAAATGAACATATATGTGTTGTGCATTTACGTTACAGAAATTTTATGAAACCCACATGCATATATATATCTATCCTATGAGTCCTACTAGTAAAGGTTCGAGTAGCTGCTATGCTTAGGTTGTCGGTAGCGTGAGTAACCTGCCGTTACTCATAACAGGAATATACTTTACTCTCATGATAAAATGGTGGAAAAGAATATATTGACCGGGCAGGGATGTGGTATGGTTTTTGGTGGTGTGTAACAAGTTATGTCCCGCGGCCACGGGGCTTAATTTGGTTACACGGTTTCCCTGTCCGCATCGGTTAAGGACCGATCGTTGCTAAGGGTTGAAGGTCAAGTCATAGATCTTCTTATCCCGAACACATACTTGTTAATGGGGGCTCGGAAGGCTTGCTCTCTCTTATCTTGGGTTTCGGCTCTTTTCGGACCGGCTGTATGGGGGCGGAGATGGTGGAGGTCCTTGCACCACCACCTTACGGCTGGGCCGTAAGTGTTGGGGGCTTGGAGTCCAAGTTAGGACGGAGACCTGGAGCCCCGGGCAGGAGATAGTAAGTTATTCTCGTCTGTGTCTAGGATGCAGGCGGGGAGTGTGTCTCGGGGTACCAATTTGGGCAAATCGATTCGCGAATTGCCGTTCAATGAACGGTACGGCGAGGGCTTTATTCTGGCATCGTAGTAAGAAATGGAAGATGAAAGAGGATAAAAATGGTTCTGATTGCTTACCCCTTGCTTGCAATTAGAACAGGTGCCTACATAGTATGGATAGCTATGAGACTAAAATACAGTTTATAACATGAAAGTAAGGATTCACTCCTAGTAATGCTTTTCTGCAAATAAATTAAACTAGCAAGCCATACAGCCTACTCATATCCTTGAGAGTCGGAATATATAATTCCCAGCCGGGTAAGTCTTGCGAGTACATTGTGTACTCAGGGTTTATTTCCCTTGTTGCAGGTTCAGTTTGAGGAGTAGTCTTGTGTGGAGGATTCATCTGGTGGGCACAGATGGAATCCTCATATCGTCTTCGTTAGATGTTTATTTCAGTTCCGCTGTTTTTATTTTCGCACTCTGAACTTTGGTATTGTAACGAATAAATTTCTAAGACTCTTGTTGTATGAAATGGACTAAGTAATGTAAGTTCCGTACTCAATTTGCATCCTGGGTAAATTTGTGGATTTTCGAGTTCTCCCGTCGGGTGTGCTCGACAGAATCTTCTTGAATTAGTGTGCTCACCTGGGTACTTAGTGTCCAATAGAAGACAAGTACCCTTGGGAGCGTATTAATCTGCATTTGTTACTCTTACGTAAACCCTAAGGAGAAAATACAAAATAGGAGAGGTAAGGTGGTTTGGGGGAGAGCCACCTCTTATTTATAGAACCCCTATTATTACACATCCCCATTCTACCTCTAGATATTTTAGATGAACCACCTAGCCTAAGGGTACTATGGTCCAACCCGATGAATTCCTTTGATCCAACGGGCCACTGCGCCTTCTCACCGGTAGCTTCGCCTCAACGCGAACTCCCTGATGCCACCACGTGTCGTCTATCCCGCCTTGGGACCTCTGCCATGGTTTTGAGGTGCAAATCTATAAACCCACCGATGGTTTTGAGGCCCAAACCACCAAACCCGCCTCCGTTGGTTTTGAGGCCCAAACCAACAAACCGGTCCATGTCCTTGCACTCGCCGAAGTCCCAAGTGCCAGCCACTGTAGTCTCGCTCGGCGATTACGGGTCCCTTGGTCTAAACCTCGCGTCCGTCCTTTCACCACTCCCAGTCCATTCGGCACAGCCCGCCTCTACTTGACCTTCACCTCGCCGTTGACCACCGCCTCCGACTCGAAACCTACACGACACAAGCCAAGAGACATGTTGCACATGTAGCTCTCGCTACAATCAGTAACCACTCATCCGAAATGCTAGCAATTAAATCAATCACTCATTATACAAAACTGAACCACAAGGGTACTTGTCTACCTTGTGTTTGTAATAACACAGGTACCTGCCGATAGAGAGCTTGAGTCAAACTTCGGTCATATCGGCATCACATTAGTTGTCACATCATCATCAGCCTCGAGGCTTTGGCACCCTGACGTGTTAAATTTCAGCCATGGGGAAAGCTGCAACGATGTAAAGCTGTAACGTCTCACCTCTTCGAGGCTAGGCCCGCTTACATCTAACAGCTTTAATAGGATCAATACTGTCCTCATAGACCAACACCAATCTTTTTGCGCACTTTTCCTCACTCATGCGCACCTGGAAAGAACTTCTCGGTCGGTCACGCATCGCTCCAAGCCAAGCACGCTTAACATTAGAGTTTTTTAGAGATAGGCTTTCAAAAAATAAGTTCTAACTTGTTGGTATGAGTATCATATTAATCCTATTAAGCCCTGGGCCAGGGTGTTACATCCTCACCCCCTTAAAAGGTCAACGTCCTCGTCGATCAACCCCAGGCCAGGAACTTCTCTCTTGGCCACGTCCATGTGTCCAGTGCTAGCGCGTGTATTATGCCATGTGTCCATGATTGATCCACACTAGTCATGCGCACCATGCCTGTGCAACTACGACACACGCGCCCATGAAACCGCGAGAGTCGGCTCTGATACTATTCTGTAACATCCCGCCTCCTCGAGGCTGGGTCCGCGAACCTTCTCTCTTGGCCACATCCATGTGTCCAAGCTAGCGCTGCGTGTATTATGCCATGTGTCCATGATTGATCCACACTAGTCATGCGCACCATGCCCGTGCAACTACGACACACGCGTCCATGAAACCGCGAGAGTCGGCTCTGATACTATTCTGTAACATCCCGCCTCCTCGAGGCCGAGTCCGCTTACATCTGAAAACTTTAATAGGACCAATATTATCCTCACAAACTAACACCGGTCTTTTATGTGCACTTTGTCCTCACTCATGTAACATTCTGCAAATTCCTATGTAATAAAAATCCTGACTTTTTAAAATTTTTGTCTGAAGGTGTGTTGCATGTAGTATCCGACCAATGCTTTTGCGAAATATTCTCTTCTCATATCCCTCTAAACCGCAATTTATAAAATTAAATAAAATATAATTAGCATACCATGATAATTTTCTCTAATTTAATTTGTGCATCCCATGTAGCATAGATGCATAAGTGGTTTGGTTCTTATTTGCGCTTGGAGGTTTTCCTTTGTCTAAATATCCCAGATCAAAAATAGGAAATACTTTTCCTTTCCTATAGACCATCCTAACCCACATCTCTTCCCTAAGCATGTTTGCTAATCACCTCGCTCACGTACACAACACACCACCCTACGGCAAGCTACATGCATGAGCACATCTGGCTCACATCTTCTCACGTACACACACATAAGGACCTCTCTGTTGCTGCTTGTCTGTTGTTTGTCCTCCAGAACAGTAGCATGCACATACGTACGACACAGATCAATCATGCATGCATGTATACGATAGTGTACATTGTCATACACACGACACCTTCATACGGCCAACCCTAAGAAGCTAGCTAGCACCGCAAGCCCGTTTTCCCTCCATGCCTCTCATGTACACACACATACATATATACGTATATGTACACACACGGAGACGTCACAGTTGCTGTGCTTGGCCCAGGCCCAACTCGTCCAAAACAAGCCCAGCTCCCCTTCTCCGCCTCTCTCACGTGCACAGCACGCGGGCGTGGAAGCGCCGCCGCCGTTCCCTTCACTGCGAAGGAAACGCCGCCACTGCATGCCGCAGTGCTTGGGACCCACTTGCAGGGCAGGAATCGGATGAGGACGCCGCTCCAGCGCCCGCGTGCGCTCAACGCCAAGGGTGGGAGCGTCCCTTCTCTGGCCCACGCGCCAGTAGAAGAGGCAGAAAGGGGCGAGCGACGCCGTCCCTCGTCCGTCCGACCGCGCAGTCTCCTTCTACCTCCGTACAAGCCGCTTCTGGAACTTTCCGAGCCGGCTACCTGCCCACGCCTCCGGATGGCAGCCACGTCGCGCCGGCCGTCTCATCAAACGGTGTGGACGCTGCAGCCCTTGCCCTGAGCCCTAGTCTCCGGCTATAAGAGCCCAACCAGCCGCCATCGCCTTGCCATCTCCCTCTCCAGCCGCCGCCACTCGCTACCTCCCTCCCTCCCTTGCTCGCCTACCGCCTCTCCGTGCACGCTGGCCACAGCCGGCCGTGCCGCGCTCGCCGCCGCAGCGTACGCTGGCCGCGGCCGGCCGTGCTGCACTCGCCGTCGCGTCGCGCGGCAGCTGCTACTGCAGGCCGAATCGTCCTCGCGCCACCGCTTCTGTTGCCGAGCCCACCATTTGTGCACGCCGCCGCGTCGCGTGGCCTCGCCACCGCGTCGCGCAGCAGCTGCCGCGACAGGCCGGGTCTACCTCGCCCCACCGCGCTGACGTAGACGCAGCGACAAGCAACCCCGCCACTGCTACGCTGTCCCTGGGAACCACCTCGGCCAAGGCTTGTTTCGCCTCGCCGCCACGACCGCGGCCCGTCCCCCTCGTCACCGCGCCTCGCCGTTCTCCGGTCTAGCTGCTCCGTTGCACGCCGTCGACTCCATCCGCCGAGCCAGCCTTGACGACACCGTCCGCGCACACTCCGGTGAGATCCACCGCCCAAAAGCCCAAAGCTAGCTCCTTTCCTCCTTGTTTTGCCTACCTGACCGGCCAGCGAACTCCCGTCGTCCCTTCCTTTGCTAGCGCAGCGGCGACGAGCTCGCCACAGTAACCCCAGCTGGGCGACCGCGTGTTGGCGCTAAGGAGACCGAGGTCGCCTTCGACCACCGAGCTTTGACAACCACCCAGAAGCCGAGCCGCCTCGCCACCGGCGCCGCGTCACTGTACCCGATCGACGTCGAAGACCGCGACGCCGCCGCTGTCTTCCCACCGTCCCAGCCACCGCCGGTGAGCACCTCAAAACCCAACCTTTAGGCGTCCATGCCTGTCCGGTCGTCGAGCCACTGTTGCTAGTCACCATGGCCATAGTCCGGCCCACCGCACGGACACAATAGCACAGCCCCGTGCGCTAAATCACTGCCGGTGCGAGCTGCCCGCAGGCGTGGTCGACGCGCCGCGATCATGCACGCACGGCTAGCACGCTCGCTAGCCCCGCCGTAGCTCGCGTCGCGCGCGCGCGCTCGCACAGCACTCGTCCACGTTGTGGGAACGCCGCCTCCGAGCTCTGGGTCGAAGTAACCGCAGCACACACACATGACACAGTAGCAGCACGGAGCCCCTTGCCTCGCCACCTCTGTCTCCGCCCAGCCTTGCAGCACCGGCGAACACGCACACATGCACACGCCTTGAACACCCACACGTGCCCACACCATGACCTTGCCCTCACCTGCTAGCTTCACGTTAACCAAGGCGGAGCCTTCGTGGCCGCTTGCCGTTCTGGCATGCTGCGGCACCCTTGGCACGGCCACCCCGCACCACCGGCTCGCGCGGCACGGCGACCGCGCGACTTAGCGTCCATCGTGGCCTTGCCGCCGCCGCCCGAGCACACCGTGCTCATCCAAAGCTGAGGCTTCGGGGAAATTGCTGGTCTTGCCAACCATGCACCCGATGACGGACACGCCGGTTCCATCCTAAAGCTAGCCCCTTTAGGAACTATGGCACACAAACGCACACGCACACGCACACGCACACGCACGGCAGTGGCTTGGGCACTGCCTTGCCTTGCCACAAAGACGCGACATAGCCGCCGGACAAGATGCCGCACCTTGCACAAGTCGGGAAACACACCTAGCCTCACCTAGCCATGGGCAACCACACAAGCACGGCTTGGCACCTATACGCTGTGCGAGCGCCTGAGCACATGACCGCACGCACACGGCATAGTCACCGTGACATCGATCACCCTACGCGCAAAGACCTCACCACGACGAGCACATCCTTTGCGGACTCTTCTGGACCGTGGCCTCTGCGGCGCGGGGCTCGGCGGCCGTCTCCCGCCGGACGCGCCAGCGATGGTCACCAAGTGCATGAACACCACCCGCTTTGCACTCGCGCGTCACAAAGACGCGGGGCACGGCACAACACCGCCCGCCCGGCTTCGCCGCCCAGATGGCCTTGTCTTCACCACCGCCCAACCCCACGGCCCGCACAAAACCTTGGACGAGCTTGAGCCGCGGTACGCAAATCGCATGCCCGGCCTTGACTAGTTTCCCCGTGTCGACAACCGAACTTCATGAACCCGAGCACCTCGGCAAGCCTTTGGGCATTTCGCCGAGCACTTTGGGCGCGAAGAGTCGAAATTTGTTCTCTTTCACAAACTAGCTTGCTTGGGTCGGAATCGGCGGGATGGCCTAGATCGACTTTCCTCTCCTCCACTTGCCGATGGACCCGAAAGAAGCAAATCAGCCCAACTAAATCCCCGTCCCTTTTCTTTCATCCAATGTCGAAATCCTTGCCATTTTCCAAAATTCACCAAAAATTTATCCTACCTCCAAAAAAATTATGAAAAACAGTTTCATAATTTTTCAAAAATCTTCCTCTACCTCCTAGTGCAATTGGTTTGTTTATTTGAGTATGTTTTTAATGCAGTTTTTATTGCTTCTTATTTGCTCGTCGTTCTCGGCTTTTATTTTTACGTAGCGGCGATTCGGTGATCGTATGGACTCGACGACGCACTCGGAGGAGATGGACCCTGATGGTGGACGACCTCGACTTCCAGAGACGGCGCGTACCACTACTACCTCGACATCGCAGGTGTCATGGCAGCACCTTTACTTAGAGAATCCTATTAGGCATTGCAAAATAGAATTGCTAGCGCTATAGAATTGCTAGCGCTTTATACTTATTATTTTGCTAGAATAGGAGTTGCATGCTATTGCCTGAGCCTTGATTGCCTTGATTGAAACCACTTCACCCTGATTACCTAGCTTCGCGCTCGCCACTTATATTTATACTTGTCTGCTTGCTTGCATTTACTCCATCATAATTACATATATACCTTTGATATGTGATGTGTGATGGTTTGGTGATATGTGGATGGTGGTTGGGGTATGGCCGTGAGGCACCCCCATGAGGTATATGATGGTTGGGTACGCGATGGGAGCGGTGAATCCCGAGTGGGTGATGGTGATATGAGGAGTTCTGGAGATATTCTTTGCCCTTGACCTGTTTCTTTGGAGATACTAGCTAGAGTGAGAGGTTGCTATGGTGTACGGAGTGCACCAAGGGTAGTTCCTGTGGCGGGAACACAGAGTCCTGGACGACGGTCCATGAGGGACATTGGGGATGAGGAATTTGTGGATAGATCACCCCTGAGGGGTGAGTCTAGTGGTGTGAGGCACATGGTTTGGTGGAAGGTGCTCGCTCTAGCCAACTTAAGGACTGAGTAGGTTGCAACCATAAATCACGGGTTCTTTTCGTACACACCACATGCCTAGGTGGGTATGGCCCGTTGCCCAAAGTAGTGCAGGCGACCACCAGTCTCTGTGGGAGATAGTAGGCACGCAGTCTGTGGCCCTGTGCAATTAGTGTCAGGAGGGTGGAGGTTATTTCGCATAACCTCGATGACACGACCCCAACTTATGTAGTGGCGTCTATATATCTTCACTCCTACCGTGGATAGGTCCGATGTTCGTCGGCCTAGTTTGTGGTGGTGGTGTTCACCGTTGATGGTGACTCATTGGCGGTGTTCATGTGGAGTAACAAAGTGTACTCTCTCGCAGAGGTTAAAATCTATACGTATAGCTGCGGTCTCGGTTATGATCACTTACACGTGTGCGTGGTTCAGCTCACTAGCTTCTCTTGTGCTTTGCTTTCTCTCCCCCGAAGATAGGTCCCATTGAGGCCGTTGAGACGAGGGGCGTCATGGAGGCCGCCTCGTTGCTTAGACCGAGAGATTGAGGGTGTTGTGAGGGATGAAGAGTGGTGAGATATGAGATGAGATGAGAATGGTGATGAGACATGTTGTTGATGATGGTACGTGAGTGTGAGATTTTGGTTGGGAATTATAGAAGATTTATGTTATACTATTGATGCCTTTTTGCATGCGCTAAGATGCAAACAACAACTAAACATTAGGATCACCGGATCCCTTTATTTTCTATTTCCACCAAAGCTCATTCGGTCTTGACCATGGCCTTACATATATCCGGTGGGTGCAGATTTCTTTGCTTGCAATGGTGTTGAGATTAGTAGTTGGTTTGCGGTCTACCCTTAAGGATGCCCGTGGATTGAAGATCATCAAGCTTCGGCCGCTACAAGTAGATTATCGGAGTTTTGTTTGTTTTAGTCCAAAGGGCTTGTAATTAGATTATGTATTAGGCTTATTTTTGTACTGCGTGTTGTATGACCTTGTAATCAGTTGAAAAGTGGATGCCCGTGATAGCCGAGATATCCTGGGACTATCACAGAGGGGCAAAAGAGTCGGTATTTCAAGTTTTGAAATCCCGGTTCGCTTCAACTCATGTGCACCCGGAAAGAACTTCCGGATCGATCACCCATCGCTCCAAGCCAAACACGCTTAACTTTAGAGTTTTTGGAGATGGGCTTCTGTGTAAGAGTGTAGAGAATGGGAGAGAACACACCGCACACTTTCCATTACATTCGAGAGAGGGTTAAATACAAGAGCCGGGTGATCACACACGACACTGCCGATCCTATAATTCAGGCAAGGTAAGTGGTGACTAGTCATTACAACGAGAAAAGACTAAGTCCCGACCACTCAATCCTAACTATCACGCTAACACCCCCCTCGTCTTTGCAGTAGAGTCTTGAATGCATAGGCTGTTTCGAACTCTTGGAACAATGGCGTGGGCAACCCTTTGGTCATAATGTCCGCAATCTGGTGTTGGGTGGGAATGTGCGTAACTCGAACCCGACCAAGCTGCACCTTTTCTCCGACAAAATGAATATCAAGCTCGACATGTTTAGTTCGGCGATGATGTACTTGGGTTTTCGATAGATAAACCGCAGAGACATTGTCACAATAGATGATGGTGGCTTTGTCAACGGCAACATGTAGTTCTTGAAGCGTGGTTCTGCAACCAACAAAGATTCAACTGCAGCATTTGACACCCCCCCCCGCACTCGGCCTCGGCACTTGAACGGGATACGATGGGCTGACGCTTGGACGACCATGAGATCAGAGAGTCCCCAAGGTATACACAATAGCCGAAGGTAGATCGTCTGGTGTCTGGGCATCCGCCCCAGTCGGCATCCGAGTATGCTGTCAGGTCTGTCGATGACGACGCTGATATCCTGAGCCCAGTGTCGATGGTTCCACGGAGGTAGCGAGGGTGAAGAAGGACCTCCACTGACGAAAGTTTTTGTCATCCATGTTGAGGGTAACTGGGACATGGTTGTGGATGTTAAGCAGGGTGAGGGTGGAGGATTTGGGAGCGCCGTCGTCAGAGGCGTTGCCAAAGGGGTTGGAACCGTGAGAAGCATGGGAGCCGGTGGGGCTAGCCATGGCCGGTGATGCAGCGGAAGAAGCAGAAGCACAGGATCAAAAGAAGGCTGATACCATGTAAGAGTGTAGAGAATGGGAGAGAACACACCGCACACTTTCCATTACATTCAGAGAGGGTTAAATACAAGAGCCGGGTGATCACACACGACCTGCCGATCCTATAATTCAGGCAAGGTAAGTGGTGACTAGCTGTTACAACAGAAAAGACTAAGTCCTGACCACTCAATCCTAACTATCACGCTAACATTCTGGAAAAGAAGTTGCAACTTATTGATATGAGTCTCATACTAATCCTATTAAGCTCTAGGCCAGAGTATTACACGGTATTGCAAATGGTCGCAGCGGCCTTTCCATTCTGCCCATTCAGAGTCGCATATAGACTCAGAGTCGAAGCATCGAGGGCATAAAGGGAGCCCGCAGAGCGAGACCTCGCCCTCCATCCACAAGAAGCCTTTTTTTCTCGAACGAAAGAAAGAAGAGAGAGACAACCTTTTTCAAGAAGAAGAGAGAGGCAGCATGGAGATGGACATAGACGTGGTCGTCCCTGTCGAAACCAGAAGGAGGCACGCCGACGCAGCGGATCTTGAGGAAGATTGGCATCGGGAGGAGCCGCGCCTCACAGTCGGCAAGCTTCCAAAACCGAACTTGTGGGAGACACTGTCCGATGAGCATCTGTCTCTTTCCCCTGACATCAAGGAGTTACATCACGAGGTGAGGATGTTTCTTGCCCGGAACGCTGCATTGCGCGCCTCGAGGCAGAAAGAGGAATGCATGAAGGATGAGGCGTTGGCTCGCCTAGCCCCTAAAGCATTTGGCAATGGCCTCAAGTGATCGAATCAGCTAAAGCAATCTATAGAAGTATTTGCTGATGTATAGCTATTGGTGTGCCAGCCTGTTTGTTTGCCTGTGGCCCTAAAATTGATGCATAGCCATTGGTAAAGCCGTTTTTTGGCTGATTTTAAAAGACTAGGGCTTGGCCCTAAAATTCTTAAAAAATCAGTTTCCAATATCCGTTTGCCTCAGCGTAAAAATGTTATTCTATAGTCTCTCTCGGTGAGCCCGATCTTGCATCCTTCCCTTGTAGCCCACGAGTTTGATCGTTTGTGGGATAAGACAACCATGAATGGTTAGTTTGACCTCACATGCTAGTTGCTATGGACGATTTGTTTCTTAATAAAGTTTGTATGAATGATTTTATTAAATTTGGCCTCCATTCGTTAAATTGTTGTGCACACAAGGTGTGTTTATGGTGTAGCCTAGATGAGACACCTTGTCTTCTACCATACTTGATAATTCTTATTATTTGGTACTTCAGACTTTGGAAATTAGTAGGTCTGTTTAGTTCAGATTAATTAGACCCTTGAATAATAGTGATTTAGAACAACATGTTCAAGTATATAAACAGCTCTAAACTCTTTGGACATCAAACTCGGATCTTGCATAGGCATGTAGAATTGTATTGTGTTCAGACTACTCAGGTTCTTCAGTTTGTTTTTGAAAGTAGCGACTCTGTTCCTTCCATAGGTTCCACTTTGCGTAGTAATGGATGGGACTCACTCGCCTCTGACTGAATGTACTAGTTGCCATGGCGCCCTAGATCGTATGTGTCCACCGTCAGATACCTGGCCTAAGGCTGTTCGGCAGGGCTTATAAGCCGACTAATAAACCAAAACATGATTTTCTGTGAAAAAAAATACGGTTGGCTTATAAACTGAAACAACATTTTAGATAAAGCGAATAGGCTGGTATAGAAAGAGGGAGAGGAGAGAGCAGAAGGGAGGAGGTGCTGAGGAGGATTGCTGGGGACACAACATTACATGTGAGCAACGTCAGCAGCCTTGGCAGATTCAGGCAGAGCCGTCTCAGAATTGGCCAATCCGAGCAGAGGTCAAACGAATTCCGCCATCCGAGTTTTGATCCTGTCCAATTTGGAGTTTCAGAGACTCGAAGTCAGAGCCATGAAGGGCATAAAGAAGAAAAAAAAATCTCGTAGCATCTACAGCCTTTTTCTCTCGAAGGAGAGAGGCGGCATGGAGATGGACATAGATGTGGACTGCGTGCCGGCGGCTGTGGCTACTGAAACCCATAGAAAGAGGCGCACCGACATAGCAGAACTGGAGAAAGATTGGCACCGGGAGGAGCTGCGCCTCACCGTTGGCAAGCTTCCAAAACCGAACTCGTGGGAGACACTACTGTTGGATGAGCATCTTTCTCTTCCCCCTGGTACCAAGAAGTTATTTCGCGAGGTGAGGATGTTTCTTGCCTGGAATGCTGCATTGCGTGCCTCGAGGCAGAAAGAGGAACGCATGGAGGATGAGCCGTTGGCTCGCCTGACCCCTAAAGCATTTGGCAATGGCCTCAGGTGATCGAATCAGCCAAAGCAAAGCCATCTATAGAAGTATTTGCTGATGCAAAGCCATTGGTGTGCCAGCCTGTTCGTTTGGCTGCGGCTGTGGGCTGTGGCTGCAGATTGTTGTGTACTACTATTGCTATAACTAAAACTGTTGTCAATCTGTAATCACTTTTTTGTCCTGTTGTTGTTACACCTGCCTTATGCAGCGCGACCATCATATGCTGATTATATATTATTATTCCAAGTTCCAATGCTTGCTGCCCATAAGATATGTTTTAACTGAGTTGTTGGACTGGCAAAGTAATGGTTTTGAATTTTTCGACAAGATTAATGATTTTTAGTAAAAAAAAAGCGGGGAAATAATATTGCCAGACAAGCTAAATAAATGCTTATAGTGCCTTTTCTCATGAAAATCAGATCCGATGCTTATTTTCTTTGCTTGATTGAAAATCAGATCCAATTATTTTGAGTTCTACTACACATCTATACAAGCTCCTTCTGAATGACCCAGCGTGGTCCCTATTGTGTTTCACCATGGGTCTGAACTAGTAAATCGGCATTTCATTTTCGACCTTGCTGGAATTTGATAATATACTAGGGGGTGTTTAGATGCAATGACAAAAGTTTTACCTATGTCACATTGGAATGTCGGAGGGACGTTAGAAAGGGACTTTGAATACTAATAAAAAAATAAATTATAGAACTCGTCAGAAAACCACGAGATATTTTTTTATACTAACTAATTCATCATTAGCACATGTTTACTGTAGCACCATATTATCAAATCATAGACTAATTAGGCTTAAAAATTCATCTCGTAAAATTATCACAATCTGTACAATTATTCATTTTTTAGTCTATATTTATTGCTCCATGCATGTGTCCATAGATTTAATGGAACAGGGCAAATCTTTTTCCTAAGCCCTTAAATTCAGATTCTGCCATATTTTTTAGCAGATTCTGCAATACTGACCGGCACTGTAATTCACAAGGCTTCACAGCCTGAAAATTCCTGACCCACATTTATTAATGCTCAGATGTTCGGGTTCAAAGTGTTGATTGATACTCCCTCCGTCCCTTTTTTATTTGTCGTCGTGGGATGCGTACTATAAGTTTGACTTGATTTATAGAAAAATACGCATAATATTTATATCTCCTAATAATTTTGTTAAAAAACTAGATCCAAAGATCTTTCCGATAATATTAATTATGATACTAATTGATGATATTTATTATTTATTAAAATTACCGGTATTTATGTCTTGGGAAGCGAAACGACAAATAAAAAGGGACGGAGGGAGTAGGTTCTTCGCTTGGTCAGCATTACTTCTCCAAAAAGGATGGGATGCACGGTACCGTACATGGAAGGGTCGACTTCTAGAATTTGTTGCAGTGTTTCTTTAAGTCGTTTCAGTGTCAGATAGGTTCCATAGGCGATGTAACGCGTCGAGTTCAGACGTGGTTTCGAGTCAGAGAAATTCAACAATGAAGGCGTCCAAGAGATCGTCGAGGCGCCATGTATCAGCGGCGGCAATGCGGCATCATACGCTGTTGCTGGCCACGCCAGGGTGGCGACAAAATAACCAGTCTTGTGAAAATCACAAGACTCTTTTATCAAAAAAAAGAAAAGAAAAACAGTAGACTATTTAAAACACCGGGGATTTCTCGTGACTTGTGGTGCAGGAAATTTATATTGGAGAAATTCATAAAAAGAGTTGCATTTTTAAGAAAAAATAAATGAATGAGTTGCGATCCATCATAAGGCTAAAAAGAATGAGAATCCGAAGCATTAAGATATATTTCAAATTGTAAGTCGTTCTAGCAATTCTAGCGCTACGCTTCGAGATATATACCTAGATACATAGTGAAATCTATTTATTAAAAAAAACATAAATAGCTTCGAGATATATACCTAGATACATAGTGAAATCTATTTATTAAAAAAAACATAAATGACTTGTAAAGCGTCTCTCACATAACGTCTAAAAACAGCTAAATGTGCTGCAGTTTGCCCACACAAAAGGAGACGTCAATGACAATTGACAATGCAGTCGAAGGTCCGTATATATGTTGGTGAGAAGTGCGCAACGGAAACTAGTTCAGGCGATTGATTGAAAGTGGAGGAAAAAAATCTCTTCGTTCCAGTTTTCCAACGTTCTCTACCAAATAGACTACGCAAACGGGGGAGCACAGTAGTTCGAAGTTGGAACCACAACCACCGCACCGCTGTCCGCTGGCATCTCAAAAGCTAACCTGGCACATGTTCCTGCTGCTATGGTTCGATGCGCATATCAGTCCACCAAATACCATGAAATGTGTAGAAATGATTTAGAAACTTTGCGGTACATTATTGCTATTGTTGGCAGTGTCTAAGAACACTGACTGAAGAGAGACTTCTGTTCAAAACGATTGCTGAAAAGTCCTAACGGATAAACGGGTACAACCAGCAACTATCTAGTCTATCCAGATTACATCCTTTGTACGGGTGTACACCACTCATACTTACATCAACAGCCAACCAAAAAAGGTTATGAAAGAAAAATAAACACCCTACAACGGACGCTCGTCAGGTTGACCACAGCTACAGAAGAAAACCAGCTGGATTTTACAATGTCCTACTATCTCGGCCTCCATGCCATACCACTCGCGCTGCTAGAGTCGTAGCCCTGGACGCCACTAGTGCCAGGCAGTACACCATACTGGGGTTGCTGTACAATGTTAGTCACCTGTGCGGCAGCGGAAGCAACGCCGCCGTGCGCCGGCCACCAAGCATTACTAGGCTGCTGCTGTTGCTGCCATGCCTGTCCAGGCTGCTGCTGCTGGGTCCGGAGGTAGGCATGGGGCAGCGATGTGATGGGAGGCTGCACTGCACTTGGGATGTGGTACTGCTGCTGCTGATAGGCGTTCATCTGCTGGACGGGAGGTGGAGGAGGCAACGGCAGTTGGTGTTGGGCTGGAAGCAGTGGCGGCTGCTTAATCGTCTGGTGGTGGGTGGCCTGGCTGGGGTTCCACTCCGGTATGTCATCGTCATCGTCGTCCCAGGAACGGGGGGCTTGAACAGATGGTCTTTTACCATACTTCTGAACCAGTTCCCTCATTTGCTCTGCTGGGCGAGCCGAGGGTGGTGGTGGTACATGTGGCCTGCCCTTGTAGGCATGCGCACTTACATTAGCAGCATGGTGTGACGAATTAACAAAATTAAATTCAGGAAGATCATCCTCATCCCTAGCAACACCGGGTCCAAAGCCCGGAGGGACATCATCAGTTACATCTTCCTCCTCGCGGTGACGCTGGTTGGGAAAGCCCGGTGGGGCACCATATGAGTTGAGAGGTAGGGAGGGCCTTGCGGCCGGATTCGTAACCTGTGGTTTCCTTAGGATCGACTGCCTCTTGGAACCATCATGTCTGTGGTGGGAGGTGGGTACCCTAGGAATGTTGGGCCTCCGCCACACCACGACTCCAATGAAGGATGATCCGGCCACAGCAAGGCTCTCCTGGTGCTCCTTTGGCAAAAGCCGTGAGAGGATTTCCATGGTTTTCCCATGAGAAGGGCACAGGTACAGCTCTATTCCTTCTGCAGGCTCAGCTAATCCCACTCTCTCATCTGAAACATATGCATCGATAGTCTGCACAACAAGAAGCAAATTTAGTACATCCAATCCTCATATTCTAATAAGATTGCTCCAACAGTGGTGAGTGGCAAAAGGTAGAATGTAACCTGCAAGATATGTTGGCGCCCACTCTCTGACGAACCCTCCTTCCAACACAGCTCAGTTATCTATCAAAATAGTTACCAGGTAGTTAAATTAATGAAATAGATAACCAACAGCTAACCTAAGGCAGAGTGACCACACATACTGTAAAAGAACACTCAATTGACTCCAGTATGAATGATAAACTGAAACAACTATTCACGTCTTCTAAGACTCCATGAATATTCCAGCTAACAAAGCCAAATGACATTATATAACATGATGGCAATTTAGGGTCCAGGTATAAAGGTCCTGGCAATTGCTTACAATTCTTACAGGACAGGAAAGTTCAAACAGCGTATACATTGAGCCATTTGCATATAGGTGCTAACACAAACCTGACATACAATGATGTGGTTTTGTTTTTAGCATGTGATTATCCCACTTTAGCTAAGTTCAAGCATCCTTCAATCTCAAATATCAAATAAGCATTTGCATGAGGTAATTAGACACAAAGATAAGATACTTTCACCAGACTCACATATTAAACCTGTTACGAAGGGAATACATATACAGACTACAGTAAGAAAAGGAATTACCATTATAGCACGGCTTCTAGATTTGGGAAGCTGCTCGACAAACTCTTGAAAAGCACTAAGTTTAACTCTCCCCTTAATCTCAACAAAGCTACGCCAATCTTTTAATGATGGTTTTTCACCACTGAAAAGTTCAAAATTTAAGACATGTTAGCTGCAGTCCAAATAGAACAATACATTCAGTCATTTACACATTTCCATGCACTCAAAAAGATCACACTGATAGTACAAAAATCATATACAAAGTAACAAATATTTAGCACAACAAAACAACACAACCTGCATCAATTTTCAACTTAAAACCTGTTCACATATCTGGTATATAAAAACTACAACTAGGGTGAGCACAATAATAATAAAATTTAAAACATTTGCAATTGCACTCACTTTTCACCAAAATAGTATACCAATATTGGGTGTATCAATTGGTTGGAACAATGTGGAAACAGTATAACCCTACTAGAATTAGCACAGACCATCATATCTACCAAGTTCACACAAGGCTATGTAGAAAAATAGCCCAAAGTAGAATGTACAGGGGGGTACATATACAAAAGAATGCATCAAGTCAAAGCAAAAAAATATGTTAAAGAGTTATTGATATTATGAGTGACTCTTAGCTGCTGAAATGTAAAACTCCATTTCTGTTAGTTGCACTACAAAAAAAGTAGCTTTAAAGCGGTGCATTTGCATGACTTTAAACAGAAGGACCATGACGTGAGCATTTGTGTACACGTTTTTTTTTTTTTTCCTAAACAAGAGTTGTTACTCAGAAGTTCTAAACTTAATAATGAACTAATTAATGGCCTGAATATGGCCACAAGAATGTCAGGACGAATAGCAGAAAATATGATGTATAGGAGAATGGGTTAGATCAGCATTACATACAACTGACAATAGTCATAAAAAACACACCGATGGACACATACCTTTTGAAAATAGCAACAACATTAGCAAGTGAAGACACGGTCAGCTGAATTGCACCTTCCCATATGCTTTCACGTATCATAGGCATACTGGCTGCCTGATTGTGATGAACAGAATCAGGATTACACACATTATCTGTAGTTGTTTTCTTGGCTTCACCTTTGCCAGGGGAGGGGAGGATTTGTTCAGCTCTCCATCACGTGGTTCAGTAAGATCTGAATTTGGAACCACTGTATGTCCTGGTGACTCTAACTTGGGCTCGCTGTTAACCTGTCCAGATGATTTATCAGATTCAGAATCAGTTTTCTCTGGTGCAGATGCATTATCTTCTGTCTCTGGAAGATCCTCAGGCTCCATGGTGGTTTCAGGTTCCTCAGAGTCATTGACATCTTCTTGAGGAGTCCCAACTGAGAGATCAACAAAAGGTGGTTCGGAGTCTAAGCCCTGCATGAATTCATCTAACGAAGGGATTGGTGGGAGATTCACAGTGTCCTTCATGTCATCCAAAATAATAAGTTCCTGCATGAGATCAGCTTTCTCATTATCGACATACTCTACATCACCTGGCGTAACATTGTTGCCTGTTCTGCCATCCTCATCTTGTGAAGTGCTATCAGATGCTTTGTCTTTTTCTTGAACATCTTCTTTACCATCTGCTCCATTAGACTTGGTCTGATCTTCAACAGCTTTTGATGGAATATTAGTAAGATTACTCCCAAGTTCAACCTCCACTGAGAAACCATCTGGTTCTTCGACTTCAACTTGGAACTCTCCTTTGTGAGTTTTTCTAACCAAACGCCTAGGGTCAACCTCCATATTCGGAAGGACAACCATCTGTGCAAACTCCTCAGCTTTAGCCTGCCGCCACTCTGAGAGTTCTTTGGAGGCAAGTTCTTCTGCGGTCATTGAGCAAAGGCGTTCAGGCGCAATATCTCCAGACAAGACCCTCTCTCTTAGCTCAGGGTTGCTTTTGTCTTTCAAATTAAACAACAGAGATCTGCCCTTTTCCTTGTACTTCTTATTTACTCCACCAAACAATTTGAACAGCTCCTCTTCAATTCTAAACGCCAAACTTTCAGCCCTTTGATTAAATTTCTCCTTATCCATTGCTAGTTCACTGGCAGACTTTATTCTTTTTTGACTCAGACTCCACATCAGAAGTTCATGCCTTTTTAAATCATTAGGTTCTGTATTAGGTTCAGAAATCCCAGCATCAAGATCAGAAACCCAACTAAGCCCATGACCTTGCAAAAGTTCATCAGCAACCATACACTGACCCAATAAGTCATCTTCTGAAGAAACCTGATTTGACTGTTGCTGCATGTCACCATTTATGCTCGTGCCCATCTCTGAAGCTAAATCACTACTTACCTTATCATTTTCCTCACATCTACTGGGAGCTACAGTTGTGGCTACACCTGAATCGGTTGTGCACACATCTTTTGATGTGGCTGCCACTACATCCTGTACCAAATCTCCTGCTGCTGATTTGAAATTATCTGTAGACCCATCAGACTGCACATTATCAGGGGACTGATTCTTATTCAGCTGATCCGAATCCAAACTCAGTGCAGCAACGAGTGACTCCCTGAACTTGGACCTCACAGATTCAAGTTGCTGATGCTGGACCTTGACAGTGGCTCCTTCTGTACAGATCGCTTATTAGATGACTGGAACGATGGAGATTTCAGCATTTGAACCTTTGGAGAAGCAATTGTCTGTTGTGATTTCCTGCCTGCCATAGATGGTGAGGGTTGTGATCCAGCCATTGCTGGCAAAGATGTTTGGATATTTAACACCTGCTGGGGTGGCCTCAAAGATACCCTACTTAGCAAAGGTTGTGCCCCTGAAGGACGTGAAACCTCTGGCCTGGAAGCACCTAGCTGGA
Organism: Chrysopogon serrulatus; assembly: GCA_015844335.1. NCBI lineage: Eukaryota > Viridiplantae > Streptophyta > Magnoliopsida > Poales > Poaceae > Chrysopogon > Chrysopogon serrulatus. Next base: position 2,259 of record JADLZL010002326.1, on the reverse strand, counting down.
CTGATTGCTGATTCATGGGGACAATATAATATGAGCTAACTGGTACTGAGGTTCCCATAGAGAACATCTGCTGCGAACTCCATTCACCAGGCAATGATGATGGATAAAACACAGATGGATACTCTGTTTGATTAGATTGGACATTTGAAGAGGGCAGCGGCTGTGATCCAATGTTGTTAGGCATGGGTGCCTGCCCTTGCTTTGAGAACTCCATTATGCCAGTAACTCCCAAAATTTTTTGGCACAAATAGCAGTGTTATTTACCGCAACTTCAAATGCAGATATCTGAAAATGAGTCAAATAAGTGGAGGCACCTTAGATTCATGAAACAAACGAAAAACAAGAGTAAACCAGTGAGTATTTGCATCACAACTGTCTCACGTGCACAGGTCAAATTTATTTAACATTTTAACTAAATCCTTGTCCAAAAAGCCCCTAACTAGGAAATTGAAAGCACTCTTCTATGACAAAACATGGCATATAATGTTAACCACAAAAGGAGATCAAGTGGAGCATTGTAAGATTACTAAAAGCAAGCAATGCAGTCAATCCGTTTAATAGTACAACTATTCCATGAATTGTAAAATTACTAAAGCAAGCAATGCAGTCAGCCCGTAATAGTAAAACTATTCCATGTCTCCATGAAACCAATACATCACTTGAAGAGCTACTGTGCTAAGATGACAGAAAGCATCATGCAGTACTTTCAACCTGAACTGAACAGAGGAAGAATACTGGTTGTTCCGATAGCTAGCAGAAAGGAAATGTGACTCTTGTTAGTTTCTTCTGATAACATGGTATAGAAGATAACATGGATCGACCTCTCCACAGCCTAACACAGTAAAGAAATTGCATCTAGAACATCCCCAGCATAGCGAAGACAATGAATCTACCCAACCCACCCCCCCAGTCCACAAATGACCGAAAATATTCGATAAATAGCCGAGAATATCATCAACAAAAAGCATTTGTTGATGCATCACGAGCCCAAAACCACCGTATGACTTGAGCGGCGCGCGCCAGGTTGCAAAACGGGTGTCCTCACATCCACTCCAGCACGAAACACAGACACGCGCTGAAGACGAATTTCACGGGACATGGGAGCCCAAGGCGAAATCTCCCCCAAATCACCCGAGCCCAACCCCAAAACGCTCGTCAACTAAAAATTCCCCGCTCCACACATCCAACCGCGGTACAGAGCACCACACGGAGGAATACACGCAACAGAACCTGCGCAAAACGGATTTGTTTGGTAGGATAGGATTTCACCGTACCTCAAGGGAAGCCGTGATGCAGGGCAGGGCGGAGCGGCGGCGTCGACCCGCGACGAGCCCAGCGCTCGGCGGCACCAGCCGTTTAGCCCCGTAGCGGCGGCGGCGGCGGCGGCGGCGAGATGGGGATCGGGAGGTGGGCGATTTGGGGGGGGTTTAGGGTTAGCGATGAGCAGGTCTCGTTGATTTATTTTTCCATTTGCTTCTGGGTGCGTATGGATGAGACGGGCGGCGAGCAGGTCTGTCTATCCGCATCCTGCCGGCTGCTGCGCGCAACAGCGTGCGCCGTGCGGCACGATCTCTGAGGCAACCAGGCGGTTTATCCTTTTCTTGTTTGGGCCTTACAGTATGATAGTTGGGCCTTCACCGTTCGGCCTTTTGGGCTACATGCCATGGTGATGTCTGTTAAAAAAAATTAATTAAATACTGAAAACAAATCATAACCTACTCGTACCTCCTTAACTATCAATTCTAAATTGCTAAAAACTATCATTCTAGAAAATCTCTAAAATATTGCGGTCATGGATTTCGTTCCCTTAACTACAATAGTGTTTTACCCTCTTAATTTTAAAACCATTTGTTTTTGCACTTTGGGCCGGTTTTAACGGTGATTTTGCTAAATGTGTGATCATGTTAGAGGAGGTAAATTTGACTATGATGAAAGTTTATGGAGGCATAATGGACTAGAAATACTTGCAAAAATCCAAAATTCAGCTTACAAATAAATTTTCAAAAAAATCTAATCGTATCTACATATGTAGAATGTAAAGCTAATGCAATTAAAAATCCTAAAATTTGGTTTAATCATAGAAAAATTGTTTTACCACAGAAAATAATAAAACTAGTTTCAGTTTTTTTCTAAAATTATACTATATCTTATGGCACCTAACTCTCAATATATATATTATAATTATTAGTTAATATTGATCGTTATGACTATGTAGAAGCATCAGTGGAGCGTATTTTTCATCTATCATGGATAATTTTT